>OX387427.1:52504826-53024378 GCA_947563755.1 Lochmaea crataegi | reverse complement strand
CGTAAAGAGGGGTTTCTTTGGCCAAAAAATCGACTGGCACAATCAGTTTTGTGATAAAATCATTATTTCGCCTTCAAATAAAGTCATGAAATTTTCGAAAATCCACTTTTCAAAACATAAAGTACTCATAACTCGACTAATAGGAAAGATAGAACGTTCTAGTCTTCACCAATCGATAGAGGGGACAATTTTACATATTAGGGTGAATGTTGAGTCCATATTTCCAAGGATTAAGGGAGTTAGTAAAAATCAATTTGTATCGCAAAATATTTCCATAGCTACCCCCTTTGTTCTAAATTTTCGACAAAAAATTTTAAAAAATGCTTAAAATTCGTAAAGAGGGGTTTCTTTGGCCAAAAAATCGACTGGCACAATCAGTTTTCTGATAAAATCATTATTTCGCCTTCAAATGGAGTCATGAAAATTTCGAAAATCCACTTTTCAAAACAAAAAATACTCATAACTCGACTAATAGGAAAGATAGAACGTTCTAGTCTTCACCAATCGATAGAGGGGACAATTTTACATATTTTAGTGAATTTTGAGTCCATATTTCCAAGGATTATGGGAGTTAGAAAAAATCAATTTGTATCGCAAAATATTTCCATAGCTACCCCCTTTGTTCTAAATTTTCGACAAAAAAATTATAAAAAATGCTAAAAATTCGTAAAGAGGGGTTTCTTTGGCCTAAGAATCGACTGGCACAATCAGTTTTCTGATAAAATCATTATTTCGCCTTCAAATGGAGTCATGGAATTTTCGAAAATCCACTTTTCAAAACATAAAATACTCATAACTCGACTAATAGGAAAGATAGAACGTTCTAGTCTTCACCAATCGATAGAGGGGACAATTTTACATATTTTAGTGAATTTTGAGTCCATATTTCCAAGGATTATGGGAGTTAGAAAAAATCAATTTGCATCGCAAAATATTTCCATAGCTACCCCCTTTGTCCAAAATTTTCGACAAAAAATTTTAAAAAATGCTTAAAATTCGTAAAGAGGGGTTTCTTTGGCCTGAAAATCGACTGGCACAATCAGTTTTGTGATAAAATCATTATTTCGCCTTCAAATAGAGTCATGAAATTTTCGAAAATCCACTTTTCAAAACATAAAGTACTCATAACTCGACTAATAGGAAAGATAGAACGTTCTAGTCTTCACCAATCGATAGAGGGGACAATTTTACATATTTTATTGAATTTTGAGTCTTTACTTCCAAGGATTATGGGAGTTAGAAAAAATTAATTTGTATCGCAAAATATTTCCATAGCTACCCTCTTTGTTCTAAATTTTCGACAAAAATTTTTAAAAAATGCTAAAAATTCGTAAAGAGGGGTTTCTTTGGCCAAAAAATCGACTGGCACAATCAGTTTTGTGATAAAATGATTATTTCGCCTTCAAATGGAGTCATGAAATTTTCGAAAATCCACTTTTCAAAACAAAAAATACTCATAACTCAACAAATAGGAAAGATAGAACGTTCTAGTCTTCACCAATCGATAGAGGGGACAATTTTACATATTTTAGTGAATTTTGAGTCTTTACTTCCAAGGATTATGGGAGTTAGAAAAAATCAATTTTTATCGCAAAATATTTCCATAGCTACCCCCTTTGTTCTAAATTTTCGACAAAAAAATTATAAAAAATGCTAAAAATTCGTGAAGAGGGGTTTTTTTTGGCCAAAAAATCGACTGGCACAATTAGTTTTGTGATAAATTCATTATTTCGCCTTCAAATAGAGTCATGGAATTTTCGAAAATCCACTTTTCAAAACAAAAAATACTCATAACTCGACTAATAGGAAAGATAGAACGTTCTAGTCTTCACCAATCGATAGAGGGGACAATTTTACATATTTTAGTGAATTTTGAGTCCATATTTCCAAGGATTATGGGAGTTAGAAAAAATCAATTTGTATCGCAAAATATTTCCATAGCTACCCCCTTTGTTCTAAATTTTCGACAAAAAAATTATAAAAAATGCAAAAATTCGTAAAGAGGGGTTTTTTTGCCAAAAAATCGACTGGCACAATCAGTTTTGTGATAAAATCATTATTTCGCCTTCAAATAGAGTCATGAAATTTTCGAAAATCCACTTTTCAAAACAAAAAATACTCATAACTCGACTAATAGGAAAGATAGAACGTTCTAGTCTTCACCAATCGATAGAGGGGACAATTTTACATATTTTAGTGAATTTTGAGTCCATATTTCCAAGGATTATGGGAGTTAGAAAAAATTAATTTGTATCGCAAAATATTTCCATAGCTACCCCCTTTGTTCTAAATTTTCGACAAAAAAATTATAAAAAATGCTAAAAATTCGTAAAGAGGGTTTTTTTGGCCAAAAAATCGACTGGCACAATCAGTTTTGTGATAAAATCATTATTTCGCCTTCAAATAGAGTCATGAAATTTTCGAAAATCCACTTTTCAAAACAAAAAATACTCATAACTCGACTAATAGGAAAGATAGAACGTTCTAGTCTTCATCAATCGATAGAGGGGACAATTTTACATATTTAAGTGAATTTTGAGTCCATATTTCCAAGGATTAAGGGAGTTAGAAAAAATCAATTTGTATCGCAAAATATTTCCATAGCTACCCCCTTTGTTCTAAATTTTCGACAAAAAAATTATAAAAAATGCTAAAAATTCGTAAAGAGGGGTTTTTTTGGCCAAAAAATCGACTGGCACAATCAGTTTTGTGATAAAATCATTATTTCGCCTTCAAATAAAGTCATGAAATTTTCGAAAATCCACTTTTCAAAACAAAAAATACTCATAACTCAACAAATAGGAAAGATAGAACGTTCTTGTCTTCACCAATCGATAGAGGGGACAATTTTACATATTTTAGTGAATTTTGAGTCTATATTTCCAAGGATTATGGGAGTTAGAAAAAATCAATTTGTATCGCAAAATATTTCCATAGCTACCCCCTTTGTTCAAAATTTTCGACAAAAAAATTATAAAAAATGCTAAGAATTCGTAAAGAGGGGTTTTTTTGGCCAAAAAATCGACTGGCACAATCAGTTTTCTGATAAAATCATTATTTCGCCTTCAAATGGAGTCATGGAATTTTCGAAAATCCACTTTTCAAAACATAAAGTACTCATAACTCGACTAATAGGAAAGATAGAACGTTCTAGTCTTCACCAATCGATAGAGGGGACAATTTTACATGATTTAGTGAATTTTGAGTCTATGTTTCCAAGGATTATGGGAGTTAGAAAAAATCAATTTGTATCGCAAAATATTTCCATAGCTACCCCCTTTGTTCTAAATTTTCGACAAAAAAATTATAAAAAATGCTAAAAATTCGTAAAGAGGGGTTTCTTTGGCCTAAGAATCGACTGGCACAATCAGTTTTCTGATAAAATCATTATTTCGCCTTCAAATGGAGTCATGGAATTTTCGAAAATCCACTTTTCAAAACATAAAATACTCATAACTCGACTAATAGGAAAGATAGAACGTTCTAGTCTTCACCAATCGATAGAGGGGACAATTTTACATATTTTAGTGAATTTTGAGTCCATATTTCCAAGGATTATGGGAGTTAGAAAAAATCAATTTGTATCGCAAAATATTTCCATAGCTACCCCCTTTGTTCAAAATTTTCGACAAAAAAATTATAAAAAATGCTAAGAATTCGTAAAGAGGGGTTTTTTTGGCCAAAAAATCGACTGGCACAATCAGTTTTCTGATAAAATCATTATTTCGCCTTCAAATGGAGTCATGGAATTTTCGAAAATCCACTTTTCAAAACATAAAGTACTCATAACTCGACTAATAGGAAAGATAGAACGTTCTAGTCTTCACCAATCGATAGAGGGGACAATTTTACATCTTTTAGTGAATTTTGAGTCCATATTTTCAAGGATTATGGGAGTTAGAAAAAATCAATTTGTATCGCAAAGTATTTCCATTTCCTTTGTTCTAAATTTTCGACAAAAAAATTATAAAAAATGCTAAAAATTCGTAAAGAGGGGTTTCTTTGGCCTAAAAATCGACTGGCACAATCAGTTTTGTGATAAAATCATTATTTCGCCTTCAAATGGAGTCATGAAATTTTCGAAAATCCACTTTTCAAAACATAAAATACTCATAACTCGACTAATAGGAAAGATAGAACGTTCTAGTCTTCACCAATCGATAGAGGGGACAATTTTACATATTTTAGTGAATTTTGAGTCCATATTTCCAAGGATTATGGGAGTTAGAAAAAATCAATTTGTATCGCAAAATATTTCCATAGCTACCCCCTTTGTTCTAAATTTTCGACAAAAAATTTTAAAAAATGCTTAAAATTCGTAAAGAGGGGTTTCTTTGGCCAAAAAATCGACTGGCACAATCAGTTTTGTGATAAAATCATTATTTCGCCTTCAAATGGAGTCATGAAATTTTCGAAAATCCACTTTTCAAAACAAAAAATACTCATAACTCGACTAATAGGAAAGATAGAACGTTCTAGTCTTCACCAATCGATAGAGGGGACAATTTTACATATTAGGGTGAATGTTGAGTCCATATTTCCAAGGATTATGGGAGTTAGAAAAAATTAATTTGAATCGCAAAATATTTCCATAGCTACCCTCTTTGTTCTAAATTTTCGACAAAAATTTTTAAAAAATGCTAAAAATTCGTAAAGAGGGGTTTCTTTGGCCAAAAAATCGACTGGCACAATCAGTTTTGTGATAAAATCATTATTTCGCCTTCAAATAAAGTCATGAAATTTTCGAAAATCCACTTTTCAAAACAAAAAATACTCATAACTCGACTAATAGGAAAGATAGAACGTTCTAGTCTTCACCAATCGATAGAGGGGACAATTTTACATCTTTAATTGAATTTTGAGTCCATATTTCCAAGAATTAAGGGAGTTAGAAAAAATCAATTTGTATCGCAAAATATTTCCATAGCTACCCCCTTTGTTCTAAATTTTCGACAAAAAAATTATAAAAAATGCTAAAAATTCGTAAAGAGGGGTTTTTTGGCCAAAAAATCGACTGGCACAATCAGTTTTGTGATAAAATCATTATTTCGCCTTCAAATAAAGTCATGAAATTTTCGAAAATCCACTTTTCAAAACAAAAAATACTCATAACTCGACTAATAGGAAAGATAGAACGTTCTTGTCTTCACCAATCGATAGAGGGGACAATTTTACATATTTTAGTGAATTTTGAGTCTATATTTCCAAGGATTAAGGGAGTTAGAAAAAATCAATTTGTATCGCAAAATATTTCCATAGCTACCCCCTTTGTTCTAAATTTTCGACAAAAAAATTATAAAAAATGCTAAAAATTCGTAAAGAGGGGTTTTTTTGGCCAAAAAATCGACTGGCACAATCAGTTTTGTGATAAAATCATTATTTCGCCTTCAAATAAAGTCATGAAATTTTCGAAAATCCACTTTTCAAAACAAAAAATACTCATAACTCGACTAATAGGAAAGATAGAACGTTCTAGTCTTCACCAATCGATAGAGGGGACAATTTTACATCTTTTAGTGAATTTTGAGTCCATATTTCCAAGGATTATGGGAGTTAGAAAAAATCAATTTGTATCGCAAAATATTTCCATAGCTACCCCCTTTGTTCTAAATTTTCGACAAAAAAATTATAAAAAATGCTAAAAATTCGTAAAGAGGGGTTTCTTCGGCCAAAAAATCGACTGGCACAATCAGTTTTGTGATAAAATCATTATTTCGCCTTCAAATAGAGTCATGAAATTTTCGAAAATCCACTTTTCAAAACAAAAAATACTCATAACTCGACTAATAGGAAAGATAGAACGTTCTAGTCTTCACCAATCGATAGAGGGGACCATTTTACATATTTCAGTGAATTTTGAGTCCATATTTCCAAGGATTATGGGAGTAAGAAAAAATCAATTTGTATCGCAAAATATTTCCATAGCTACCCCCTTTGTTCTAAATTTTCGACAAAAAAATTATAACAAATGCTAAAAATTCGTAAAGAGGGGTTTCTTTGGCCAAAAAATTGACTGGCACAATCAGTTTTGTGATAAAATCATTATTTCGCCTCCAAATAGAGTCACGAAATTTTCGAAAATCCAGTTTTCAAAACAAAAAATACTCATAACTCGACTAATAGGAAAGATAGAACGTTCTAGTCTTGACCAATCGATAGAGGGGACAATTTTACATCTTTTAGTGAATTTTGAGTCCATATTTCCAAGGATTAAGGGAGTTAGAAAAAATCAATTTTTATCGCAAAATATTTCCATAGCTACCCCCTTTGTTCTAAATTTTCGACAAAAAAATTATAAAAAATGCTAAAAATTCGTAAAGAGGGTTTCTTTGGCCAAAAAATCGACTGGCACAATCAGTTTTGTGATAAAATCATTATTTCGCCTTCAAATAGAGTCATGAAATTTTCGAAAATCCACTTTTCAAAACAAAAAATACTCATAACTCGACTAATAGGAAAGATAGAACGTTCTAGTCTTCACCAATCGATAGAGGGGACAATTTTACATATTTTAGTGAATTTTGAGTCTATATTTCCAAGGATTATGGGAGTTAGAAAAAATCAATTTGTATCGCAAAATATTTCCATAGCTACCCCCTTTGTTCAAAATTTTCGACAAAAAAATTATAAAAAATGCTAAAAATTCGTAAAGAGGGGTTTCTTTGGCCTAAAAATCGACTGGCACAATCAGTTTTGTGATAAAATCATTATTTCGCCTTCAAATGGAGTCATGAAATTTTCGAAAATCCACTTTTCAAAACAAAAAATACTCATAACTCGACTAATAGGAAAGATAGAACGTTCTAGTCTTCACCAATCGATAGAGGGGACAATTTTACATATTTTAGTGAATTTTGAGTCCATATTTCCAAGGATTAAGGGAGTTAGAAAAAATCAATTTGTATCGCAAAATATTTCCATAGCTACCCCCTTTGTTCTAAATTTTCGACAAAAAAATTATAAAAAATGCTAAAAATTCGTAAAGAGGGGTTTTTTTGGCCAAAAAATCGACTGGCACAATCAGTTTTGTGATAAAATCATTATTTCGCCTTCAAATAAAGTCATGAAATTTTCGAAAATCCACTTTTCAAAACAAAAAATACTCATAACTCAACAAATAGGAAAGATAGAACGTTCTTGTCTTCACCAATCGATAGAGGGGACAATTTTACATATTTTAGTGAATTTTGAGTCTATATTTCCAAGGATTATGGGAGTTAGAAAAAATCAATTTGTATCGCAAAATATTTCCATAGCTACCCCCTTTGTTCAAAATCTTCGACAAAAAAATTATAAAAAATGCTAAAAATTCGTAAAGAGGGGTTTCTTTGGCCTAAAAATCGACTGGCACAATCAGTTTTGTGATAAAATCATTATTTCGCCTTCAAATAGAGTCATGAAATTTTCGAAAATCCACTTTTCAAAACAAAAAATACTCATAACTCGACTAATAGGAAAGATAGAACGTTCTAGTCTTCACCAATCGATAGAGGGGACAATTTTACATCTTTTAGTGAATTTTGAGTCCATATTTCCAAGGATTAAGGGAGTTAGAAAAAATCACTTGTATCGCTAACTATTTCCATAGCTACCCCCTTTGTTCTAAATTTTCGACAAAAAAATTATAAAAAATGCTAAAAATTCGAAAAAAGGGGTTTCTTTGGCCAAAAAATCGACTGGCACAATCAGTTTTGTGATAAAATCATTATTTCGCCTTCAAATAGAGTCATGAAATTTTCGAAAATCCACTTTTCAAAACAAAAAATACTCATAACTCGACTAATAGGAAAGATAGAACGTTCTAGTCTTCACCAATCGATAGAGGGGACAATTTTACATCTTTTGGTGAATTTTGAGTCCATATTTCCAAGGATTAAGGGAGTTAGAAAAAATCACTTGTATCGCTAACTATTTCCATAGCTACCCCCTTTGTTCTAAATTTTCGACAAAAAAATTATAAAAAATGCTAAAAATTCGAAAAAAGGGGTTTCTTTGGCCAAAAAATCGACTGGCACAATCAGTTTTGTGATAAAATCATTATTTCGCCTTCAAATAGAGTCATGAAATTTTCGAAAATCCACTTTTCAAAACAAAAAATACTCATAACTCGACTAATAGGAAAGATAGAACGTTCTAGTCTTCACCAATCGATAGAGGGGACAATTTTACATCTTTTAGTGAATTTTGAGTCCATATTTCCAAGGATTATGGGAGTTAGAAAAAATTAATTTGTATCGCAAAATATTTCCATTGTTCTAAATTTTCGACAAAAAAATTATAAAAAATGCTAAAAATTCGTAAAGAGGGGTTTTTTTGGCCAAAAAATCGACTGGCACAATCAGTTTTGTGATAAAATCATTATTTCGCCTTCAAATAGAGTCATGAAATTTTCGAAAATCCACTTTTCAAAAAAAAAATACTCATAACTCGACTAATAGGGCAGATAGAACGTTCTAGTCTTCACCAATCGATAGAGGGGACAATTTCACATATTTTAGTGAATTTTGAGTCCATATTTCCAAGGAT
Organism: Lochmaea crataegi; assembly: GCA_947563755.1. Taxonomy (NCBI): domain Eukaryota; kingdom Metazoa; phylum Arthropoda; class Insecta; order Coleoptera; family Chrysomelidae; genus Lochmaea; species Lochmaea crataegi. Next base: position 53,015,852 of record OX387427.1, on the reverse strand, counting down.
TATGGGAGTTAGAAAAAATCAATTTGTATCGCAAAATATTTCCATAGCTACCCCCTTTGTTCTAAATTTTCGACAAAAAAATTATAAAAAATGCTAAAAATTCGTAAAGAGGGGTTTCTTTGGCCAAAAAATCGACTGGCACAATCAGTTTTGTGATAAAATCATTATTTCGCCTTCAAATAGAGTCATGAAATTTTCGAAAATCCACTTTTCAAAACAAAAAATACTCATAACTCGACTAATAGGAAAGATAGAACGTTCTAGTCTTCACCAATCGATAGAGGGGACAATTTTACATCTTTTAGTGAATTTTGAGTCTTTACTTCCAAGGATTATGGGAGTTAGAAAAAATCAATTTTTATCGCAAAATATTTCCATAGCTACCCCCTTTGTTCTAAATTTTCGACAAAAAAATTATAAAAAATGCTAAAAATTCGTAAAGAGGGGTTTCTTTGGCCTAAAAATCGACTGGCACAATCAGTTTTGTGATAAAATCATTGTTTCGCCTTCAAATGGAGTCATGGAATTTTCGAAAATCCACTTTTCAAAACAAAAAATACTCATAACTCGACTAATAGGAAAGATAGAACGTTCTAGTCTTCACCAATCGATAGAGGGGACAATTTTACATCTTTTGGTGAATTTTGAGTCCATATTACCAAGGATTAAGGGAGTTGGAAAAAATCAATTTGTATCGCTAAATATTTCCATAGCTATCCACTTTTTAAAACAAAAAATACTCATAACTCGACAAATAGGAAAGATAGAACGTTCTAGTCTTCACCAGTCGATAGAGGGGACAATTTTACATACTTTAGTGAATTTTGAGTCCATATTTTCAAGGATTAAGGGAGTTAGAAGAAATCAATTTGTATCGCAAAATATTTCCATAGCTACCCCCTTTGTTCTAAATTTTCGACAGAAAAATTATAAAAAACGGTAAAAATTCGTAAAGAGGGGTTTTTTTGGCCAAAAAATTGACTGGCACAATCAGTTTTGTGATAAAATCATTATTTCGCCTTCAAATAGAGTCATGAAATTTTCGAAAATCCACTTTTCAAAACAAAAAATACTCATAACTCGACAAATAGGAAAGATAGAACGTTCTAGTCTTCACCAATCGATAGAGGGGACAATTTTACATATTTAGTGGATTTTGAGTCCATATTTTCAAGGATTAAGGGAGTTAGAAGAAATCAATTTGTATCGCAAAATATTTCCATAGCTACCCCCTTTGTTCTAAATTTTCGACAAAAAAATTATAAAAAACGGTAAAAATTCGTAAAGAGGGGTTTTTTTGGCCAAAAAATTGACTGGCACAATCAGTTTTGTGATAAAATCATTATTTCGCCTTCAAATAGAGTCATGAAATTTTCGAAAATCCACTTTTCAAAACAAAAAATACTCATAACTCGACTAATAGGAAAGATAGAACGTTCTTGTCTTCACCAATCGATAGAGGGGACAATTTTACATATTTTAGTGAATTTTGAGTCCATATTTCCAAGGATTATGGGAGTTGGAAAAAATCAATTTGTATCGCAAAATATTTCCATAGCTATCCACTTTTTAAAACAAAAAATACTCATAACTCGACAAATAGGAAAGATAGAACGTTCTAGTCTTCACCAGTCGATAGAGGGGACAATTTTACATACTTTAGTGAATTTTGAGTCCATATTTTCAAGGATTAAGGGAGTTAGAAGAAATCAATTTGTATCGCAAAATATTTCCATAGCTACCCCCTTTGTTCTAAATTTTCGACAAAAAAATTATAAAAAACGGTAAAAATTCGTAAAGAGGGGTTTTTTTGGCCAAAAAATTGACTGGCACAATCAGTTTTGTGATAAAATCATTATTTCGCCTTCAAATAGAGTCATGAAATTTTCGAAAATCCACTTTTCAAAACAAAAAATACTCATAACTCGACAAATAGGAAAGATAGAACGTTCTAGTCTTCACCAATCGATAGAGGGGACAATTTTACATATTTAGTGGATTTTGAGTCCATTTTTCCAAGGATTATGGGAGTTAGAAAAAATCAATTTGTATCGCAAAATATTTCCATAGCTTTGTTGTAAATTTTCGACAAAAAAATGATAAAAAATGCTAAAAATTCGTAAAGAGCGGTTTTTTTTGGACAAAAATTCGACTGGCACAATCAGTTTTGTGATAAAATCATTATTTCGCCTTCAAATAGAGTCATGAAATTTTCGAAAATCCACTTTTCAAAACAAAAAATACTCATAACTCGACAAATAGGAAAGATAGAACGTTCTAGACTTCACCAATCGATAGAGGGGACAATTTTACATATTTTAGTGAATTTTGAGTCTATATTTCCAAGGATTATGGGAGTTAGAAAAAATCAATTTGTATCGCAAAATATTTCCATAGCTACCCCCTTCGTTCTAAATTTTCGACAAATCTAAAAAAAATTTGCCATCAAAAACCTATCATGTAACCAATCAAATGAAAGCTCTCGATCTAAAAATCATCGTAAAGAAGTTATTTTTCGCATATCACTCTCCATAACGGAGAAAATTGCTAATAAAAAAAAAGCGCGAAAATCTAAAAAAAATTTGCTATCGAAAACCTATCATGTAACCAATCAAAAGAAAGCTCTCGATCTAAAAATCATCGTAAAGAGGTTATTTTTCGCATATCACTCTCCATAACGGAGAAAATTGCTATAAAAAAAAGGCGCGAAAATCTAAAAAAAATTTGCTATCAAAAACCTATCATGTAACCAATCAAAAGAAAGCTCTCGATCTAAAAATCATCGTAAAGAGGTTATTTTTCGCATATCACTCTCCATAACGGAGAAAATTGCTATTAAAAAAAAAGGCGCGAAAATCTAAAAAAAATTTGCTATCGAAAACCTATCATGTAACCAATCAAAAGAAAGCTCTCGATCTAAAAATCATCGTAATGAGGTTATTTTTCGCATATCACTCTCCATAACGAACAAAATTGCTATTAAAAAAAAGGCGCGAGAATCTAAAAAAAATTTGCTATCGAAAACCTATCATGTAACCAATCAAAAGAAAGCTCTCGATTTAAAAATCATCGTAAAGAGGTTATTTTTCGCATATCACTCTCCATAACGGAGAAAATTGCTATTAAAAAAAAGGCGCGAAAATCTAAAAAAAATTTGCTATCGAAAACCTATCATGTAACCAATCAAAAGAAAGCTCTCGATCTAAAAATCATCGTAAAGAGGTTATTTTTCGCATATCACTCTCCATAACGGAGAAATTTGCTATTAAAAAAAAGGCGCGAAAATCTAAAGAAAATTTGCTCTCGAAAACCTATCATGTAACCAATCAAAAGAAAGCTCTCGATCTAAAAATCATCGTAAAGAGGTTATTTTTCGCATATCACTCTCCATAACAGAGAAATTTGCTATAAAAAAAGGCGCGAAAATCTAAAAAAAATTTGCTATCGAAAACCTATCATGTAACCAATCAAAAGAAAACTCTCGATCTAAAAATCATCGTAAAGAAGTTATTTTTCGCATATCACTCTCCATAACGGAGGAAATTGTTATCAAAAAAAAGGTGCGAAAATCTAAAAAAAATTTGCTATCAAAAACCTATCATGTAACCAATAAAAAGAAAGCTCTCGATCTAAAAATCATCGTAAAGAAGTTATTTTTCGCATATCACTCTCCATAACGGAGGAAATTGCTATCAAAAAAAAGGTGCGAAAATCTAAAAAAAATTTGCTATCAAAAACCTATCATGTAACCAATAAAAAGAAAGCTCTCGATCTAAAAATCATCGTAAAGAAGTTATTTTTCGCATATCACTCTCCATAACGGAGAAAATTGCTATCAAAAAAAAGGCGCGAAAATCTAAAAAAAATTTGCTATCAAAAACCTATCATGTAACCAATCAAAAGAAAGCTCTCGATCCAAAAATCATCGTAAAGAGGTTATTTTTCGCATGTCACTCTCCATAACGGAGAAAATTGCTATTAAAAAAAAGGCGCGGATATCTAAAAATAATTTGCTATCAAAAACCTATCATGTAACCAATCAAAAGAAAGCTCTCGATCTAAAAATCATCGTAAAGAGGTTATTTTTCGCATATCACTCTCCATAACGGAGAAAATTGCTTATAAAAAAAAAGCGCGAAAATCTAAACAAAATTTGCTCTCGAAAACCTATCATTTAACCAATCAAAAGAAAGCTCTCGATCTAAAAATCATCGTAAAGAAGTTATTTTTCGCATATCACTCTCCATAACGGAGAAAATTGCTATAAAAAAAAGGCGCGAAAATCTAAAAAAAATTTGCTATCAAAAACCTATCATGTAACCAATCAAAAGAAAGCTCTCGATCTAAAAATCATCGTAAAGAGGTTATTTTTCGCATATCACTCTCCATAACGGAGAAAATTGCTTATAAAAAAAAAGCGCGAAAATCTAAACAAAATTTGCTCTCGAAAACCTATCATTTAACCAATCAAAAGAAAGCTCTCGATCTAAAAATCATCGTAAAGAAGTTATTTTTCGCATATCACTCTCCATAACGGAGAAAATTGCTATAAAAAAAAAGGGGGAAAATCTAAAAAAAAAATTGCTATCAAAAACCTATCATGTAACCAATCAAAAGAAAGCTCTCGATCTAAAAATCATCGTAAAGAAGTTATTTTCCGCATATCACTCTCCATAACGGAGAAAATTGCTATCAAAAAAAGGCGCGAAAATCTAAAAAAAAATTGCTGTCAAAAACCTATCATGTAACCAATCAAAAGAAAGCTCTCGAACTAAAAATCATCGTAAAGAAGTTATTTTTCGCATATCACTCTCCATAACGGAGAAAATTGCTATCAAAAAAAAGGCGCGAAAATCTAAAAAAATTTGCTATCAAAAACCTATCATGTAACCAATCAAAAGAAAGCTCTCGATCTAAAAATCATCGTAAAGAAGTTATTTTTCGCATATCACTCTCTATAACGGAGAAAATAGCTATCAAAAAAAAGGCGCGAAAATCTAAAAAAAATTTGCTATCAAAAACCTATCATGTAACCAATCAAAAGAAAGCTCTCGATCTAAAAAAAATTTGCCATCAAAAACCTATCATGTAACCAATCAAAAGAAAGCTCTCGATCTAAAAATCATCGTAAAGAAGTTATTTTTCGCATATCACTCTCCATAACGGAGAAATTTGCTATAAAAAAAAGGCGCGAAAATCTAAAAAAAATTTGCTATCGAAAACCTATCATGTAACCAATCAAAAGAAAGCTCTCGATCTAAAAAAAATTTGCCATCAAAAACCTATCATGTAACCAATCAAAAGAAAGCTCTCGATCTAAAAATCATCGTAAAGAAGTTATTTTTCGCATATCACTCTCCATAACGGAGAAAATTGCTATAAAAAAAAGGCGCGAAAAACCAAAAAAAAATTTGCTATCAAAAACCTATCATGTAACCAATCAAAAGAAAGCTCTCGATCTAAAAATCATCGTAAAGAGGTTATTTTTCGCATATCACTCTCCATAACGGAGAAAATTGCTATTAAAAAAAAAGGCGCGAAAATCTAAAAAAAAATTGGCTATCGAAAACCTATCATGTAACCAATCAAAAGAAAGCTCTCGATCTAAAAATCATCGTAAAGAGGTTATTTTTCGCATATCACTCTCCATAACGGACAAAATTGCTATTAAAAAAAGAGGGGGAAAATCTAAAAAAATTTGCTATCGAAAACCTATCATGTAACCAATCAAAAGAAAGCTCTCGATCTAAAAATCATCGTAAAGAGGTTATTTTTCGCATATCACTCTCCATAACGGAGAAATTTGCTATTTAAAAAAAGGCGCGAAAATCTAAAAAAAATTTGCTATCGAAAACCTATCATGTAACCAATCAAAAGAAAGCTCTCGATCTAAAAATCATCGTAAAGAGGTTATTTTTCGCATATCACTCTCCATAACGGAGAAATTTGCTATAAAAAAAAGGCGCGAAAATCTAAAAAAAATTTGCTATCGAAAACCTATCATGTAACCAATCAAAAGAAAGCTCTCGATCTAAAAAAAATTTGCCATCAAAAACCTATCATGTAACCAATCAAAAGAAAGCTCTCGATCTAAAAATCATCGTAAAGAAGTTATTTTTCGCATATCACTCTCCATAACGGAGAGAATTGCTATCAAAAAAAAGGCGCGAAAATCTAAAAAAAATTCTGCTATCAAAAACCTATCATGTAACCAATCAAAAGAAAGCTCTCGATCTAAAAATCATCGTAAGGAAGTTATTTTTCGCATATCACTCTCCAAAACGGAGAAAATTGCTATCAAAAAAAAGGCGCGAAAATCTAAAAAAAATTTGCTATCAAAAACCTATCATGTAACCAATCAAAAGAAAGCTCTCGATCTAAAAATCATCGTAAGGAAGTTATTTTTCGCATATCACTCTCCAAAACGGAGAAAATTGCTATCAAAAAAAAGGCGCGAAAATCTAAAAAAAAATTGCTATCAAAAACCTATCATGTAACCAATCAAAAGAAAGCTCTCGATCTAAAAAAAATTTGCCATCAAAAACCTATCATGTAACCAATCAAAAGAAAGCTCTCGATCTAAAAATCATCGTAAAGAAGTTATTTTTCGCATATCACTCTCCATAACGGAGAAATTTGCTATAAAAAAAAAGGCGCGAAAATCTAAAAAAAATTTGCTATCGAAAACCTATCATGTAACCAATCAAAAGAAAGCTCTCGATCTTAAAAATATTTGCCATCAAAAACCTATCATGTAACCAATCAAAAGAAAGCTCTCGATCTAAAAATCATCGTAAAGAGGTTATTTTTCGCATATCGCTCTCCATAACGGAGAAATTTGCTATAAAAAAAAGGCGCGAAAATCTAAAAAAAATTTGCTATCGAAAACCTATCATGTAACCAATCAAAAGAAAGCTCTCGATCTAAAAAAAATGTGCCATCAAAAACCTATCATGTAACCAATCAAAAGAAAGCTCTCGATCAAAAAATCATCGTAAAGAAGTTATTTTTCGCATATCACTCTCCATAACGGAGAAAATTGCTATCAAAAAAAAGGCGCGAAAATCTAAAAAAAATTTGCTATCAAAAACCTATCATGTAACCAATCAAAAGAAAGCTCTCGATCTAAAAATCATCGTAAAGAGGTTATTTTTCGCATATCACTCTCCATAACGGAGAAAATTGCCATTAAAAAAAAGGAGCGAAAATCTAAAAGAAATTTGCTATCAAAAACCTATCATGTAACCAATCAAAAGAAAGCTCTCGATCTAAAAATCATCGTAAAGAGGTTATTTTTCGCATATCACTCTCCATAACGGAGAAAATTGCTATTAAAAAAAAAGGCGCGAAAAGCTAAAAAAAATTTGCTATCGAAAACCTATCATGTAACCAATCAAAAGAAAGCTCTCGATCTAAAAATCATCGTAAAGAGGTTATTTTTCGCATATCACTCTCCATAACGGAGAAATTTGCTATAAGAAAAAGGCGCGAAAATCTAAAAAAAATTTGCTATCGAAAACCTATCATGTAACCAATCAAAAGAAAGCTCTCGATCTAAAAAAAATTTGCCATCAAAAACCTATCATGTAACCAATAAAAAGAAAGCTCTCGATCTAAAAATCATCGTAAAGAAGTTATTTTTCGCATATCACTCTCCATAACGGAGGAAAGTGCTATCAAAAAAAAGGTGCGAAAATCTAAAAAAAATTTGCTATCAAAAACCTATCATGTAACCAATAAAAAGAAAGCTCTCGATCTAAAAATCATCGTAAAGAAGTTATTTTTCGCATATCACTCTCCATAACGGAGAAAATTGCTATTAAAAAAAAGGCGCGGATATCTAAAAATAATTTGCTATCAAAAACCTATCATGTAACCAATCAAAAGAAAGCTCTCGATCTAAAAAAAATTTGCCATCAAAAACCTATCATGTAACCAATCAAAAGAAAGCTCTCGATCTAAAAATCATTGTAAAGAGGTTATTTTTCGCATATCACTCTCCATAACAGAGAAAATTGCTATTAAAAAAAGGCGCGGATATCTAAAAATAATTTGCTATCAAAAACCTATCATGTAACCAATCAAAAGAAAGCTCTCGATCTAAAAAAAATTTGCCATCAAAAACCTATCATGTAACCAATAAAAAGAAAGCTCTCGATCTAAAAATCAACGTAAAGAGGTTATTTTTCGCATATCACTCTCCATAACGGAGAAAATTGCTAATAAAAAAAAGCGCGAAAATCTAAACAAAATTTGCTATCGAAAACCTATCATTTAACCAATCAAAAGGAAGCTCTCGATCTAAAAATCATCGTAAAGAAGTTATTTTTCGCATATCACTCTCCATAACGGAGAAAATTGCTATCAAAAAAAGGCGCGAAAATCTAAAAAAAATTTGCTATCAAAAACCTATCATGTAACCAATCAAAAGAAAGCTCTCGATCTAAAAATCATCGTAAAGAGGTTATTTTTCGCATATCACTCTCCATAACGGAGAAAATTGCTATTAAAAAAAAGGCGCGAAAATCTAAAAATAATTTGCTATCAAAAACCTATCATGTAACCAATCAAAAGAAAGCTCTCGATCTAAAAATCATCGTAAAGAAGTTATTTTTCGCATATCACTCTCTATAACGGAGAAAATAGCTATCAAAAAAAAGGCGCGAAAATCTAAAAAAAATTTGCTATCAAAAACCTATCATGTAACCAATCAAAAGAAAGCTCTCGATCTAAAAAAAATTTGCCATCAAAAACCTATCATGTAACCAATCAAAAGAAAGCTCTCGATCTAAAAATCATCGTAAAGAAGTTATTTTTCGCATATCACTCTCCATAACGGAGAAATTTGCTATAAAAAAAAGGCGCGAAAATCTAAAAAAAATTTGCTATCGAAAACCTATCATGTAACCAATCAAAAGAAAGCTCTCGATCTAAAAAAAATTTGCCATCAAAAACCTATCATGTAACCAATCAAAAGAAAGCTCTCGATCTAAAAATCATCGTAAAGAAGTTATTTTTCGCATATCACTCTCCATAACGGAGAAAATTGCTATAAAAAAAAGGCGCGAAAAACCAAAAAAAAATTTGCTATCAAAAACCTATCATGTAACCAATCAAAAGAAAGCTCTCGATCTAAAAATCATCGTAAAGAGGTTATTTTTCGCATATCACTCTCCATAACGGAGAAAATTGCTATTAAAAAAAAAGGCGCGAAAATCTAAAAAAAAATTGGCTATCGAAAACCTATCATGTAACCAATCAAAAGAAAGCTCTCGATCTAAAAATCATCGTAAAGAGGTTATTTTTCGCATATCACTCTCCATAACGGACAAAATTGCTATTAAAAAAAGAGGGGGAAAATCTAAAAAAATTTGCTATCGAAAACCTATCATGTAACCAATCAAAAGAAAGCTCTCGATCTAAAAATCATCGTAAAGAGGTTATTTTTCGCATATCACTCTCCATAACGGAGAAATTTGCTATTTAAAAAAAGGCGCGAAAATCTAAAAAAAATTTGCTATCGAAAACCTATCATGTAACCAATCAAAAGAAAGCTCTCGATCTAAAAATCATCGTAAAGAGGTTATTTTTCGCATATCACTCTCCATAACGGAGAAATTTGCTATAAAAAAAAGGCGCGAAAATCTAAAAAAAATTTGCTATCGAAAACCTATCATGTAACCAATCAAAAGAAAGCTCTCGATCTAAAAAAAATTTGCCATCAAAAACCTATCATGTAACCAATCAAAAGAAAGCTCTCGATCTAAAAATCATCGTAAAGAAGTTATTTTTCGCATATCACTCTCCATAACGGAGAGAATTGCTATCAAAAAAAAGGCGCGAAAATCTAAAAAAAATTCTGCTATCAAAAACCTATCATGTAACCAATCAAAAGAAAGCTCTCGATCTAAAAATCATCGTAAGGAAGTTATTTTTCGCATATCACTCTCCAAAACGGAGAAAATTGCTATCAAAAAAAAGGCGCGAAAATCTAAAAAAAATTTGCTATCAAAAACCTATCATGTAACCAATCAAAAGAAAGCTCTCGATCTAAAAATCATCGTAAGGAAGTTATTTTTCGCATATCACTCTCCAAAACGGAGAAAATTGCTATCAAAAAAAAGGCGCGAAAATCTAAAAAAAAATTGCTATCAAAAACCTATCATGTAACCAATCAAAAGAAAGCTCTCGATCTAAAAAAAATTTGCCATCAAAAACCTATCATGTAACCAATCAAAAGAAAGCTCTCGATCTAAAAATCATCGTAAAGAAGTTATTTTTCGCATATCACTCTCCATAACGGAGAAATTTGCTATAAAAAAAAAGGCGCGAAAATCTAAAAAAAATTTGCTATCGAAAACCTATCATGTAACCAATCAAAAGAAAGCTCTCGATCTTAAAAATATTTGCCATCAAAAACCTATCATGTAACCAATCAAAAGAAAGCTCTCGATCTAAAAATCATCGTAAAGAGGTTATTTTTCGCATATCGCTCTCCATAACGGAGAAATTTGCTATAAAAAAAAGGCGCGAAAATCTAAAAAAAATTTGCTATCGAAAACCTATCATGTAACCAATCAAAAGAAAGCTCTCGATCTAAAAAAAATGTGCCATCAAAAACCTATCATGTAACCAATCAAAAGAAAGCTCTCGATCAAAAAATCATCGTAAAGAAGTTATTTTTCGCATATCACTCTCCATAACGGAGAAAATTGCTATCAAAAAAAAGGCGCGAAAATCTAAAAAAAATTTGCTATCAAAAACCTATCATGTAACCAATCAAAAGAAAGCTCTCGATCTAAAAATCATCGTAAAGAGGTTATTTTTCGCATATCACTCTCCATAACGGAGAAAATTGCCATTAAAAAAAAGGCGCGAAAATCTAAAAGAAATTTGCTATCAAAAACCTATCATGTAACCAATCAAAAGAAAGCTCTCGATCTAAAAATCATCGTAAAGAGGTTATTTTTCGCATATCACTCTCCATAACGGAGAAAATTGCTATTAAAAAAAAAGGCGCGAAAAGCTAAAAAAAATTTGCTATCGAAAACCTATCATGTAACCAATCAAAAGAAAGCTCTCGATCTAAAAATCATCGTAAAGAGGTTATTTTTCGCATATCACTCTCCATAACGGAGAAATTTGCTATAAGAAAAAGGCGCGAAAATCTAAAAAAAATTTGCTATCGAAAACCTATCATGTAACCAATCAAAAGAAAGCTCTCGATCTAAAAAAAATTTGCCATCAAAAACCTATCATGTAACCAATAAAAAGAAAGCTCTCGATCTAAAAATCATCGTAAAGAAGTTATTTTTCGCATATCACTCTCCATAACGGAGGAAAGTGCTATCAAAAAAAAGGTGCGAAAATCTAAAAAAAATTTGCTATCAAAAACCTATCATGTAACCAATAAAAAGAAAGCTCTCGATCTAAAAATCATCGTAAAGAAGTTATTTTTCGCATATCACTCTCCATAACGGAGAAAATTGCTATTAAAAAAAAGGCGCGGATATCTAAAAATAATTTGCTATCAAAAACCTATCATGTAACCAATCAAAAGAAAGCTCTCGATCTAAAAAAAATTTGCCATCAAAAACCTATCATGTAACCAATCAAAAGAAAGCTCTCGATCTAAAAATCATTGTAAAGAGGTTATTTTTCGCATATCACTCTCCATAACAGAGAAAATTGCTATTAAAAAAAGGCGCGGATATCTAAAAATAATTTGCTATCAAAAACCTATCATGTAACCAATCAAAAGAAAGCTCTCGATCTAAAAAAAATTTGCCATCAAAAACCTATCATGTAACCAATAAAAAGAAAGCTCTCGATCTAAAAATCAACGTAAAGAGGTTATTTTTCGCATATCACTCTCCATAACGGAGAAAATTGCTAATAAAAAAAAGCGCGAAAATCTAAACAAAATTTGCTATCGAAAACCTATCATTTAACCAATCAAAAGGAAGCTCTCGATCTAAAAATCATCGTAAAGAAGTTATTTTTCGCATATCACTCTCCATAACGGAGAAAATTGCTATCAAAAAAAGGCGCGAAAATCTAAAAAAAATTTGCTATCAAAAACCTATCATGTAACCAATCAAAAGAAAGCTCTCGATCTAAAAATCATCGTAAAGAGGTTATTTTTCGCATATCACTCTCCATAACGGAGAAAATTGCTATTAAAAAAAAGGCGCGAAAATCTAAAAATAATTTGCTATCAAAAACCTATCATGTAACCAATCAAAAGAAAGCTCTCGATCTAAAAATCATCGTAAAGAAGTTATTTTTCGCATATCACTCTCCATAACGGAGGAAAGTGCTATCAAAAAAAAGGTGCGAAAATCTAAAAAAAATTTGCTATCAAAAACCTATCATGTAACCAATAAAAAGAAAGCTCTCGATCTAAAAATCATCGTAAAGAAGTTATTTTTCGCATATCACTCTCCATAACGGAGAAAATTGCTATTAAAAAAAAGGCGCGGATATCTAAAAATAATTTGCTATCAAAAACCTATCATGTAACCAATCAAAAGAAAGCTCTCGATCTAAAAAAAATTTGCCATCAAAAACCTATCATGTAACCAATAAAAAGAAAGCTCTCGATCTAAAAATCATCGTAAAGCAGTTATTTTTCGCATATCACTCTCCATAACGGAGAAAATTGCTATCAAAAAAAAGGCGCGAAAATCTAAACAAAATTTGCTATCAAAAACCTATCATGTAACCAATCAAAAGAAAGCTCTCGATCTAAAAATCATCGTAAAGAGGTTATTTTTCGCATATCACTCTCCATAACGGAGAAAATTGCTATTAAAAAAAAGGCGCGGATATCTAAAAATAATTTGCTATCAAAAACCTATCATGTAACCAATCAAAAGAAAGCTCTCGATCTAAAAAAAATTTGCCATCAAAAACCTATCATGTAACCAATAAAAAGAAAGCTCTCGATCTAAAAATCATCGTAAAGCAGTTATTTTTCGCATATCACTCTCCATAACGGAGAAAATTGCTATCAAAAAAAAGGCGCAAAAATCTAAACAAAATTTGCTATCAAAAACCTATCATGTAACCAATCAAAAGAAAGCTCTCGATCTAAAAATCATCGTAAAGAGGTTATTTTTCGCATATCACTCTCCATAACGGAGAAAATTGCTATTAAAAAAAAGGCGCGGATATCTAAAAATAATTTGCTATCAAAAACCTATCATGTAACCAATCAAAAGAAAGCTCTCGATCTAAAAAAAATTTGCCATCAAAAACCTATCATGTAACCAATAAAAAGAAAGCTCTCGATCTAAAAATCAACGTAAAGAGGTTATTTTTCGCATATCACTCTCCATAACGGAGAAAATTGCTAATAAAAAAAAGGCACGAAAATCTAAAAAAAATTTGCTATCGAAAACCTATCATTTAACCAATCAAAAGGAAGCTCTCGATCTAAAAATCATCGTAAAGAAGTTATTTTTCGCATATCACTCTCCATAACGGAGAAAATTGCTATTAAAAAAAGGCGCGAAAATCTAAAAAAAATTTGCTATCAAAAACCTATCATGTAACCAATCAAAAGAAAGCTCTCGATCTAAAAATCATCGTAAAGAGGTTATTTTTCGCATAACACTCTCCATAACGGAGAAATTTGCTATTTAAAAAAAGGCGCGAAAATCAAAAAAAAAAATTTGCTATCGAAAACCTATCATGTAACCAATCAAAAGAAAGCTCTCGATCTAAAAATCATCGTAAAGAGGTTATTTTTCGCATATCACTCTCCATAACGGAGAAATTTGCTATAAAAAAAAGGCGCGAAAATCTAAAAAAAATTTGCTATCGAAAACCTATCATGTAACCAATCAAAAGAAAGCTCTCGATCTAAAAAAAATTTGCCATCAAAAACCTATCATGTAACCAATCAAAAGAAAGCTCTCGATCTAAAAATCATCGTAAAGAAGTTATTTTTCGCATATCACTCTCCATAACGGAGAGAATTGCTATCAAAAAAAAGGCGCGAAAATCTAAAAAAAATTTTGCTATCAAAAACCTATCATGTAACCAATCAAAAGAAAGCTCTCGATCTAAAAATCGTCGTAAAGAAGTTATTTTTCGCATATCACTCTCCAAAACGGAGAAAATTGCTATCAAAAAAAAGGCGCGAAAATCTAAAAAAAATTTGCTATTAAAAACCTATCACGTAATCAATCAAAAGAAAGCTCTCGATCTAAAAAAAATTTGCCATCAAAAAGCTATCATGTAACCAATCAAAAGTAAGCTCTCGATCTAAAAATCATCGTAAAGAAGTTATTTTTCGCATATCACTCTCCATAACGGAGAAATTTGCTATAAAAAAAAGGCGCGAAAATCTAAAAAAACTTTGCTATCGAAAACCTATCATGTAACCAATCAAAAGAAAGCTCTCGATCTAAAAAAAATTTGCCATCAAAAACCTATCATGTAACCAATCAAAAGAAAGCTCTCGATCTAAAAATCATCGTAAAGAGGTTATTTTTCGCATATCACTCTCTATAACGGAGAAATTTGCTATAAAAAAAGGCGCGAAAATCTAAAAAAAATTTGCTATCGAAAACCTATCATGTAACCAATCAAAAGAAAGCTCTCGATCTAAAAAAAATTTGCCATCAAAAACCTATCATGTAACCAATCAAAAGAAAGCTCTCGATCTAAAAATCATCGTAAAGAAGTTATTTTTCGCATATCACTCTCCATAACGGAGAAAATTGCTATCAAAGAAAAGGCGCGAAAATCTAAAAAAAATTTGCTATCAAAAACCTATCATGTAACCAATCAAAAGAAAGCTCTCGATCTAAAAATCATCGTAAAGAGGTTATTTTTCGCATATCACTCTCCATAACGGAGAAAATTGCTATTAAAAAAAAGGCGCGAAAATCTAAAAAAAATTTGCTATCAAAAACCTATCATGTAACCAATCAAAAGAAAGCTCTCGATCTAAAAATCATCGTAATGAGGTTATTTTTCGCATATCACTCTCCATAACGGACAAAATTGCTATTAAAAAAAAGGCGCGAGAATCTAAAAAAAATTTGCTATCAAAAACCTATCATGTAACCAATCAAAAGAAAGCTCTCGATCTAAAAATCATCGTAAAGAGGTTATTTTTCGCATATCACACTCCATAACGGAGAAAATTGCTATTAAAAAAAAGGCGCGAAAATCTAAAAAAAATTTGCTATCAAAAACCTATCATGTAACCAATCAAAAGAAAGCTCTCGATCTAAAAATCATCGTAAAGAGGTTATTTTTCGCATATCACTCTCCATAACGGAGAAAATTGCTATCAAAAAAAAGGCGCGAAAATCTAAAAAAAATTTGCTATCAAAAACCTATCATGTAACCAATCAAAAGTAAGCTCTCGATCTAAAAATCATCGTAAAGAAGTTATTTTTCGCATATCACTCTCCATAACGGAGAAATTTGCTATAAAAAAAAGGCGCGAAAATCTAAAAAAAATTTGCTATCGAAAACCTATCATGTAACCAATCAAAAGAAAGCTCTCGATCTAAAAAAAATTTGCCATCAAAAACCTATCATGTAACCAATCAAAAGAAAGCTCTCGATCTAAAAATCATCGTAAAGAGGTTATTTTTCGCATATCACTCTCCATAACGGAGAAATTTGCTATAAAAAAAAGGCGCGAAAATCTAAAAAAAATTTGCTATCGAAAACCTATCATGTAACCAATCAAAAGAAAGCTCTCGATCTAAAAAAAATTTGCTATTGAAAACCTATCATGTAACCAATCAAAAGAAAGCTCTCGATCTAAAAAAAATTTGCCATCAAAAACCTATCATGTAACCAATCAAAAGAAAGCTCTCGATCTAAAAATCATCGTAAAGAAGTTATTTTTCGCATATCACTCTCCATAACGGAGAAATTTGCTATAAAAAAAAGGCGCGAAAATCTAAAAAAAATTTGCTATCGAAAACCTATCATGTAACCAATCAAAAGAAAGCTCTCGATCTAATAAGAATTTGCCATCAAAAACCTATCATGTAACCAATCAAAAGAAAGCTCTCGATCTAAAAATCATCGTAAAGAGGTTATTTTTCGCATATCACTCTCCATAACGGAGAAATTTTCTATAAAAAAAAGGCGCGAAAATCTAAAAAAAATTTGCTATCGAAAACCTATCATGTAACCAATCAAAAGAAAGCTCTCGATCTAAAAAAAATTTGCTATTGAAAACCTATCATGTAACCAATCAAAAGAAAGCTCTCGATCTAAAAAAAATTTGCCATCAAAAACCTATCATGTTACCAATCAAAAGAAAGCTCTCGATCTAAAAATCATCGTAAAGAAGTTATTTTTCGCATATCACTCTCCATAACGGAGAAAATTGCTATCAAAAAAAAGGCGCGAAAATCTAAAAAAAATTTGCTATCAAAAACCTATCATGTAACCAATCAAAAGTAAGCTCTCGATCTAAAAATCATCGTAAAGAAGTTATTTTTCGCATATCACTCTCCATAACGGAGAAATTTGCTATAAAAAAAAGGCGCGAAAATCTAAAAAAAATTTGCTATCGAAAACCTATCATGTAACCAATCAAAAGAAAGCTCTCGATCTAATAAGAATTTGCCATCAAAAACCTATCATGTAACCAATCAAAAGAAAGCTCTCGATCTAAAAATCATCGTAAAGAGGTTATTTTTCGCATATCACTCTCCATAACGGAGAAATTTGCTATCAAAGAAAAGGCGCGAAAATCTAAAAAAAATTTGCTATCAAAAACCTATCATGTAACCAATCAAAAGAAAGCTCTCGATCTAAAAATCATCGTAAAGAAGTTATTTTTCGCATATCACTCTCCATAACGGAGAAAATTGCTATCAAAAAAAAGGCGCGAAAATCTAAAAAAAATTTGCTATCAAAAACCTATCATGTAACCAATCAAAAGAAAGCTCCTGATCTAAAAATCATCGTAAAGAGGTTATTTTTCGCATATCCCTCTCCATAACGGAGAAAATTGCTATTAAAAAAAAGGCGCGAAAATCTAAAAAAAAATTGCTATCAAAAACCTATCATGTAACCAATCAAAAGAAAGCTCTCGATCTAAAAATCATCGTAAAGAGGTTATTTTTCGCATATCACTCTCCATAACGGAGAAAATTGCTATTAAAAAAAAAGGCGC
Source organism: Lochmaea crataegi (assembly GCA_947563755.1). Taxonomy (NCBI): domain Eukaryota; kingdom Metazoa; phylum Arthropoda; class Insecta; order Coleoptera; family Chrysomelidae; genus Lochmaea; species Lochmaea crataegi. Next base: position 52,998,691 of record OX387427.1, on the reverse strand, counting down.
GAAAATCTAAAAAAAATTTGCTATCGAAAACCTATCATGTAACCAATCAAAAGAAAGCTCTCGATCTAAAAATCATCGTAATGAGGTTATTTTTCGCATATCACTCTCCATAACGGACAAAATTGCTATTAAAAAAAAGGCGCGAGAATCTAAAAAAAATTTGCTATCGAAAACCTATCATGTAACCAATCAAAAGAAAGCTCTCGATCTAAAAATCATCGTAAAGAGGTTATTTTTCGCATATCACTCTCCATAACGGAGAAATTTTCTATAAGAAAAAGGCGCGAAAATCTAAAAAAAATTTGCTATCGAAAACCTATCATGTAACCAATCAAAAGAAAGCTCTCGATCTAAAAAAAATTTGCTATCGAAAACCTATCATGTAACCAATCAAAAGAAAGCTCTCGATCTAAAAAAAATTTGCCATCAAAAACCTATCATGTAACCAATCAAAAGAAAGCTCTCGATCTAAAAATCATCGTATAGAAGTTATTTTTCGCATATCACTCTCCATAACGGAGAAATTTGCTATAAAAAAAAGTCGCGAAAATCTAAAAAAAATTTGCTATCGAAAACCTATCATGTAACCAATCAAAAGAAAGCTCTCGATCTAAAAAAAATTTGCTATTGAAAACCTATCATGTAACCAATCAAAAGAAAGCTCTCGATCTAAAAAAAATTTGCCATCAAAAACCTATCATGTAACCAATCAAAAGAAAGCTCTCGATCTAAAAATCATCGTAAAGAGGTTATTTTTCGCATATCACTCTCCATAACGGAGAAATTTGCTATTAAAAAAAAGGCGCGAAAATCTAAAGAAAATTTGCTCTCGAAAACCTATCATGTAACCAATCAAAAGAAAGCTCTCGATCTAAAAATCATCGTAAAGAGGTTATTTTTCGCATATCACTCTCCATAACGGAGAAATTTGCTATAAAAAAAAGGCGCGAAAATCTAAAAAAAATTTGCTATCGAAAACCTATCATGTAACCAATCAAAAGAAAGCTCTCGATCTAAAAAAAATTTGCCATCAAAAACCTATCATGTAACCAATCAAAAGAAAGCTCTCGATCTAAAAATCATCGTAAAGAAGTTATTTTTCGCATATCACTCTCCATAACGGAGAAAATTGCTATCAAAAAAAAGGCGCGAAAATCTAAAAAAAATTTGCTATCAAAAACCTATCATGTAACCAATCAAAAGAAAGCTCCTGATCTAAAAATCATCGTAAAGGGGTTATTTTTCGCATATCACTCTCCATAACGGAGAAAATTGCTATTAAAAAAAAGGCGCGAAAATCTAAAAAAAAATTGCTATCAAAAACCTATCATGTAACCAATCAAAAGAAAGCTCTCGATCTAAAAATCATCGTAAAGAGGTTATTTTTCGCATATCACTCTCCATAACGGAGAAAATTGCTATTAAAAAAAAAGGCGCGAAAATCTAAAAAAAATTTGCTATCGAAAACCTATCATGTAACCAATCAAAAGAAAGCTCTCGATCTAAAAATCATCGTAATGAGGTTATTTTTCGCATATCACTCTCCATAACGGACAAAATTGCTATTAAAAAAAAGGCGCGAGAATCTAAAAAAAATTTGCTATCGAAAACCTATCATGTAACCAATCAAAAGAAAGCTCTCGATCTAAAAATCATCGTAAAGAGGTTATTTTTCGCATATCACTCTCCATAACGGAGAAATTTGCTATAAGAAAAAGGCGCGAAAATCTAAAAAAAATTTGCTATCGAAAACCTATCATGTAACCAATCAAAAGAAAGCTCTCGATCTAAAAAAAATTTGCCATCAAAAACCTATCATGTAACCAATCAAAAGAAAGCTCTCGATCTAAAAATCATCGTATAGAAGTTATTTTTCGCATATCACTCTCCATAACGGAGAAATTTGCTATAAAAAAAAGTCGCGAAAATCTAAAAAAAATTTGCTATCGAAAACCTATCATGTAACCAATCAAAAGAAAGCTCTCGATCTAAAAAAAATTTGCTATCGAAAACCTATCATGTAACCAATCAAAAGAAAGCTCTCGATCTAAAAAAAATTTGCCATCAAAAACCTATCATGTAACCAATCAAAAGAAAGCTCTCGATCTAAAAATCATCGTAAAGAGGTTATTTTTCGCATATCACTCTCCATAACGGAGAAATTTGCTATTAAAAAAAAGGCGCGAAAATCTAAAGAAAATTTGCTCTCGAAAACCTATCATGTAACCAATCAAAAGAAAGCTCTCGATCTAAAAATCATCGTAAAGAGGTTATTTTTCGCATATCACTCTCCATAACGGAGAAATTTGCTATAAAAAAAAGTCGCGAAAATCTAAAAAAAATTTTCTATCGAAAACCTATCATGTAACCAATCAAAAGAAAGCTCTCGATCTAAAAAAAATTTGCTATCGAAAACCTATCATGTAACCAATCAAAAGAAAGCTCTCGATCTAAAAAAAATTTGCCATCAAAAACCTATCATGTAACCAATCAAAAGAAAGCTCTCGATCTAAAAATCATCGTAAAGAAGTTATTTTTCGCATATCACTCTCCATAACGGAGAAAATTGCTATCAAAAAAAAGGCGCGAAAATCTAAAAAAAATTTGCTATCAAAAACCTATCATGTAACCAATCAAAAGAAAGCTCTCGATCTAAAAATCATCGTAAAGAGGTTATTTTTCGCATATCACTCTCCATAACGGAGAAAATTGCTATTAAAAAAAAGGCGCGAAAATCTAAAAAAAATTTGCTATCAAAAACCTATCATGTAACCAATCAAAAGAAAGCTCTCGATCTAAAAATCATCGTAAAGAGGTTATTTTTCGCATATCACTCTCCATAACGGACAAAATTGCTATTAAAAAAAAGGCGCGAGAATCTAAAAAAAATTTGCTATCGAAAACCTATCATGTAACCAATCAAAAGAAAGCTCTCGATCTAAAAATCACCGTAAAGAGGTTATTTTTCGCATATCACTCTCCATAACGGAGAAATTTGCTATTAAAAAAAAGGCGCGAAAATCTAAAGAAAATTTGCTCTCGAAAACCTATCATGTAACCAATCAAAAGAAAGCTCTCGATCTAAAAATCATCGTAAAGAGGTTATTTTTCGCATATCACTCTCCATAACGGAGAAATTTGCTATAAAAAAAAGTCGCGAAAATCTAAAAAAAATTTGCTATCGAAAACCTATCATGTAACCAATCAAAAGAAAGCTCTCGATCTAAAAATCATCGTAAAGAGGTTATTTTTCGCATATCACTCTCCATAACGGAGAAAATTGCTATTAAAAAAAAGGCGCGAAAATCTAAAAAAAATTTGCTATCGAAAACCTATCATGTAACCAATCAAAAGAAAGCTCTCGATCTAAAAATCATCGTAAAGAGGTTATTTTTCGCATATCACTCTCCATAACGGAGAAATTTGCTATTAAAAAAAGGCGCGAAAATCTAAAGAAAATTTGCTCTCGAAAACCTTTCATGTAACCAATCAAAAGTAAGCTCTCGATCTAAAAATCATCGTAAAGAGGTTATTTTTCGCATATCACTCTCCATAACGGAGAAATTTGCTATAAGAAAAAGGCGCGAAAATCTAAAAAAAATTTGCTATCGAAAACCTATCATGTAACCAATCAAAAGAAAGCTCTCGATCTAAAAAAAATTTGCCATCAAAAACCTATCATGTAACCAATCAAAAGAAAGCTCTCGATCTAAAAATCATCGTAAAGAAGTTATTTTTCGCATATCACTCTCCATAACGGAGGAAATTGCTATCAAAAAAAAGGTGCGAAAATCTAAAAAAAATTTGCTATCAAAAACCTATCATGTAACCAATAAAAAGAAAGCTCTCGATCTAAAAATCATCGTAAAGAAGTTATTTTTCGCATATCACTCTCCATAACGGAGGAAAGTGCTATCAAAAAAAAGGTGCGAAAATCTAAAAAAAATTTGCTATCAAAAACCTATCATGTAACCAATAAAAAGAAAGCTCTCGATCTAAAAATCATCGTAAAGAAGTTATTTTTCGCATATCACTCTCCATAACGGAGAAAATTGCTATAGAAAAAAAGGCGCGAAAATCTAAACAAAATTTGCTATCAAAAACCTATCATGTAACCAATCAAAAGAAAGCTCTCGATCTAAAAATCATCGTAAAGAGGTTATTTTTCGCATATCACTCTCCATAACGGAGAAAATTGCTATTAAAAAAAAGGCGCGGATATCTAAAAATAATTTGCTATCAAAAACCTATCATGTAACCAATCAAAAGAAAGCTCTCGATCTAAAAAAAATTTGCCATCAAAAACCTATCATGTAACCAATAAAAAGAAAGCTCTCGATCTAAAAATCATCGTAAAGAAGTTATTTTTCGCATATCACTCTCCATAACGTAGAAAATTGCTATCAAAAAAAAAGGCGCGAAAATCTAAAAAAAATTTGCTATCAAAAACCTATCATGTAACCAATAAAAAGAAAGCTCTCGATCTAAAAATCAACGTAAAGAGGTTATTTTTCGCATATCACTCTCCATAACGGAGAAAATTGCCAATAAAAAAAAAGCGCGAAAATCTAAACAAAATTTGCTATCGAAAACCTATCATTTAACCAATCAAAAGAAAGCTCTCGATCTAAAAATCATCGTAAAGAAGTTATTTTTCGCATATCACTCTCCATAACGGAGAAAATTGCTATCAAAAAAAAAGGCACGGAAATCTAAAAAAAATTTGCTATCAAAAACCTATCATGTAACCAATCAAAAGAAAGCTCTCGATCTAAAAATCATCGTAAAGAGGTTATTTTTCGCATATCACTCTCCATAACGGAGAAAATTTCTATTAAAAAAAAGGCGCGAAAATCTAAAAATAATTTGCTATCAAAAACCTATCATGTAACCAATCAAAAGAAAGCTCTCGATCTAAAAATCATCGTAAAGAGGTTATTTTTCGCATATCACTCTCCATAACGGAGAAATTTGCTATTTAAAAAAAGGCGCGAAAATCTAAAAAAAATTTGCTATCGAAAACCTATCATGTAACCAATCAAAAGAAAGCTCTCGATCTAAAAATCATCGTAAAGAGGTTATTTTTCGCATATCACTCTCCATAACGGAGAAATTTGCTATAAAAAAAAGGCGCGAAAATCTAAAAAAAATTTGCTATCGAAAACCTATCATGTAACCAATCAAAAGAAAGCTCTCGATCTAAAAAAAATTTGCCATCAAAAACCTATCATGTAACCAATCAAAAGAAAGCTCTCGATCTAAAAATCATCGTAAAGAGGTTATTTTTCGCATATCACTCTCCATAACGGAGAAATTTGCTATTTAAAAAAAGGCGCGAAAATCTAAAAAAAATTTGCTATCGAAAACCTATCATGTAACCAATCAAAAGAAAGCTCTCGATCTAAAAATCATCGTAAAGAGGTTATTTTTCGCATATCACTCTCCATAACGGAGAAATTTGCTATAAAAAAAAGGCGCGAAAATCTAAAAAAAATTTGCTATCGAAAACCTATCATGTAACCAATCAAAAGAAAGCTCTCGATCTAAAAAAAATTTGCCATCAAAAACCTATCATGTAACCAATCAAAAGAAAGCTCTCGATCTAAAAATCATCGTAAAGAAGTTATTTTTCGCATATCACTCTCCATAACGGAGAGAATTGCTATCAAAAAAAAGGCGCGAAAATCTAAAAAAAATTTTGCTATCAAAAACCTATCATGTAACCAATCAAAAGAAAGCTCTCGATCTAAGAATCATCGTAAAGAAGTTATTTTTCGCATATCACTCTACATAACGGAGAAAATTGCTATCAGAAAAAAGGCGCGAAAATCTAAAAAAAAATTTCTATCAAAAACCTATCATGTAACCAATCAAAAGAAAGCTCTCGATCTAAAAATCATCGTAAAGAAGTTATTTTTCGCATATCACTCTCCAAAACGGAGAAAATTGCTATCAAAAAAAAGGCGCGAAAATCTAAAAAAAATTTGCTATCAAAAACCTATCATGTAACCAATCAAAAGAAAGCTCTCGATCTAAAAAAAATTTGCCATCAAAAACCTATCATGTAACCAATCAAAAGTAAGCTCTCGATCTAAAAATCATCGTAAAGAAGTTATTTTTCGCATATCACTCTCCATAACGGAGAAATTTGCTATAAAAAAAAGGCGCGAAAATCTAAAAAAAATTTGCTATCGAAAACCTATCATGTAACCAATCAAAAGAAAGCTCTCGATCTAAAAAAAATTTGCCATCAAAAACCTATCATGTAACCAATCAAAAGAAAGCTCTCGATCTAAAAATCATCGTAAAGAGGTTATTTTTCGCATATCACTCTCCATAACGGAGAAATTTGCTATAAAAAAAAGGCGCGAAAATCTAAAAAAAATTTGCTATCGAAAACCTATCATGTAACCAATCAAAAGAAAGCTCTCGATCTAAAAAAAATTTGCCATCAAAAACCTATCATGTAACCAATCAAAAGAAAGCTCTCGATCTAAAAATCATCGTAAAGAAGTTATTTTTCGCATATCACTCTCCATAACGGAGAAAATTGCTATCAAAAAAAGGCGCGAAAATCTAAAAAAAATTTGCTATCAAAAACCTATCATGTAACCAATCAAAAGAAAGCTCTCGATCTAAAAATCATCGTAAAGAGGTTATTTTTCGCATATCACTCTCCATAACGGAGAAATTTGCTATAAAAAAAAGGCGCGAAAATCTAAAAAAAATTTGCTATCGAAAACCTATCATGTAACCAATCAAAAGAAAGCTCTCGATCTAAAAAAAATTTGCCATCAAAAACCTATCATGTAACCAATCAAAAGAAAGCTCTCGATCTAAAAATCATCGTAAAGAGGTTATTTTTCGCATATCACTCTCCATAACGGAGAAATTTGCTATAAAAAAAAGGCGCGAAAATCTAAAAAAAATTTGCTATCGAAAACCTATCATGTAACCAATCAAAAGAAAGCTCTCGATCTAAAAAAAATTTGCCATCAAAAACCTATCATGTAACCAATCAAAAGAAAGCTCTCGATCTAAAAATCATCGTAAAGAAGTTATTTTTCGCATATCACTCTCCATAACGGAGAAAATTGCTATCAAAAAAAGGCGCGAAAATCTAAAAAAAATTTGCTATCAAAAACCTATCATGTAACCAATCAAAAGAAAGCTCTCGATCTAAAAATCATCGTAAAGAGGTTATTTTTCGCATATCACCCTCCATAACGGAGAAATTTGCTATTAAAAAAAAGGCGCGAGAATCTAAAAAAAATTTGCTATCGAAAACCTATCATGTAACCAATCAAAAGAAAGCTCTCGATCTAAAAATCATCGTAAAGAGGTTATTTTTCGCATATCACTCTCCATAACGGACAAAATTGCTATTAAAAAAAAGGCGCGAGAATCTAAAAAAAATTTGCTATCGAAAACCTATCATGTAACCAATCAAAAGAAAGCTCTCGATCTAAAAATCATCGTAAAGAAGTTATTTTTGGCATATCACTCTCCATAACGGAGAAAATTGCTATCAAAAAAAAGGCGCGAAAATCTAAAAAAAATTTGCTATCAAAAACCTATCATGTAACCAATCAAAAGAAAGCTCTCGATCTAAAAATCATCGTAAAGAGGTTATTTTTCGCATATCACTCTCCATAACGGAGAAAATTGCTATTAAAAAAAAAGGCGCGAAAATCTAAGAAAAATTTGCTATCGAAAACCTATCATGTAACCAATCAAAAGAAAGCTCTCGATCTAAAAATCATCGTAAAGAGGTTATTTTTCGCATATCACTCTCCATAACGGAGAAATTTGCTATAAAAAAAAGTCGCGAAAATCTAAAAAAAATTTGCTATCGAAAACCTATCATGTAACCAATCAAAAGAAAACTCCCGATCTAAAAAAAATTTGCCATCAAAAACCTATCATGTAACCAATCAAAAGAAAGCTCTCGATCTAAAAAAAATTTGCCATCAAAAACCTATCATGTAACCAATCAAAAGAAAGCTCTCGATCTAAAAATCATCGTAAAGAGGTTATTTTTCGCATATCACTCTCCATAACGGAGAAAATTGCTATTAAAAAAAAAGGCGCGAAAATCTAAAAAAAATTTGCTATCGAAAACCTATCATGTAACCAATCAAAAGAAAGCTCTCGATCTAAAAAAAATTTGCCATCAAAAACCTATCATGTAACCAATCAAAAGAAAGCTCTCGATCTAAAAATCATCGTAAAGAAGTTATTTTTCGCATATCACTCTCCATAACGGAGGAAATTGCTATCAAAAAAAAGGTGCGAAAATCTAAAAAAAATTTGCTATCAAAAACCTATCATGTAACCAATAAAAAGAAAGCTCTCGATCTAAAAATCATCGTAAAGAAGTTATTTTTCGCATATCACTCTCCATAACGGAGGAAATTGCTATCAAAAAAAAGGTGCGAAAATCTAAAAAAAATTTGCTATCGAAAACCTATCATGTAACCAATAAAAAGAAAGCTCTCGATCTAAAAATCATCGTAAAGAAGTTATTTTTCGCATATCACTCTCCATAACGGAGAAAATTGCTATCAAAAAAAAGGCGCGAAAATCTAAAAAAAATTTGCTCTCAAGAACCTATCATGTAACCAATCAAAAGAAAGCTCTCGATCCCAAAATCATCGTAAAGAGGTTATTTTTCGCATATCACTCTCCATAACGGAGAAAATTGCTATTAAAAAAAAGGCGCGAAAATCTAAAAAAAATTTGCTATCGAAAACCTATCATGTAACCAATCAAAAGAAAGCTCTCGATCTAAAAATCATCGTAATGAGGTTATTTTTCGCATATCACTCTCCATAACGGACAAAATTGCTATTAAAAAAAAGGCGCGAGAATCTAAAAAAAATTTGCTATCGAAAACCTATCATGTAACCAATCAAAAGAAAGCTCTCGATCTAAAAAAAATTTGCCATCAAAAACCTATCATGTAACCAATCAAAAGAAAGCTCTCGATCTAAAAATCATCGTAAAGAAGTTATTTTTCGCATATCACTCTCCATAACGGAGGAAATTGCTATCAAAAAAAAGATGCGAAAATCTAAAAAAAATTTGCTATCAAAAACCTATCATGTAACCAATAAAAAGAAAGCTCTCGATCTAAAAATCATCGTAAAGAAGTTATTTTTCGCATATCACTCTCCATAACGGAGGAAATTGCTATCAAAAAAAAGATGCGAAAATCTAAAAAAAATTTGCTATCAAAAACCTATCATGTAACCAATAAAAAGAAAGCTCTCGATCTAAAAATCATCGTAAAGAACTTATTTTTCGCATATCACTCTCCATAACGCAGAAAATTGCTATCAAAAAAAAGGCGCGAAAATCTAAAAAAAATTTGCTATCAAGAACCTATCATGTAACCAATCAAAAGAAAGCTCTCGATCCAAAAATCATCGTAAAGAGGTTATTTTTCGCATATCACTCTCCATAACGGAGAAAATTGCTATTAAAAAAAGGCGCGGATATCTAAAAATAATTTGCTATCAAAAACCTATCATGTAACCAATCAAAAGAAAGCTCTCGATCTAAAAAAAAGTTGCCATCAAAAACCTATCATGTAACCAATCAAAAGAAAGCTCTCGATCTAAAAATCATCGTAAAGAAGTTATTTTTCGCATATCACTCTCCATAACGGAGAAAATTGCTATCAAAAAAAAGGCGCGAAAATCTAAAAAAAATTTGCTATCAAAAACCTATCATGTAACCAATCAAAAGAAAGCTCTCGATCTAAAAATCATCGTAAAGAAGTTATTTTTCGCATATCACTCTCCATAACGGAGAAAATTGCTAATAAAAAAAAGGCGCGAAAATCTAAAAATAATTTGCTATCAAAAACCTATCATGTAACCAATCAAAAGAAAGCTCTCGATCTAAAAATCATCGTAAAGAGGTTATTTTTCGCATATCACTCTCCATAACGGAGAAAATTGCTATCAAAAAAAAAGGCACGAAAATCTAAAAAAAATTTGCTATCAAAAACCTATCATGTAACCAATCAAAAGAAAGCTCTCGATCTAAAAATCATCGTAAAGAGGGTATTTTTCGCATATCACTCTCCATAACGGAGAAAATTGCTATTAAAAAAAAGGCGCGAAAATCTAAAAATAATTTGCTATCAAAAACCTATCATGTAACCAATCAAAAGAAAGCTCTCGATCTAAAAATCATCGTAAAGAAGTTATTTTTCGCATATCACTCTCCATAACGGAGAAAATTGCTATCAAAAGAAAAAGGCGCGAAAATCTAAAAAAAATTTGCTATCAAAAACCTATCATGTAACCAATCAAAAGAAAGCTCTCGATCTAAAAAAAATTTGCCATCAAAAACCTATCATGTAACCAATCAAAAGAAAGCTCTCGATCTAAAAATCATCGTAAAGAAGTTATTTTTCGCATATCACTCTCCATAACGGGGAAAATTGCTATCAAAAAAAAGGCGCGAAAATCTTAAAAAAAATTTGCTATCAAAAACCTATCATGTAACCAATCAAAAGAAAGCTCTCGATCTAAAAATCATCGTAAAGAGGTTATTTTTCGCATATCACTCTCCATAACGGAGAAAATTGCTAATAATAAAAAAGCGCGAAAATGTAAACAAAATTTGCTATCGAAAACCTATCATTTAACCAATCAAAAGAAAGCTCTCGATCTAAAAATCATCGTAAAGAAGTTATTTTTCGCATATCACTCTCCATAACGGAGAAAATTGCTATCAAAAAAAAAGGCACGAAAATCTAAAAAAAATTTGCTATCAAAAACCTATCATATAAGCAATCAAAAGAAAGCTCTCGATCTAAAAATCATCGTGAAGAGGTTATTTTTCGCATATCACTCTCCATAACAGAGAAAATTGCTATTAAAAAAAAGGCGCGAAAATCTAAAAATAATTTGCTATCAAAAACCTATCATGTAACCAATCAAAAGAAAGCTCTCGATCTAAAAATCATCGTAAAGAAGTTATTTTTCGCATATCACTCTCCATAACGGAGAAAATTGCTATCAAAAAAAAGGCGCGAAAATCTAAAAAAAATTTGCTATCAAAAACCTATCATGTAACCAATCAAAAGAAAGCTCTCGATCTAAAAATCATCGTAAAGAAGTTATTTTTCGCATATCACTCTCCATAACGGAGAAAATTGCTAATAAAAAAAAGCGCGAAAATCTAAACAAAATTTGCTATCGAAAACCTATCATTTAACCAATCAAAAGAAAGCTCTCGATCTAAAAATCATCGTAAAGAAGTTATTTTTCGCATATCACTCTCCATAACGGAGAAAATTGCTATCAAAAAAAAGGAGCGAAAATCTAAAAAAAAATTGCTATCAAAAACCTATCATGTAACCAATCAAAAGAAAGCTCTCGATCTAACCATCATCGTAAAGAAGTTATTTTTCGCATATCACTCTCCATAACGGAGAAAATTGCTATTAAAAAAAGGCGCGAAAATCTAAAAAAAATTTGCTATCAAAAACCTATCATGTAACCAATCAAAAGAAAGCTCTCGATCTAAAAATCATCGTAAAGAGGTTATTTTTCGCATATCACTCTCCATAACGGAGAAAATTGCTAATAAAAAAAAGCGCGAAAATCTAAACAAAATTTGCTATCAAAAACCTATCATGTAACCAATCAAAAGAAAGCTCTCGATCTAAAAATCATCGTAAAGAAGTTATTTTTCGCATATCACTCTCCATAACGGAGAAAATTGCTATCAAAAAAAAGGCGCGAAAATCTAAAAAAAATTTGCTATCAAAAACCTATCATGTAACCAATAAAAAGAAAGCTCTCGATCTAAAAATCATCGTAAAGAGGTTATTTTTCGCATATCACTCTCCATAACGGAGAAAATTGCTAATAAAAAAAAGCGCGTAAATCTAAACAAAATTTGCTATCGAAAACCTATCATTTAACCAATCAAAAGAAAGCTCTCGATCTAAAAATCATCGTAAAGAAGTTATTTTTCGCATATCACTCTCCATAACGGAGAAAATTGCTATCAAAAAAAAGGTGCGAAAATCTAAAAAAAAATTGCTATCAAAAACCTATCATGTAACCAATCAAAAAAAAGCTCTCGATCCAAAAAAAATTTGCCATCAAAAACCTATCATGTAACCAATCAAAAGAAAGCTCTCGATCTAAAAATCAACGTAAAGAAGTTATTTTTCGCATATCACTCTCCATAACGGAGAAAATTGCTAATGAAGCGCGAAAATCTAAAAAAAATTTGCTATCAAAAACCTATCATGTAACCAATCAAAAGAAAGCTCTCGATCTAAACATCATCGTAAAGAAGTTATTTTTCGCATATCACTCTCCATAACGGAGAAAATTGCTATTAAAAAAAGGCGCGAAAATCTAAAAAAAATTTGCTATCAAAAACCTATCATGTAACCAATCAAAAGAAAGCTCTCGATCTAAAAATCATCGTAAAGAGGTTATTTTTCGCATATCACTCTCCATAACGGACAAAATTGCTATTAAAAAAAAGGCGCGAAAATCTAAAAAAAATTTGCTATCAAAAACCTATCATGTAACCAATCAAAAGAAAGCTCTCGATCCAAAAATCATCGTAAAGAGGTTATTTTTCGCATATCACTCTCCATAACGGAGAAAATTGCTAATAAAAAAAAGCGCGTAAATCTAAACAAAATTTGCTATCGAAAACCTATCATTTAACCAATCAAAAGAAAGCTCTCGATCTAAAAATCATCGTAAAGAAGTTATTTTTCGCATATCACTCTCCATGACGGAGAAATTTGCTATAAAAAAAGGCGCGAAAATCTAAAAAAAATTTGCTATCGAAAACCTATCATGTAACCAATCAAAAGAAAGCTCTCGAACTAAAAAAAATTTGCCATCAAAAACCTACCATGTAACCAATCAAAAGAAAGCTCTCGATCTAAAAATCATCGTAAAGAAGTTATTTTTCGCATATCACTCTCCATAACGGAGAAAATTGCTATCAAAAAAAAGGCGCGAAAATCTAAAAAAAATTTGCTATCAAAAACCTATCATGTAACCAATCAAAAGAAAGCTCTCGATCTAAAAATCATCGTAAAGAGGTTATTTTTCGCATATCACTCTCCATAACGGACAAAATTGCTATTAAAAAAAAGGCGCGAAAATCTAAAAAAAATTTGCTATCAAAAACCTATCATGTAACCAATCAAAAGAAAGCTCTCGATCCAAAAATCATCGTAAAGAGGTTATTTTTCGCATATCACTCTCCATAACGGAGAAAATTGCTATTAAAAAAAGGCGCGGATATCTAAAAATAATTTGCTATCAAAAACCTATCATGTAACCAATCAAAAGAAAGCTCTCGATCTAAAAAAAAGTTGCCATCAAAAACCTATCATGTAACCAATCAAAAGAAAGCTCTCGATCTAAAAATCATCGTAAAGAAGTTATTTTTCGCATATCACTCTCCATAACGGAGAAAATTGCTATCAAAAAAAAGGCGCGAAAATCTAAAAAAAATTTGCTATCAAAAACCTATCATGTAACCAATAAAAAGAGAGCTCTCGATCTAAAAATCAACGTAAAGAGGTTATTTTTCGCATATCACTCTCCATAACGGAGAAAATTGCTAATAAAAAAAAGCGCGAAAATCTAAACAAAATTTGCTATCGAAAACCTATCATTTAACCAATCAAAAGGAAGCTCTCGATCTAAAAATCATCGTAAAGAAGGTATTTTTCGCATATCACTCTCCATAACGGAGAAAATTGCTAATAAAAAAAAGGCGCGAAAATCTAAAAATAATTTGCTATCAAAAACCTATCATGTAACCAATCAAAAGAAAGCTCTCGATCTAAAAATCATCGAAAAGAGGTTATTTTTCGCATATCACTCTCCATAACGGAGAAAATTGCTATCAAAAAAAAAGGCACGAAAATCTAAAAAAAATTTGCTATCAAAAACCTATCATGTAACCAATCAAAAGAAAGCTCTCGATCTAAAAATCATCGTAAAGAGGTTATTTTTCGCATATCACTCTCCATAACGGAGAAAATTGCTATCAAAAAAAAGGCGCGAAAATCTAAAAAAAATTTGCTATCAAAAACCTTTCATGTAACCAATCAAAAGAAAGCTCTCGATCTAAAAATCATCGTAAAGAAGTTATTTTTCGCATATCACTCTCCATAACGGAGAAAATTGCTAATAAAAAAAAGGCGCGAAAATCTAAAAATAATTTGCTATCAAAAACCTATCATGTAACCAATCAAAAGAAAGCTCTCGATCTAAAAATCATCGTAAAGAGGTTATTTTTCGCATATCACTCTCCATAACGGAGAAAATTGCTATCAAAAAAAAAGGCACGAAAATCTGAAAAAAATTTGCTATCAAAAACCTATCATGTAACCAATCAAAAGAAAGCTCTCGATCTAAAAATCATCGTAAAGAGGTTATTTTTCGCATATCACTCTCCATAACGGAGAAAATTGCTATTAAAAAAAAGGCGCGAAAATCTAAAAATAATTTGCTATCAAAAACCTATCATGTAACCAATCAAAAGAAAGCTCTCGATCTAAAAATCATCGTAAAGAAGTTATTTTTCGCATATCACTCTCCATAACGGAGAAAATTGCTATCAAAAGAAAAAGGCGCGAAAATCTAAAAAAAATTTGCTATCAAAAACCTATCATGTAACCAATCAAAAGAAAGCTCTCGATCTAAAAAAAATTTGCCATCAAAAACCTATCATGTAACCAATCAAAAGAAAGCTCTCGATCTAAAAATCATCGTAAAGAAGTTATTTTTCGCATATCACTCTCCATAACGGGGAAAATTGCTATCAAAAAAAAGGCGCGAAAATCTTAAAAAAAATTTGCTATCAAAAACCTATCATGTAACCAATCAAAAGAAAGCTCTCGATCTAAAAATCATCGTAAAGAGGTTATTTTTCGCATATCACTCTCCATAACGGAGAAAATTGCTAATAATAAAAAAGCGCGAAAATGTAAACAAAATTTGCTATCGAAAACCTATCATTTAACCAATCAAAAGAAAGCTCTCGATCTAAAAATCATCGTAAAGAAGTTATTTTTCGCATATCACTCTCCATAACGGAGAAAACTGCTATCAAAAAAAAAGGCACGAAAATCTAAAAAAAATTTGCTATCAAAAACCTATCATATAAGCAATCAAAAGAAAGCTCTCGATCTAAAAATCATCGTGAAGAGGTTATTTTTCGCATATCACTCTCCATAACAGAGAAAATTGCTATTAAAAAAAAGGCGCGAAAATCTAAAAATAATTTGCTATCAAAAACCTATCATGTAACCAATCAAAAGAAAGCTCTCGATCTAAAAATCATCGTAAAGAAGTTATTTTTCGCATATCACTCTCCATAACGGAGAAAATTGCTATCAAAAAAAAAGGCGCGAAAATCTAAAAAAAATTTGCTATCAAAAACCTATCATGTAACCAATAAAAAGAAAGCTCTCGATCTAAAAATCATCGTAAAGAGGTTATTTTTCGCATATCACTCTCCATAACGGAGAAAATTGCTAATAAAAAAAAGCGCGTAAATCTAAACAAAATTTGCTATCGAAAACCTATCATTTAACCAATCAAAAGAAAGCTCTCGATCTAAAAATCATCGTAAAGAAGTTATTTTTCGCATATCACTCTCCATAACGGAGAAAATTGCTATCAAAAAAAAGGTGCGAAAATCTAAAAAAAAATTGCTATCAAAAACCTATCATGTAACCAATCAAAAGAAAGCTCTCGATCCAAAAAAAATTTGCCATCAAAAACCTATCATGTAACCAATCAAAAGAAAGCTCTCGATCTAAAAATCAACGTAAAGAAGTTATTTTTCGCATATCACTCTCCATAACGGAGAAAATTGCTAATGAAGCGCGAAAATCTAAAAAAAATTTGCTATCAAAAACCTATCATGTAACCAATCAAAAGAAAGCTCTCGATCTAAACATCATCGTAAAGAAGTTATTTTTCGCATATCACTCTCCATAACGGAGAAAATTGCTATTAAAAAAAGGCGCGAAAATCTAAAAAAAATTTGCTATCAAAAACCTATCATGTAACCAATAAAAAGAAAGCTCTCGATCTAAAAATCATCGTAAAGAGGTTATTTTTCGCATATCACTCTCCATAACGGAGAAATTTGCTATTAAAAAAAAGGCGCGAAAATCTAAAGAAAATTTGCTCTCGAAAACCTATCATGTAACCAATCAAAAGAAAGCTCTCGATCTAAAAATCATCATAAAGAGGTTATTTTTCGCATATCACTCTCCATGACGTAGAAATTTGCTATAAAAAAAGGCGCGAAAATCTAAAAAAAAATTTGCTATCGAAAACCTATCATGTAACCAATCAAAAGAAAGCTCTCGATCTAAAAAAAATTTGCCATCAAAAACCTACCATGTAACCAATCAAAAGAAAGCTCTCGATCTAAAAATCATCGTAAAGAAGTTATTTTTCGCATATCACTCTCCATAACGGAGAAAATTGCTATCAAAAAAAAGGCGCGAGAATCTAAAAAAAATTTGCTATCAAAAACCTATCATGTAACCAATCAAAAGAAAGCTCTCGATCTAAAAATCATCGTAAAGAGGTTATTTTTCGCATATCACTCTCCATAACGGAGAAAATTGCTAATAAAAAAAAGCGCGAAAATCTAAACAAAATTTGCTATCGAAAACATATCATTTCAAAAGAAAGCTCTCGATCTAAAAATCATCGTAAAGAAGTTATTTTTCGCATATCACTCTCCATAACGGAGAAAATTGCTATCAAAAAAAAAGGCGCGAAAATCTAAAAAAAATTTGCTATCAAAAACCTATCATGTAACCAATCAAAAGAAAGCTCTCGATCTAAAAATCATCGTGAAGAAGTTATTTTTCGCATATCACTCTCCATAACGGAGAAAATTGCTATCAAAAAAAAGGCGCGAAAATCTAAAAAAAATTTGCTATCAAAAACCTATCATGTAACCAATAAAAAGAAAGCTCTCGATCTAAAAATCATCGTAAAGAGGTTATTTTTCGCATATCACTCTCCATAACGGAGAAAATTGCTAATAAAAAAAAGCGCGTAAATCTAAACAAAATTTGCTATCGAAAACCTATCATTTAACCAATCAAAAGAAAGCTCTCGATCTAAAAATCATCGTAAAGAAGTTATTTTTCGCATATCACTCTCCATAACGGAGAAAATTGCTATCAAAAAAAAGGTGCGAAAATCTAAAAAAAAATTGCTATCAAAAACCTATCATGTAACCAATCAAAAGAAAGCTCTCGATCCAAAAAAAATTTGCCATCAAAAACCTATCATGTAACCAATCAAAAGAAAGCTCTCGATCTAAAAATCAACGTAAAGAAGTTATTTTTCCCATATCACTCTCCATAACGGAGAAAATTGCTAATGAAGCGCGAAAATCTAAAAAAAATTTGCCATCAAAAACCTATCATGTAACCAATCAAAAGAAAGCTCTCGATCTAAAAATCATCGTAAAGAAGTTATTTTTCGCATATCACTCTCCATAACGGGGAAAATTGCTATCAAAAAAAAGGCGCGAAAATCTTAAAAAAAATTTGCTATCAAAAACCTATCATGTAACCAATCAAAAGAAAGCTCTCGATCTAAAAATCATCGTAAAGAGGTTATTTTTCGCATATCACTCTCCATAACGGAGAAAATTGCTAATAATAAAAAAGCGCGAAAATGTAAACAAAATTTGCTATCGAAAACCTATCATTTAACCAATCAAAAGAAAGCTCTCGATCTAAAAATCATCGTAAAGAAGTTATTTTTCGCATATCACTCTCCATAACGGAGAAAATTGCTATCAAAAAAAAAGGCACGAAAATCTAAAAAAAATTTGCTATCAAAAACCTATCATATAAGCAATCAAAAGAAAGCTCTCGATCTAAAAATCATCGTGAAGAGGTTATTTTTCGCATATCACTCTCCATAACAGAGAAAATTGCTATTAAAAAAAAGGCGCGAAAATCTAAAAATAATTTGCCATCAAAAACCTATCATGTAACCAATCAAAAGAAAGCTCTCGATCTAAAAATCATCGTAAAGAAGTTATTTTTCGCATATCACTCTCCATAACGGAGAAAATTGCTATCAAAAAAAAGGCGCGAAAATCTAAAAAAAATTTGCTATCAAAAACCTATCATGTAACCAATCAAAAGAAAGCTCTCGATCTAAAAATCATCGTAAAGAAGTTATTTTTCGCATATCACTCTCCATAACGGAGAAAATTGCTAATAAAAAAAAGCGCGAAAATCTAAACAAAATTTGCTATCGAAAACCTATCATTTAACCAATCAAAAGAAAGCTCTCGATCTAAAAATCATCGTAAAGAAGTTATTTTTCGCATATCACTCTCCATAACGGAGAAAATTGCTATCAAAAAAAAGGAGCGAAAATCTAAAAAAAAATTGCTATCAAAAACCTATCATGTAACCAATCAAAAGAAAGCTCTCGATCTAACCATCATCGTAAAGAAGTTATTTTTCGCATATCACTCTCCATAACGGAGAAAATTGCTATTAAAAAAAGGCGCGAAAATCTAAAAAAAATTTGCTATCAAAAACCTATCATGTAACCAATCAAAAGAAAGCTCTCGATCTAAAAATCATCGTAAAGAGCTTATTTTTCGCATATCACTCTCCATAACGGAGAAAATTGCTAATAAAAAAAAGCGCGAAAATCTAAACAAAATTTGCTATCAAAAACCTATCATGTAACCAATCAAAAGAAAGCTCTCGATCTAAAAATCATCGTAAAGAAGTTATTTTTCGCATATCACTCTCCATAACGGAGAAAATTGCTATCAAAAAAAAGGCGCGAAAATCTAAAAAAAATTTGCTATCAAAAACCTATCATGTAACCAATAAAAAGAAAGCTCTCGATCTAAAAATCATCGTAAAGAGGTTATTTTTCGCATATCACTCTCCATAACGGAGAAAATTGCTAATAAAAAAAAGCGCGTAAATCTAAACAAAATTTGCTATCGAAAACCTATCATTTAACCAATCAAAAGAAAGCTCTCGATCTAAAAATCATCGTAAAGAAGTTATTTTTCGCATATCACTCTCCATAACGGAGAAAATTGCTATCAAAAAAAAGGTGCGAAAATCTAAAAAAAAATTGCTATCAAAAACCTATCATGTAACCAATCAAAAAAAAGCTCTCGATCCAAAAAAAATTTGCCATCAAAAACCTATCATGTAACCAATCAAAAGAAAGCTCTCGATCTAAAAATCAACGTAAAGAAGTTATTTTTCGCATATCACTCTCCATAACGGAGAAAATTGCTAATGAAGCGCGAAAATCTAAAAAAAATTTGCTATCAAAAACCTATCATGTAACCAATCAAAAGAAAGCTCTCGATCTAAACATCATCGTAAAGAAGTTATTTTTCGCATATCACTCTCCATAACGGAGAAAATTGCTATTAAAAAAAGGCGCGAAAATCTAAAAAAAATTTGCTATCAAAAACCTATCATGTAACCAATCAAAAGAAAGCTCTCGATCTAAAAATCATCGTAAAGAGGTTATTTTTCGCATATCACTCTCCATAACGGAGAAATTTGCTATTAAAAAAAAGGCGCGAAAATCTAAAGAAAATTTGCTCTCGAAAACCTATCATGTAACCAATCAAAAGAAAGCTCTCGATCTAAAAATCATCGTAAAGAGGTTATTTTTCGCATATCACTCTCCATAACGGACAAAATTGCTATTAAAAAAAAGGCGCGAAAATCTAAAAAAAATTTGCTATCAAAAACCTATCATGTAACCAATCAAAAGAAAGCTCTCGATCCAAAAATCATCGTAAAGAGGTTATTTTTCGCATATCACTCTCCATAACGGAGAAAATTGCTAATAAAAAAAAGCGCGTAAATCTAAACAAAATTTGCTATCGAAAACCTATCATTTAACCAATCAAAAGAAAGCTCTCGATCTAAAAATCATCGTAAAGAAGTTATTTTTCGCATATCACTCTCCATGACGGAGAAATTTGCTATAAAAAAAGGCGCGAAAATCTAAAAAAAATTTGCTATCGAAAACCTATCATGTAACCAATCAAAAGAAAGCTCTCGAACTAAAAAAAATTTGCCATCAAAAACCTACCATGTAACCAATCAAAAGAAAGCTCTCGATCTAAAAATCATCGTAAAGAAGTTATTTTTCGCATATCACTCTCCATAACGGAGAAAATTGCTATCAAAAAAAAGGCGCGAAAATCTAAAAAAAATTTGCTATCAAAAACCTATCATGTAACCAATCAAAAGAAAGCTCTCGATCTAAAAATCATCGTAAAGAGGTTATTTTTCGCATATCACTCTCCATAACGGACAAAATTGCTATTAAAAAAAAGGCGCGAAAATCTAAAAAAAATTTGCTATCAAAAACCTATCATGTAACCAATCAAAAGAAAGCTCTCGATCCAAAAATCATCGTAAAGAGGTTATTTTTCGCATATCACTCTCCATAACGGAGAAAATTGCTATTAAAAAAAGGCGCGGATATCTAAAAATAATTTGCTATCAAAAACCTATCATGTAACCAATCAAAAGAAAGCTCTCGATCTAAAAAAAAGTTGCCATCAAAAACCTATCATGTAACCAATCAAAAGAAAGCTCTCGATCTAAAAATCATCGTAAAGAAGTTATTTTTCGCATATCACTCTCCATAACGGAGAAAATTGCTATCAAAAAAAAGGCGCGAAAATCTAAAAAAAATTTGCTATCAAAAACCTATCATGTAACCAATAAAAAGAGAGCTCTCGATCTAAAAATCAACGTAAAGAGGTTATTTTTCGCATATCACTCTCCATAACGGAGAAAATTGCTAATAAAAAAAAGCGCGAAAATCTAAACAAAATTTGCTATCGAAAACCTATCATTTAACCAATCAAAAGGAAGCTCTCGATCTAAAAATCATCGTAAAGAAGGTATTTTTCGCATATCACTCTCCATAACGGAGAAAATTGCTAATAAAAAAAAGGCGCGAAAATCTAAAAATAATTTGCTATCAAAAACCTATCATGTAACCAATCAAAAGAAAGCTCTCGATCTAAAAATCATCGAAAAGAGGTTATTTTTCGCATATCACTCTCCATAACGGAGAAAATTGCTATCAAAAAAAAAGGCACGAAAATCTAAAAAAAATTTGCTATCAAAAACCTATCATGTAACCAATCAAAAGAAAGCTCTCGATCTAAAAATCATCGTAAAGAGGTTATTTTTCGCATATCACTCTCCATAACGGAGAAAATTGCTATCAAAAAAAAGGCGCGAAAATCTAAAAAAAATTTGCTATCAAAAACCTTTCATGTAACCAATCAAAAGAAAGCTCTCGATCTAAAAATCATCGTAAAGAAGTTATTTTTCGCATATCACTCTCCATAACGGAGAAAATTGCTAATAAAAAAAAGGCGCGAAAATCTAAAAATAATTTGCTATCAAAAACCTATCATGTAACCAATCAAAAGAAAGCTCTCGATCTAAAAATCATCGTAAAGAGGTTATTTTTCGCATATCACTCTCCATAACGGAGAAAATTGCTATCAAAAAAAAAGGCACGAAAATCTAAAAAAAATTTGCTATCAAAAACCTATCATGTAACCAATCAAAAGAAAGCTCTCGATCTAAAAATCATCGTAAAGAGGTTATTTTTCGCATATCACTCTCCATAACGGAGAAAATTGCTATTAAAAAAAAGGCGCGAAAATCTAAAAATAATTTGCTATCAAAAACCTATCATGTAACCAATCAAAAGAAAGCTCTCGATCTAAAAATCATCGTAAAGAAGTTATTTTTCGCATATCACTCTCCATAACGGAGAAAATTGCTATCAAAAGAAAAAGGCGCGAAAATCTAAAAAAAATTTGCTATCAAAAACCTATCATGTAACCAATCAAAAGAAAGCTCTCGATCTAAAAAAAATTTGCCATCAAAAACCTATCATGTAACCAATCAAAAGAAAGCTCTCGATCTAAAAATCATCGTAAAGAAGTTATTTTTCGCATATCACTCTCCATAACGGGGAAAATTGCTATCAAAAAAAAGGCGCGAAAATCTTAAAAAAAATTTGCTATCAAAAACCTATCATGTAACCAATCAAAAGAAAGCTCTCGATCTAAAAATCATCGTAAAGAGGTTATTTTTCGCATATCACTCTCCATAACGGAGAAAATTGCTAATAATAAAAAAGCGCGAAAATGTAAACAAAATTTGCTATCGAAAACCTATCATTTAACCAATCAAAAGAAAGCTCTCGATCTAAAAATCATCGTAAAGAAGTTATTTTTCGCATATCACTCTCCATAACGGAGAAAACTGCTATCAAAAAAAAAGGCACGAAAATCTAAAAAAAATTTGCTATCAAAAACCTATCATATAAGCAATCAAAAGAAAGCTCTCGATCTAAAAATCATCGTGAAGAGGTTATTTTTCGCATATCACTCTCCATAACAGAGAAAATTGCTATTAAAAAAAAGGCGCGAAAATCTAAAAATAATTTGCTATCAAAAACCTATCATGTAACCAATCAAAAGAAAGCTCTCGATCTAAAAATCATCGTAAAGAAGTTATTTTTCGCATATCACTCTCCATAACGGAGAAAATTGCTATCAAAAAAAAAGGCGCGAAAATCTAAAAAAAATTTGCTATCAAAAACCTATCATGTAACCAATAAAAAGAAAGCTCTCGATCTAAAAATCATCGTAAAGAGGTTATTTTTCGCATATCACTCTCCATAACGGAGAAAATTGCTAATAAAAAAAAGCGCGTAAATCTAAACAAAATTTGCTATCGAAAACCTATCATTTAACCAATCAAAAGAAAGCTCTCGATCTAAAAATCATCGTAAAGAAGTTATTTTTCGCATATCACTCTCCATAACGGAGAAAATTGCTATCAAAAAAAAGGTGCGAAAATCTAAAAAAAAATTGCTATCAAAAACCTATCATGTAACCAATCAAAAGAAAGCTCTCGATCCAAAAAAAATTTGCCATCAAAAACCTATCATGTAACCAATCAAAAGAAAGCTCTCGATCTAAAAATCAACGTAAAGAAGTTATTTTTCGCATATCACTCTCCATAACGGAGAAAATTGCTAATGAAGCGCGAAAATCTAAAAAAAATTTGCTATCAAAAACCTATCATGTAACCAATCAAAAGAAAGCTCTCGATCTAAACATCATCGTAAAGAAGTTATTTTTCGCATATCACTCTCCATAACGGAGAAAATTGCTATTAAAAAAAGGCGCGAAAATCTAAAAAAAATTTGCTATCAAAAACCTATCATGTAACCAATCAAAAGAAAGCTCTCGATCTAAAAATCATCGTAAAGAGGTTATTTTTCGCATATCACTCTCCATAACGGAGAAATTTGCTATTAAAAAAAAGGCGCGAAAATCTAAAGAAAATTTGCTCTCGAAAACCTATCATGTAACCAATCAAAAGAAAGCTCTCGATCTAAAAATCATCATAAAGAGGTTATTTTTCGCATATCACTCTCCATGACGTAGAAATTTGCTATAAAAAAAGGCGCGAAAATCTAAAAAAAATTTGCTATCGAAAACCTATCATGTAACCAATCAAAAGAAAGCTCTCGATCTAAAAAAAATTTGCCATCAAAAACCTACCATGTAACCAATCAAAAGAAAGCTCTCGATCTAAAAATCATCGTAAAGAAGTTATTTTTCGCATATCACTCTCCATAACGGAGAAAATTGCTATCAAAAAAAAGGCGCGAGAATCTAAAAAAAATTTGCTATCAAAAACCTATCATGTAACCAATCAAAAGAAAGCTCTCGATCTAAAAATCATCGTAAAGAGGTTATTTTTCGCATATCACTCTCCATAACGGAGAAAATTGCTAATAAAAAAAAGCGCGAAAATCTAAACAAAATTTGCTATCGAAAACATATCATTTCAAAAGAAAGCTCTCGATCTAAAAATCATCGTAAAGAAGTTATTTTTCGCATATCACTCTCCATAACGGAGAAAATTGCTATCAAAAAAAAAGGCGCGAAAATCTAAAAAAAATTTGCTATCAAAAACCTATCATGTAACCAATCAAAAGAAAGCTCTCGATCTAAAAATCATCGTGAAGAAGTTATTTTTCGCATATCACTCTCCATAACGGAGAAAATTGCTATCAAAAAAAAGGCGCGAAAATCTAAAAAAAATTTGCTATCAAAAACCTATCATGTAACCAATAAAAAGAAAGCTCTCGATCTAAAAATCATCGTAAAGAGGTTATTTTTCGCATATCACTCTCCATAACGGAGAAAATTGCTAATAAAAAAAAGCGCGTAAATCTAAACAAAATTTGCTATCGAAAACCTATCATTTAACCAATCAAAAGAAAGCTCTCGATCTAAAAATCATCGTAAAGAAGTTATTTTTCGCATATCACTCTCCATAACGGAGAAAATTGCTATCAAAAAAAAGGTGCGAAAATCTAAAAAAAAATTGCTATCAAAAACCTATCATGTAACCAATCAAAAGAAAGCTCTCGATCCAAAAAAAATTTGCCATCAAAAACCTATCATGTAACCAATCAAAAGAAAGCTCTCGATCTAAAAATCAACGTAAAGAAGTTATTTTTCCCATATCACTCTCCATAACGGAGAAAATTGCTAATGAAGCGCGAAAATCTAAAAAAAATTTGCTATCAAAAACCTATCATGTAACCAATCAAAAGAAAGCTCTCGATCTAAACATCATCGTAAAGAAGTTATTTTTCGCATATCACTCTCCATAACGGAGAAAATTGCTATTAAAAAAAGGCGCGAAAATCTAAAAAAAATTTGCTATCAAAAACCTATCATGTAACCAATCAAAAGAAAGCTCTCGATCTAAAAATCATCGTAAAGAGGTTATTTTTCGCATATCACTCTCCATAACGGAGAAATTTGCTATTAAAAAAAAGGCGCGAAAATCTAAAGAAAATTTGCTCTCGAAAACCTATCATGTAACCAATCAAAAGAAAGCTCTCGATCTAAAAATCATCATAAAGAGGTTATTTTTCGCATATCACTCTCCATGACGTAGAAATTTGCTATAAAAAAAGGCGCGAAAATCTAAAAAAAATTTGCTATCGAAAACCTATCATGTAACCAATCAAAAGAAAGCTCTCGATCTAAAAAAAATTTGCCATCAAAAACCTACCATGTAACCAATCAAAAGAAAGCTCTCGATCTAAAAATCATCGTAAAGAAGTTATTTTTCGCATATCACTCTCCATAACGGAGAAAATTGCTATCAAAAAAAAGGCGCGAAAATCTAAAAAAAAATTGCTATCAAAAACCTATCATGTAACCAATCAAAAGAAAGCTCTCGATCTAAAAATCATCGTAAAGAGGTTATTTTTCGCATATCACCCTCCATAACGGAGAAAATTGCTATTAAAAAAAAGGCGCGAAAATCTAAAAAAAATTTGCTATCAAAAACCTATCATGTAACCAATCAAAAGAAAGCTCTCGATCTAAAAATCATCGTAAAGAAGTTATTTTTCGCATATCACTCTCCATAACCGAGAAAATTGCTATTAAAAAAAAAAAGCGCGAAAATCTAAAAAAATTTGCTATCGAAAACCTATCATGTAACCAATCAAAAGAAAGCTCTCGATCTAAAAATCATCGTAAAGAGGTTATTTTTCGCATATCACTCTCCATAACGGACAAAACTGCTATTAAAAAAAGGCGCGAAAATCTAAACAAAATTTGCTATCGAAAACCTATCATTTCAAAAGAAAGCTCTCGATCCAAAAATCATCGTAAAGAAGTTATTTTTCGCATATCACTCTCCATAACGGAGAAAATTGCTATCAAAAAAAAAGGCACGAAAATCTAAAAAAAATTTGCTATCGAAAACCTATCATGTAACCAATCAAAAGAAAGCTCTCGATCTAAAAATCATCGTAAAGAGGTTATTTTTCGCATATCACTCTCCATAACGGAGAAATTTGCTATTAAAAAAAAGGCGCGAAAATCTAAAGAAAATTTGCTCTCGAAAACCTATCATGTAACCAATCAAAAGAAAGCTCTCGATCTAAAAATCATCATAAAGAGGTTATTTTTCGCATATCACTCTCCATAACGGAGAAATTTGCTATAAAAAAAAGGCGCGAAAATCTAAAAAAAATTTGCTATCGAAAACCTATCATGTAACCAATCAAAAGAAAGCTCTCGATCTAAAAAAAATTTGCCATCAAAAACCTACCATGTAACCAATCAAAAGAAAGCTCTCGATCTAAAAATCATCGTAGAGAAGTTATTTTTCGCATATCACTCTCCATAACGGAGAAAATTGCTATAAAAAAAAAGGCGCGAAAATCTAAAAAAAATTTGCTATCAAAAACCTATCATGTAACCAATCAAAAGAAAGCTCTCGATCTAAAAATCATCGTAAAGAGGTTATTTTTCGCATATCACTCTCCATAACGGACAAAATTGCTATTAAAAAAAAGGCGCGAAAATCTAAAAAAAATTTGCTATCAAAAACCTATCATGTAACCAATCAAAAGAAAGCTCTCGATCTAAAAATCATCGTAAAGAGGTTATTTTTCGCATATCACTCTCCATAACGGAGAAAATTGCTATTAAAAAAAAGGCGCGAAAATCTAAAAAAAATTTGCTATCAAAAACCTATCATGTAACCAATCAAAAGAAAGCTCTCGATCTAAAAATCATCGTAAAGAGGTTATTTTTCGCATATCACTCTCCATAACCGAGAAAATTGCTATTAAAAAAAAAGGCGCGAAAATCTAAAAAAAATTTGCTATCGAAAACCTATCATGTAACCAATCAAAAGAAAGCTCTCGATCTAAAAATCATCGTAAAGAGGTTATTTTTCGCATATCACTCTCCATAACGGACAAAATTGCTATTAAAAAAAGGCGCGAAAATCTAAAAAAAATTTGCTATCGAAAACCTATCATGTAACCAATCAAAAGAAAGCTCTCGATCTAAAAATCATCGTAAAGAGGTTATTTTTCGCATATCACTCTCCATAACGGAGAAATTTGCTATAAAAAAAAGGCGCGAAAATCTAAAAAAAATTTGCTATCGAAAACCTATCATGTAACCAATCAAAAGAAAGCTCTCGATCTAAAAAAAATTTGCCATCAAAAACCTACCATGTAACCAATCAAAAGAAAGCTCTCGATCTAAAAATCATCGTAAAGAAGTTATTTTTCGCATATCACTCTCCATAACGGAGGAAATTGCTATCAAAAAAAAAGGTGCGAAAATCTAAAAAAAATTTGCTATCAAAAACCTATCATGTAACCAATAAAAAGAAAGCTCTCGATCTAAAAATCATCGTAAAGAAGTTATTTTTCGCATATCACTCTCCATAACGGAGGAAATTGCTATCAAAAAAAAGGTGCGAAAATCTAAAAAAAATTTGCTATCAAAAACCTATCATGTAACCAATAAAAAGAAAGCTCTCGATCTAAAAATCATCGTAAAGAAGTTATTTTTCGCATATCACTCTCCATAACGGAGAAAATTGCTATCAAAAAAAAGGCGCGAAAATCTAAAAAAAATTTGCTATCAAAAACCTATCATGTAACCAATCAAAAGAAAGCTCTCGATCTAAAAATCATCGTAAAGAGGTTATTTTTCGCATATCACTCTCCATAACGGAGAAAATTGCCATTAAAAAAAAGGCGCGGATATCTAAAAATAATTTGCTATCAAAAACCTATCATGTAACCAATCAAAAGAAAGCTCTCGATCTAAAAAAAATTTGCCATCAAAAACCTATCATGTAACCAATCAAAAGAAAGCTCTCGATCTAAAAATCATCGTAAAGAAGTTATTTTTCGCATATCACTCTCCATAACGGAGAAAATTGCTATCAAAAAAAAGGCGCGAAAATCTAAAAAAAATTTGCTATCAAAAACCTATCATGTAACCAATAAAAAGAAAGCTCTCGATCTAAAAATCAACGTAAAGAGGTTATTTTTCGCATATCACTCTCCATAACGGAGAAAATTGCTAATAAAAAAAAGCGCGAAAATCTAAACAAAATTTGCTATCGAAAACCTATCATTTAACCAATCAAAAGGAAGCTCTCGATCTAAAAATCATCGTAAAGAAGTTATTTTTCGCATATCACTCTCCATAACGGAGAAAATTGCTATCAAAAAAAAGGCGCGAAAATCTAAAAAAAATTTGCTATCAAAAACCTATCATGTAACCAATAAAAAGAAAGCTCTCGATCTAAAAATCAACGTAAAGAGGTTATTTTTCGCATATCACTCTCCATAACGGAGAAAATTGCTAATAAAAAAAAGCGCGAAAATCTAAACAAAATTTGCTATCGAAAACCTATCATTTAACCAATCAAAAGGAAGCTCTCGATCTAAAAATCATCGTAAAGAAGTTATTTTTCGCATATCACTCTCCATAACGGAGAAAATTGCTATAAAAAAAAAAGGCACGAAAATCTAAAAAAAATTTGCTATCAAAAACCTATCATGTAACCAATCAAAAGAAAGCTCTCGATCTAAAAATCATCGTAAAGAGGTTATTTTTCGCATATCACTCTCCATAACGGAGAAAATTGCTAATAAAAAAAAGCGCGAAAATCTAAACAAAATTTGCTATCGAAAACCTATCATTTAACCAATCAAAAGGAAGCTCTCGATCTAAAAATCATCGTAAAGAAGTTATTTTTCGCATATCACTCTCCATAACGGAGAAAATTGCTATCAAAAAAAAAGGCGCGAAAATCTAAAAAAAATTTGCTATCAAAAACCTATCATGTAACCAATCAAAAGAAAGCCCTCGATCTAAAAAAAATTTGCCATCAAAAACCTATCATGTAACCAATCAAAAGAAAGCTCTCGATCTAAAAATCATCGTAAAGAAGTTATTTTTCGCATATCACTCTCCATAACGGAGAAAATTGCTATAAAAAAAAAAGGCACGAAAATCAAAAAAAAATTTGCTATCAAAAACCTATCATGTAACCAATCAAAAGAAAGCTCTCGATCTAAAAATCATCGTAAAGAGGTTATTTTTCGCATATCACTCTCCATAACAGAGAAAATTGCTATTAAAAAAAAGGCGCGAAAATCTAAAAATAATTTGCTATCAAAAACCTATCATGTAACCAATCAAAAGAAAGCTCTCGATCTAAAAATCATCGCAAAGAAGTTATTTTTCGCATATCACTCTCCATAACGGAGAAAATTGCTATCAAAAAAAAGGCGCGAAAATCTAAAAAAAATTTGCTATCAAAAACCTATCATGTAACCAATCAAAAGAAAGCTCTCGATCCAAAAAAAATTTGCCATCAAAAACCTATCATGTAACCAATCAAAAGAAAGCTCTCGATCTAAAAATCAACGTAAAGAAGTTATTTTTCGCATATCACTCTCCATAACGGAGAAAATTGCTATTGAAGCGCGAAAACCTATCATTTAACCAATCAAAAGGAAGCTCTCGATCTAAAAATCATCGTAAAGAAGTTATTTTTCGCATATCACTCTCCATAACGGAGAAAATTGCTATAAAAAAAAAGGCACGAAAATCTAAAAAAAATTTGCTATCAAAAACCTATCATGTAACCAATCAAAAGAAAGCTCTCGATCTAAAAATCATCGTAAAGAGGTTATTTTTCGCATATCACTCTCCATAACGGAGAAAATTGCTAATAAAAAAAAGCGCGAAAATCTAAACAAAATTTGCTATCGAAAACCTATCATTTAACCAATCAAAAGGAAGCTCTCGATCTAAAAATCATCGTAAAGAAGTTATTTTTCGCATATCACTCTCCATAACGGAGAAAATTGCTATCAAAAAAAAAGGCGCGAAAATCTAAAAAAAATTTGCTATCAAAAACCTATCATGTAACCAATCAAAAGAAAGCCCTCGATCTAAAAAAAATTTGCCATCAAAAACCTATCATGTAACCAATCAAAAGAAAGCTCTCGATCTAAAAATCATCGTAAAGAAGTTATTTTTCGCATATCACTCTCCATAACGGAGAAAATTGCTATAAAAAAAAAGGCACGAAAATCTAAAAAAAATTTGCTATCAAAAACCTATCATGTAACCAATCAAAAGAAAGCTCTCGATCTAAAAATCATCGTAAAGAGGTTATTTTTCGCATATCACTCTCCATAACAGAGAAAATTGCTATTAAAAAAAAGGCGCGAAAA
Source organism: Lochmaea crataegi (assembly GCA_947563755.1). Lineage (NCBI taxonomy): Eukaryota > Metazoa > Arthropoda > Insecta > Coleoptera > Chrysomelidae > Lochmaea > Lochmaea crataegi. The sequence continues at coordinate 52,968,485 of OX387427.1, read as the reverse complement.
TCTAAAAATAATTTGCTATCAAAAACCCATCATGTAACCAATCAAAAGAAAGCTCTCGATCTAAAAATCATCGCAAAGAAGTTATTTTTCGCATATCACTCTCCATAACGGAGAAAATTGCTATCAAAAAAAAGGCGCGAAAATCTAAAAAAAATTTGCTATCAAAAACCTATCATGTAACCAATCAAAAGAAAGCTCTCGATCCAAAAAAAATTTGCCATCAAAAACCTATCATGTAACCAATCAAAAGAAAGCTCTCGATCTAAAAATCAACGTAAAGAAGTTATTTTTCGCATATCACTCTCCATAACGGAGAAAATTGCTATTGAAGCGCGAAATTCTAAAAAAAATTTGCTATCATGTAACCAATCAAAAGAAAGCTCTCGATCTAAACATCATCGTAAAGAAGTTATTTTTCGCATATCACTCTCCATAACGGAGAAAATTGCTATTAAAAAAAGGCGCGAAAATCTAAAAAAAATTTGCTATCAAAAACCTATCATGTAACCAATCAAAAGAAAGCTCTCGATCTAAAAATCATCGTAAAGAGGTTATTTTTCGCATATCACTCTCCATAACGGAGAAAATTGCTAATAAAAAAAAAGCGCGAAAATCTAAACAAAATTTGCTATCGAAAACCTATCATTTAACCAATCAAAAGAAAGCTCTCGATCTAAAAATCATCGTAAAGAAGTTATTTTTCGCATATCACTCTCCATAACGGAGAAAATTGCTATCAAAAAAAAGGCGCGAAAATCTAAAAAAAATTTGCTATCAAAAACCTATCATGTAACCAATCAAAAGAAAGCTCTCGATCTAAAAATCATCGTAAAGAAGTTATTTTTCGCATATCACTCTCCATAACGGCGAAAATTGCTATCAAAAAAAGGCGCGAAAATCTAAAAAAAATTTGCTATCAAAAACCTATCATGTAACCAATCAAAAGAAAGCTCTCGATCTAAAAAAATTTGCCATCAAAAACCTATCATGTAACCAATCAAAAGAAAGCTCTCGATCTAAAAATCATCGTAATGAAGTTATTTTTCGCATATCACTCTCCATAACGGAGAAAATTGCTATAAAAAAAAGGCGTGAAAATCTAAAAAAAAATTTGCTATCAAAAACCTATCATGTAACCAATCAAAAGAAAGCTCTCGATCTAAAAATCAGCGTAAAGAAGTTATTTTTCGCATATCACTCTCCATAACGGAGAAAATTGCTATCAAAAAAAAGGCGTGAAAATCTAAAAAAAATTTGCTATCAAAAACCTATCATGTAACCAATCAAAAGAAAGCTCTCGATCTAAAAATCATCGTAAAGAGGTTATTTTTCGCATATCACTCTCCATAACGGAGAAAATTGCTAATAAAAAAAAAGCGCGAAAATTTAAACAAAATTTGCTATCGAAAACCTATCATTTAACCAATCAAAAGAAAGCTCTCGATCTAAAAATCATCGTAAAGAAGTTATTTTTCGCATATCACTCTCCATAACGGAGAAAATTGCTATCAAAAAAAAAGGCGCGAAAATCTAAAAAAAATTTGCTATCAAAAACCTATCATGTAACCAATCAAAAGAAAGCTCTCGATCTAAAAATCATCGTAAAGAGGTTATTTTTCGCATCACTCTCCATAACGGAGAAAATTGCTATTAAAAAAAGGCGCGAAAATCTAAAAAAAATTTGCTATCAAAAACCTATCATGTAACCAATCAAAAGAAAGCTCTCGATCTAAAAAAAATTTGCCATCAAAAACCTATCATGTAACCAATCAAAAGAAAGCTCTCGATCTAAAAATCATCGTAAAGAAGTTATTTTTCGCATATCTCTCTCCATAACGGAGAAAATTGCTATCAAAAAAAAAGGCGCGAAAATCTAAAAAAAATTTGCTATCAAAAACCATCATGTAACCAATCAAAAGAAAGCTCTCGATCTAAAAAAAATTTGCCATCAAAAACCCATCATGTAACCAATCAAAAGAAAGCTCTCGATCTAAAAATCATCGTAAAGAGGTTATTTTTCGCATATCACTCTCCATAACGGAGAAAATTGCTAATAAAAAAAAAGCGCGAAGATCTAAACAAAATTTGCTATCGAAAACCTATCATTTAACCAATCAAAAGAAAGCTCTCGATCTAAAAATCATCGTAAAGAAGTTATTTTTCGCATATCACTCTCCATAACGGAGAAAATTGCTATCAAAAAAAAGGCGCGAAAATCTAAAAAAAATTTGCTATCAAAAACCTATCATGTAACCAATCAAAAGAAAGCTCTAGATCTAAAAAAAATTTGCTATCAAAAACCTATCATGTAACCAATCAAAAGAAAGCTCTCGATCTAAAAATCATCGTAAAGAGGTTATTTTTCGCATATCACTCTCAATAACGGAGAAAATTGCTATTAAAAAAAGGCGCGAAAATCTAAAAAAAATTTAATATCGAAAACCTATCATGTAACCAATCAAAAGAAAGCTCTCGATCTAAAAATCATCGTAAAGAGGTTATTTTTCGCATATCACTCTCCATAACGGAGAAATTTGCTATTAAAAAAAAGGCGCGAAAATCTAAAAAAAAATTTGCTATCGAAAACCTATCATGTAACCAATCAAAAGAAAGCTCTCGATCTAAAAATCATCGTAAAGAGGTTATTTTTCGCATATCACTCTCCATAACGGAGAAATTTGCTATAAAAAAAAGGCGCGAAAATCTAAAAAAAATTTGCTATCAAAAACCTATCGTGTAACCAATCAAAAGAAAGCTCTCGATCTAAAAATCATCGTAAAGAGGTTATTTTTCGCATATCACTCTCAATAACGGAGAAAATTGCTATTAAAAAAAAGGCGCGAAAATCTAAAAAAAATTTGCTATCGAAAACCTATCATGTAACCAATCAAAAGAAAGCTCTCGATCTAAAAATCATCGTAAACAGGTTATTTTTCGCATATCACTCTCCATAACGGAGAAATTTGCTATAAAAAAAAGGCGCGAAAATCTAAAAAAAATTTGCTATCGAAAACCTATCATGTAACCAATCAAAAGAAAGCTCTCGATCTAAAAATCATCGTAAAGAGGTTATTTTTCGCATATCACTCTCAATAACGGAGAAAATTGCTATTAAAAAAAAGGCGCGAAAATCTAAAAAAAATTTGCTATCGAAAACCTATCATGTAACCAATCAAAAGAAAGCTCTCGATCTAAAAATCATCGTAAAGAGGTTATTTTTCGCATATCACTCTCCATAACGGAGAAATTTGATATTAAAAAAAAGGCGCGAAAATCTAAAAAAAAATTTGCTATCGAAAACCTATCATGTAACCAATCAAAAGAAAGCTCTCGATCTAAAAATCATCGTAAACAGGTTATTTTTCGCATATCACTCTCCATAACGGAGAAAATTGCTATCAAAAAAAAGGCGCGAAAATCTAAAAAAAATTTGCTATCAAAAACCTATCATGTAACCAATCAAAAGAAAGCTCTCGATCCAAAAAAAATTTGCCATCAAAAACCTATCATGTAACCAATCAAAAGAAAGCTCTCGATCTAAAAATCAACGTAAAGAAGTTATTTTTCGCATATCACTCTCCATAACGGAGAAAATTGCTATTGAAGCGCGAAAACCTATCATTTAACCAATCAAAAGGAAGCTCTCGATCTAAAAATCATCGTAAAGAAGTTATTTTTCGCATATCACTCTCCATAACGGAGAAAATTGCTATAAAAAAAAAGGCACGAAAATCTAAAAAAAATTTGCTATCAAAAACCTATCATGTAACCAATCAAAAGAAAGCTCTCGATCTAAAAATCATCGTAAAGAGGTTATTTTTCGCATATCACTCTCCATAACGGAGAAAATTGCTAATAAAAAAAAGCGCGAAAATCTAAACAAAATTTGCTATCGAAAACCTATCATTTAACCAATCAAAAGGAAGCTCTCGATCTAAAAATCATCGTAAAGAAGTTATTTTTCGCATATCACTCTCCATAACGGAGAAAATTGCTATCAAAAAAAAAGGCGCGAAAATCTAAAAAAAATTTGCTATCAAAAACCTATCATGTAACCAATCAAAAGAAAGCCCTCGATCTAAAAAAAATTTGCCATCAAAAACCTATCATGTAACCAATCAAAAGAAAGCTCTCGATCTAAAAATCATCGTAAAGAAGTTATTTTTCGCATATCACTCTCCATAACGGAGAAAATTGCTATAAAAAAAAAGGCACGAAAATCTAAAAAAAATTTGCTATCAAAAACCTATCATGTAACCAATCAAAAGAAAGCTCTCGATCTAAAAATCATCGTAAAGAGGTTATTTTTCGCATATCACTCTCCATAACAGAGAAAATTGCTATTAAAAAAAAGGCGCGAAAATCTAAAAATAATTTGCTATCAAAAACCCATCATGTAACCAATCAAAAGAAAGCTCTCGATCTAAAAATCATCGCAAAGAAGTTATTTTTCGCATATCACTCTCCATAACGGAGAAAATTGCTATCAAAAAAAAGGCGCGAAAATCTAAAAAAAATTTGCTATCAAAAACCTATCATGTAACCAATCAAAAGAAAGCTCTCGATCCAAAAAAAATTTGCCATCAAAAACCTATCATGTAACCAATCAAAAGAAAGCTCTCGATCTAAAAATCAACGTAAAGAAGTTATTTTTCGCATATCACTCTCCATAACGGAGAAAATTGCTATTGAAGCGCGAAATTCTAAAAAAAATTTGCTATCATGTAACCAATCAAAAGAAAGCTCTCGATCTAAACATCATCGTAAAGAAGTTATTTTTCGCATATCACTCTCCATAACGGAGAAAATTGCTATTAAAAAAAGGCGCGAAAATCTAAAAAAAATTTGCTATCAAAAACCTATCATGTAACCAATCAAAAGAAAGCTCTCGATCTAAAAATCATCGTAAAGAGGTTATTTTTCGCATATCACTCTCCATAACGGAGAAAATTGCTAATAAAAAAAAAGCGCGAAAATCTAAACAAAATTTGCTATCGAAAACCTATCATTTAACCAATCAAAAGAAAGCTCTCGATCTAAAAATCATCGTAAAGAAGTTATTTTTCGCATATCACTCTCCATAACGGAGAAAATTGCTATCAAAAAAAAGGCGCGAAAATCTAAAAAAAATTTGCTATCAAAAACCTATCATGTAACCAATCAAAAGAAAGCTCTCGATCTAAAAATCATCGTAAAGAAGTTATTTTTCGCATATCACTCTCCATAACGGCGAAAATTGCTATCAAAAAAAGGCGCGAAAATCTAAAAAAAATTTGCTATCAAAAACCTATCATGTAACCAATCAAAAGAAAGCTCTCGATCTAAAAAAATTTGCCATCAAAAACCTATCATGTAACCAATCAAAAGAAAGCTCTCGATCTAAAAATCATCGTAATGAAGTTATTTTTCGCATATCACTCTCCATAACGGAGAAAATTGCTATAAAAAAAAGGCGTGAAAATCTAAAAAAAAATTTGCTATCAAAAACCTATCATGTAACCAATCAAAAGAAAGCTCTCGATCTAAAAATCAGCGTAAAGAAGTTATTTTTCGCATATCACTCTCCATAACGGAGAAAATTGCTATCAAAAAAAAGGCGTGAAAATCTAAAAAAAATTTGCTATCAAAAACCTATCATGTAACCAATCAAAAGAAAGCTCTCGATCTAAAAATCATCGTAAAGAGGTTATTTTTCGCATATCACTCTCCATAACGGAGAAAATTGCTAATAAAAAAAAAGCGCGAAAATTTAAACAAAATTTGCTATCGAAAACCTATCATTTAACCAATCAAAAGAAAGCTCTCGATCTAAAAATCATCGTAAAGAAGTTATTTTTCGCATATCACTCTCCATAACGGAGAAAATTGCTATCAAAAAAAAAGGCGCGAAAATCTAAAAAAAATTTGCTATCAAAAACCTATCATGTAACCAATCAAAAGAAAGCTCTCGATCTAAAAATCATCGTAAAGAGGTTATTTTTCGCATCACTCTCCATAACGGAGAAAATTGCTATTAAAAAAAGGCGCGAAAATCTAAAAAAAATTTGCTATCAAAAACCTATCATGTAACCAATCAAAAGAAAGCTCTCGATCTAAAAAAAATTTGCCATCAAAAACCTATCATGTAACCAATCAAAAGAAAGCTCTCGATCTAAAAATCATCGTAAAGAAGTTATTTTTCGCATATCTCTCTCCATAACGGAGAAAATTGCTATCAAAAAAAAAGGCGCGAAAATCTAAAAAAAATTTGCTATCAAAAACCATCATGTAACCAATCAAAAGAAAGCTCTCGATCTAAAAAAAATTTGCCATCAAAAACCCATCATGTAACCAATCAAAAGAAAGCTCTCGATCTAAAAATCATCGTAAAGAGGTTATTTTTCGCATATCACTCTCCATAACGGAGAAAATTGCTAATAAAAAAAAAGCGCGAAGATCTAAACAAAATTTGCTATCGAAAACCTATCATTTAACCAATCAAAAGAAAGCTCTCGATCTAAAAATCATCGTAAAGAAGTTATTTTTCGCATATCACTCTCCATAACGGAGAAAATTGCTATCAAAAAAAAGGCGCGAAAATCTAAAAAAAATTTGCTATCAAAAACCTATCATGTAACCAATCAAAAGAAAGCTCTAGATCTAAAAAAAATTTGCTATCAAAAACCTATCATGTAACCAATCAAAAGAAAGCTCTCGATCTAAAAATCATCGTAAAGAGGTTATTTTTCGCATATCACTCTCAATAACGGAGAAAATTGCTATTAAAAAAAGGCGCGAAAATCTAAAAAAAATTTAATATCGAAAACCTATCATGTAACCAATCAAAAGAAAGCTCTCGATCTAAAAATCATCGTAAAGAGGTTATTTTTCGCATATCACTCTCCATAACGGAGAAATTTGCTATTAAAAAAAAGGCGCGAAAATCTAAAAAAAAATTTGCTATCGAAAACCTATCATGTAACCAATCAAAAGAAAGCTCTCGATCTAAAAATCATCGTAAAGAGGTTATTTTTCGCATATCACTCTCCATAACGGAGAAATTTGCTATAAAAAAAAGGCGCGAAAATCTAAAAAAAATTTGCTATCAAAAACCTATCGTGTAACCAATCAAAAGAAAGCTCTCGATCTAAAAATCATCGTAAAGAGGTTATTTTTCGCATATCACTCTCAATAACGGAGAAAATTGCTATTAAAAAAAAGGCGCGAAAATCTAAAAAAAATTTGCTATCGAAAACCTATCATGTAACCAATCAAAAGAAAGCTCTCGATCTAAAAATCATCGTAAACAGGTTATTTTTCGCATATCACTCTCCATAACGGAGAAATTTGCTATAAAAAAAAGGCGCGAAAATCTAAAAAAAATTTGCTATCGAAAACCTATCATGTAACCAATCAAAAGAAAGCTCTCGATCTAAAAATCATCGTAAAGAGGTTATTTTTCGCATATCACTCTCAATAACGGAGAAAATTGCTATTAAAAAAAAGGCGCGAAAATCTAAAAAAAATTTGCTATCGAAAACCTATCATGTAACCAATCAAAAGAAAGCTCTCGATCTAAAAATCATCGTAAAGAGGTTATTTTTCGCATATCACTCTCCATAACGGAGAAATTTGATATTAAAAAAAAGGCGCGAAAATCTAAAAAAAAATTTGCTATCGAAAACCTATCATGTAACCAATCAAAAGAAAGCTCTCGATCTAAAAATCATCGTAAACAGGTTATTTTTCGCATATCACTCTCCATAACGGAGAAATTTGCTATAAAAAAAAGGCGCGAAAATCTAAAAAAAAATTGCTATCGAAAACCTATCATGTAACCAATCAAAAGAAAGCTCTCGATCTAAAAATCATCGTAAAGAGGTGATTTTTCGCATATCACTCTCAATAACGGAGAAAATTGCTATTAAAAAAAAGGCGCGAAAATCTAAAAAAAATTTGCTATCGAAAACCTATCATGTAACCAATCAAAAGAAAGCTCTCGATCTAAAAATCATCGTAAAGAGGTTATTTTTCGCATATCACTCTCCATAACGGAGAAATTTGATATTAAAAAAAAGGCGCGAAAATCTAAAAAAAAATTTGCTATCGAAAACCTATCATGTAACCAATCAAAAGAAAGCTCTCGATCTAAAAATCATCGTAAAGAGGTTATTTTTCGCATATCACTCTCCATAACGGAGAAATTTGCTATAAAAAAAGGCGCGAAAATCTAAAAAAAATTTGCTATCAAAAACCTATCGTGTAACCAATCAAAAGAAAGCTCTCGATCTAAAAATCATCGTAAAGAGGTTATTTTTCGCATATCACTCTCAATAACGGAGAAAATTGCTATTAAAAAAAAGGCGCGAAAATCTAAAAAAAATTTGCTATCGAAAACGTAACCAATCAAAAGAAAGCTCTCGATCTAAAAATCATCGTAAAGAGGTTATTTTTCGCATATCACTCTCAATAACGGAAAAAATTGCTATTAAAAAAAAGGCGCGAAAATCTAAAAAAAATTTGCTATCGAAAACCTATCATGTAACCAATCAAAAGAAAGCTCTCGATCTAAAAATCATCGTAAAGAGGTTATTTTTCGCATATCTCTCTCCATAACGGAGAAATTTGCTATTAAAAAAAAGGCGCGAAAATCTAAAAAAAAATTTGCTATCGAAAACCTATCATGTAACCAATCAAAAGAAAGCTCTCGATCTAAAAATCATCGTAAAGAGGTTATTTTTCGCATATCACTCTCCATAACGGAGAAATTTGCTATAAAAAAAGGCGCGAAAATCTAAAAAAAAATTGCTATCAAAAACCTATCGTGTAACCAATCAAAAGAAAGCTCTCGATCTAAAAAAAATTTGCCATCAAAAACCTATCATGTAACCAATCAAAAGAAAGCTCTCGATCTAAAAATCATCGTAAAGAAGTTATTTTTCGCATATCACTCTCCATAACGGAGAAAATTGCTATCAAAAAAAAGGCGCGAAAATCTAAAAAAAATTTGCTATCAAAAACCTATCATGTAACCAATCAAAAGAAAGCTCTCGATCTAAAAATCATCGTTAAGAAGTTATTTTTCGCATATCACTCTCCATAACGGAGAAAATTGCTATGAAAAAAGGCGCGAAAATCTAAAAAAAATTTGCTATCAAAAACCCATCATGTAACCAATCAAAAGAAAGCTCTCGATCTAAAAATCATCGTAAAGAAGTTATTTTTCGCATATCACTCTCCATAACGGAGAAAATTGCTATCAAAAAAAAGGCGCGAAAATCTAAAAAAAATTTGCTATCAAAAACCTATCATGTAACCAATCAAAAGAGAGCTCTCGATCTAAAAATCATCGTAAAGAAGTTATTTTTCGCATATCACTCTCCATAACGGAGAAAATTGCTATCAAAAAAAGGCGCGAAAATCTAAAAAAAAAGGCGCGAAAATCTAAAAAAAAATTGCTATCAAAAACCTATCATGTAATTAATCAAAAGAAAGCTCTCGATCTAAAAAGAATTTGCCATCAAAAACCTATCATGTAACCAATCAAAAGAAAGCTCTCGATCTAAAAATCATCGTAAAGAAGTTATTTTTCGCATATCACTCTCCATAACGGAGAAAATTGCTATCAAAAAAAAGGCGCGAAAATCTAAAAAAAATTTGCTATCAAAAACCTATCATGTAACCAATCAAAAGAAAGCTCTCGAAAAAAAAAATTTGCCATCAAAAACCTATCATGTAACCAATCAAAAGAAAGCTCTCGATCTAAAAATCATCGTAAAGAAGTTATTTTTCGCATATCAATCTCCATAACGGAGAAAATTGCTATCAAAAAAAAGGCGCGAAAATCTAAAAACAAATTTGCTATCAAAAACCTATCTTGTAACCAATCAAAAGAAAGCTCTCGAAAAAAAAAATTGCCATCAAAAACCTATCATGTAACCAATCAAAAGAAAGCTCTCGATCTAAAAATCATCGTAAAGAAGTTATTTTTCGCATATCAATCTCCATAACGGAGAAAATTGCTATCAAAAAAAGGCGCGAAAATCTAAACCAAATTTTCTATCGAAAACCTATCATTTAACCAATCAAAAGAAAGCTCTCGATCTAAAAATCATCGTAAAGAAGTTATTTTTCGCATATCACTCTCCATAACGGAGAAAATTGCTATCAAAAAAAAGGCGCGAAAATCTAAAAAAATTTTGCTATCAAAAACCTATCATGTAACCAATCAAAAGAAAGCTCTCGATCTAAAAATCATCGTAAAGAAGTTATTTTTCGCATATCACTCTCCATAACGGAGAAAATTGCTATCAAAAAAAAGGCGCGAAAATCTAAAAAAAATTTGCTATCAAAAACCTATCATGTGACCAATCAAAAGAAAGCTCTCGATCTAAAAAAAATTTGCCATCAAAAACCTATCATGTAATCAATCAAAAGAAAGCTATCGATCTAAAAATCATCGTAAAGAAGTTATTTTTCGCATATCACTCTCCATAACGGAGAAAATTGCTATGAAAAAAGGCGCGAAAATCTAAAAAAAATTTGCTATCAAAAACCCATCATGTAACCAATCAAAAGAAAGCTCTCGATCTAAAAATCATCGTAAAGAAGTTATTTTTCGCATATCACTCTCCATAACGGAGAAAATTGCTATCAAAAAAAAGGCGCGAAAATCTAAAAAAAAATTGCTATCAAAAACCTATCATGTAACCAATCAAAAGAGAGCTCTCGATCTAAAAATCATCGTAAAGAAGTTATTTTTCGCATATCACTCTCCATAACGGAGAAAATTGCTATCAAAAAAAGGCGCGAAAATCTAAAAAAAAAGGCGCGAAAATCTAAAAAAAAATTGCTATCAAAAACCTATCATGTAATTAATCAAAAGAAAGCTCTCGATCTAAAAAGAATTTGCCATCAAAAACCTATCATGTAACCAATCAAAAGAAAGCTCTCGATCTAAAAATCATCGTAAAGAAGTTATTTTTCGCATATCACTCTCCATAACGGAGAAAATTGCTATCAAAAAAAAGGCGCGAAAATCTAAAAAAAATTTGCTATCAAAAACCTATCATGTAACCAATCAAAAGAAAGCTCTCGAAAAAAAAAATTTGCCATCAAAAACCTATCATGTAACCAATCAAAAGAAAGCTCTCGATCTAAAAATCATCGTAAAGAAGTTATTTTTCGCATATCAATCTCCATAACGGAGAAAATTGCTATCAAAAAAAAGGCGCGAAAATCTAAAAACAAATTTGCTATCAAAAACCTATCTTGTAACCAATCAAAAGAAAGCTCTCGAAAAAAAAAAATTGCCATCAAAAACCTATCATGTAACCAATCAAAAGAAAGCTCTCGATCTAAAAATCATCGTAAAGAAGTTATTTTTCGCATATCAATCTCCATAACGGAGAAAATTGCTATCAAAAAAAAAGCGCGAAAATCTAAAAAAAATTTGCTATCAAAAACCTATCATGTAACCAATCAAAAGAAAGCTCTCGATCTAAAAAAAATTTGCCATCAAAAACCTATCATGTAACCAATCAAAAGAAAGCTCTCGATCTAAAAATCTTCGTAAAGAAGTTATTTTCCGCATATCACTCTCCATAACGGAGAAAATTGCTATCAAAAAAAGGCGCGAAAATCTAAAAAAAAATTGCTATCAAAAACCTATCATGTAACCAATCAAAAGAAAGCTCTCGATCTAATAAGAATTTGCCATCAAAAACCTATCATGTAACCAATAAAAAGAAAGCTCTCGATCTAAAAATCATCGTAAAGAAGTTATTTTTCGCATATCACTCTCCATAACGGAGAAAATTGCTATCAAAAAAAAGGCGCGAAAATCTAAAAAAAATTTGCTATCAAAAACCTATCATGTAACCAATCAAAAGAAAGCTCTCGATCTAAAAATCATCGTAAAGAGGTTATTTTTCGCATATCACTCTCCATAACGGAGAAAATTGCCATTAAAAAAAAGGCGCGGATATCTAAAAATAATTTGCTATCAAAAACCTATCATGTAACCAATCAAAAGAAAGCTCTCGATCTAAAAAAAATTTGCCATCAAAAACCTATCATGTAACCAATCAAAAGAAAGCTCTCGATCTAAAAATCATCGTAAAGAAGTTATTTTTCGCATATCACTCTCCATAACGGAGAAAATTGCTATCAAAAAAAAGGCGCGAAAATCTAAAAAAAATTTGCTATCAAAAACCTATCATGTAACCAATAAAAAGAAAGCTCTCGATCTAAAAATCAACGTAAAGAGGTTATTTTTCGCATATCACTCTCCATAACGGAGAAAATTGCTAATAAAAAAAAGCGCGAAAATCTAAACAAAATTTGCTATCGAAAACCTATCATTTAACCAATCAAAAGGAAGCTCTCGATCTAAAAATCATCGTAAAGAAGTTATTTTTCGCATATCACTCTCCATAACGGAGAAAATTGCTATCAAAAAAAAGGCGCGAAAATCTAAAAAAAATTTGCTATCAAAAACCTATCATGTAACCAATAAAAAGAAAGCTCTCGATCTAAAAATCAACGTAAAGAGGTTATTTTTCGCATATCACTCTCCATAACGGAGAAAATTGCTAATAAAAAAAAGCGCGAAAATCTAAACAAAATTTGCTATCGAAAACCTATCATTTAACCAATCAAAAGGAAGCTCTCGATCTAAAAATCATCGTAAAGAAGTTATTTTTCGCATATCACTCTCCATAACGGAGAAAATTGCTATAAAAAAAAAAGGCACGAAAATCTAAAAAAAATTTGCTATCAAAAACCTATCATGTAACCAATCAAAAGAAAGCTCTCGATCTAAAAATCATCGTAAAGAGGTTATTTTTCGCATATCACTCTCCATAACGGAGAAAATTGCTAATAAAAAAAAGCGCGAAAATCTAAACAAAATTTGCTATCGAAAACCTATCATTTAACCAATCAAAAGGAAGCTCTCGATCTAAAAATCATCGTAAAGAAGTTATTTTTCGCATATCACTCTCCATAACGGAGAAAATTGCTATCAAAAAAAAAGGCGCGAAAATCTAAAAAAAATTTGCTATCAAAAACCTATCATGTAACCAATCAAAAGAAAGCCCTCGATCTAAAAAAAATTTGCCATCAAAAACCTATCATGTAACCAATCAAAAGAAAGCTCTCGATCTAAAAATCATCGTAAAGAAGTTATTTTTCGCATATCACTCTCCATAACGGAGAAAATTGCTATAAAAAAAAAAGGCACGAAAATCAAAAAAAAATTTGCTATCAAAAACCTATCATGTAACCAATCAAAAGAAAGCTCTCGATCTAAAAATCATCGTAAAGAGGTTATTTTTCGCATATCACTCTCCATAACAGAGAAAATTGCTATTAAAAAAAAGGCGCGAAAATCTAAAAATAATTTGCTATCAAAAACCTATCATGTAACCAATCAAAAGAAAGCTCTCGATCTAAAAATCATCGCAAAGAAGTTATTTTTCGCATATCACTCTCCATAACGGAGAAAATTGCTATCAAAAAAAAGGCGCGAAAATCTAAAAAAAATTTGCTATCAAAAACCTATCATGTAACCAATCAAAAGAAAGCTCTCGATCCAAAAAAAATTTGCCATCAAAAACCTATCATGTAACCAATCAAAAGAAAGCTCTCGATCTAAAAATCAACGTAAAGAAGTTATTTTTCGCATATCACTCTCCATAACGGAGAAAATTGCTATTGAAGCGCGAAAACCTATCATTTAACCAATCAAAAGGAAGCTCTCGATCTAAAAATCATCGTAAAGAAGTTATTTTTCGCATATCACTCTCCATAACGGAGAAAATTGCTATAAAAAAAAAGGCACGAAAATCTAAAAAAAATTTGCTATCAAAAACCTATCATGTAACCAATCAAAAGAAAGCTCTCGATCTAAAAATCATCGTAAAGAGGTTATTTTTCGCATATCACTCTCCATAACGGAGAAAATTGCTAATAAAAAAAAGCGCGAAAATCTAAACAAAATTTGCTATCGAAAACCTATCATTTAACCAATCAAAAGGAAGCTCTCGATCTAAAAATCATCGTAAAGAAGTTATTTTTCGCATATCACTCTCCATAACGGAGAAAATTGCTATCAAAAAAAAAGGCGCGAAAATCTAAAAAAAATTTGCTATCAAAAACCTATCATGTAACCAATCAAAAGAAAGCCCTCGATCTAAAAAAAATTTGCCATCAAAAACCTATCATGTAACCAATCAAAAGAAAGCTCTCGATCTAAACATCATCGTAAAGAAGTTATTTTTCGCATATCACTCTCCATAACGGAGAAAATTGCTATTAAAAAAAGGCGCGAAAATCTAAAAAAAATTTGCTATCAAAAACCTATCATGTAACCAATCAAAAGAAAGCTCTCGATCTAAAAATCATCGTAAAGAGGTTATTTTTCGCATATCACTCTCCATAACGGAGAAATTTGCTATTAAAAAAAAGGCGCGAAAATCTAAAGAAAATTTGCTCTCGAAAACCTATCATGTAACCAATCAAAAGAAAGCTCTCGATCTAAAAATCATCATAAAGAGGTTATTTTTCGCATATCACTCTCCATGACGTAGAAATTTGCTATAAAAAAAGGCGCGAAAATCTAAAAAAAATTTGCTATCGAAAACCTATCATGTAACCAATCAAAAGAAAGCTCTCGATCTAAAAAAAATTTGCCATCAAAAACCTACCATGTAACCAATCAAAAGAAAGCTCTCGATCTAAAAATCATCGTAAAGAAGTTATTTTTCGCATATCACTCTCCATAACGGAGAAAATTGCTATCAAAAAAAAGGCGCGAGAATCTAAAAAAAATTTGCTATCAAAAACCTATCATGTAACCAATCAAAAGAAAGCTCTCGATCTAAAAATCATCGTAAAGAGGTTATTTTTCGCATATCACTCTCCATAACGGAGAAAATTGCTAATAAAAAAAAGCGCGAAAATCTAAACAAAATTTGCTATCGAAAACATATCATTTCAAAAGAAAGCTCTCGATCTAAAAATCATCGTAAAGAAGTTATTTTTCGCATATCACTCTCCATAACGGAGAAAATTGCTATCAAAAAAAAAGGCGCGAAAATCTAAAAAAAATTTGCTATCAAAAACCTATCATGTAACCAATCAAAAGAAAGCTCTCGATCTAAAAATCATCGTGAAGAAGTTATTTTTCGCATATCACTCTCCATAACGGAGAAAATTGCTATCAAAAAAAAGGCGCGAAAATCTAAAAAAAATTTGCTATCAAAAACCTATCATGTAACCAATAAAAAGAAAGCTCTCGATCTAAAAATCATCGTAAAGAGGTTATTTTTCGCATATCACTCTCCATAACGGAGAAAATTGCTAATAAAAAAAAGCGCGTAAATCTAAACAAAATTTGCTATCGAAAACCTATCATTTAACCAATCAAAAGAAAGCTCTCGATCTAAAAATCATCGTAAAGAAGTTATTTTTCGCATATCACTCTCCATAACGGAGAAAATTGCTATCAAAAAAAAGGTGCGAAAATCTAAAAAAAAATTGCTATCAAAAACCTATCATGTAACCAATCAAAAGAAAGCTCTCGATCCAAAAAAAATTTGCCATCAAAAACCTATCATGTAACCAATCAAAAGAAAGCTCTCGATCTAAAAATCAACGTAAAGAAGTTATTTTTCCCATATCACTCTCCATAACGGAGAAAATTGCTAATGAAGCGCGAAAATCTAAAAAAAATTTGCTATCAAAAACCTATCATGTAACCAATCAAAAGAAAGCTCTCGATCTAAACATCATCGTAAAGAAGTTATTTTTCGCATATCACTCTCCATAACGGAGAAAATTGCTATTAAAAAAAGGCGCGAAAATCTAAAAAAAATTTGCTATCAAAAACCTATCATGTAACCAATCAAAAGAAAGCTCTCGATCTAAAAATCATCGTAAAGAGGTTATTTTTCGCATATCACTCTCCATAACGGAGAAATTTGCTATTAAAAAAAAGGCGCGAAAATCTAAAGAAAATTTGCTCTCGAAAACCTATCATGTAACCAATCAAAAGAAAGCTCTCGATCTAAAAATCATCATAAAGAGGTTATTTTTCGCATATCACTCTCCATGACGTAGAAATTTGCTATAAAAAAAGGCGCGAAAATCTAAAAAAAATTTGCTATCGAAAACCTATCATGTAACCAATCAAAAGAAAGCTCTCGATCTAAAAAAAATTTGCCATCAAAAACCTACCATGTAACCAATCAAAAGAAAGCTCTCGATCTAAAAATCATCGTAAAGAAGTTATTTTTTGCATATCACTCTCCATAACGGAGAAAATTGCTATCAAAAAAAAGGCGCGAAAATCTAAAAAAAAATTGCTATCAAAAACCTATCATGTAACCAATCAAAAGAAAGCTCTCGATCTAAAAATCATCGTAAAGAGGTTATTTTTCGCATATCACCCTCCATAACGGAGAAAATTGCTATTAAAAAAAAGGCGCGAAAATCTAAAAAAAATTTGCTATCAAAAACCTATCATGTAACCAATCAAAAGAAAGCTCTCGATCTAAAAATCATCGTAAAGAAGTTATTTTTCGCATATCACTCTCCATAACCGAGAAAATTGCTATTAAAAAAAAAAAGCGCGAAAATCTAAAAAAATTTGCTATCGAAAACCTATCATGTAACCAATCAAAAGAAAGCTCTCGATCTAAAAATCATCGTAAAGAGGTTATTTTTCGCATATCACTCTCCATAACGGACAAAACTGCTATTAAAAAAAGGCGCGAAAATCTAAACAAAATTTGCTATCGAAAACCTATCATTTCAAAAGAAAGCTCTCGATCCAAAAATCATCGTAAAGAAGTTATTTTTCGCATATCACTCTCCATAACGGAGAAAATTGCTATCAAAAAAAAAGGCACGAAAATCTAAAAAAAATTTGCTATCGAAAACCTATCATGTAACCAATCAAAAGAAAGCTCTCGATCTAAAAATCATCGTAAAGAGGTTATTTTTCGCATATCACTCTCCATAACGGAGAAATTTGCTATTAAAAAAAAGGCGCGAAAATCTAAAGAAAATTTGCTCTCGAAAACCTATCATGTAACCAATCAAAAGAAAGCTCTCGATCTAAAAATCATCATAAAGAGGTTATTTTTCGCATATCACTCTCCATAACGGAGAAATTTGCTATAAAAAAAAGGCGCGAAAATCTAAAAAAAATTTGCTATCGAAAACCTATCATGTAACCAATCAAAAGAAAGCTCTCGATCTAAAAAAAATTTGCCATCAAAAACCTACCATGTAACCAATCAAAAGAAAGCTCTCGATCTAAAAATCATCGTAGAGAAGTTATTTTTCGCATATCACTCTCCATAACGGAGAAAATTGCTATAAAAAAAAAGGCGCGAAAATCTAAAAAAAATTTGCTATCAAAAACCTATCATGTAACCAATCAAAAGAAAGCTCTCGATCTAAAAATCATCGTAAAGAGGTTATTTTTCGCATATCACTCTCCATAACGGACAAAATTGCTATTAAAAAAAAGGCGCGAAAATCTAAAAAAAATTTGCTATCAAAAACCTATCATGTAACCAATCAAAAGAAAGCTCTCGATCTAAAAATCATCGTAAAGAGGTTATTTTTCGCATATCACTCTCCATAACGGAGAAAATTGCTATTAAAAAAAAGGCGCGAAAATCTAAAAAAAATTTGCTATCAAAAACCTATCATGTAACCAATCAAAAGAAAGCTCTCGATCTAAAAATCATCGTAAAGAGGTTATTTTTCGCATATCACTCTCCATAACCGAGAAAATTGCTATTAAAAAAAAAGGCGCGAAAATCTAAAAAAAATTTGCTATCGAAAACCTATCATGTAACCAATCAAAAGAAAGCTCTCGATCTAAAAATCATCGTAAAGAGGTTATTTTTCGCATATCACTCTCCATAACGGACAAAATTGCTATTAAAAAAAGGCGCGAAAATCTAAAAAAAATTTGCTATCGAAAACCTATCATGTAACCAATCAAAAGAAAGCTCTCGATCTAAAAATCATCGTAAAGAGGTTATTTTTCGCATATCACTCTCCATAACGGAGAAATTTGCTATAAAAAAAAGGCGCGAAAATCTAAAAAAAATTTGCTATCGAAAACCTATCATGTAACCAATCAAAAGAAAGCTCTCGATCTAAAAAAAATTTGCCATCAAAAACCTACCATGTAACCAATCAAAAGAAAGCTCTCGATCTAAAAATCATCGTAAAGAAGTTATTTTTCGCATATCACTCTCCATAACGGAGGAAATTGCTATCAAAAAAAAAGGTGCGAAAATCTAAAAAAAATTTGCTATCAAAAACCTATCATGTAACCAATAAAAAGAAAGCTCTCGATCTAAAAATCATCGTAAAGAAGTTATTTTTCGCATATCACTCTCCATAACGGAGGAAATTGCTATCAAAAAAAAGGTGCGAAAATCTAAAAAAAATTTGCTATCAAAAACCTATCATGTAACCAATAAAAAGAAAGCTCTCGATCTAAAAATCATCGTAAAGAAGTTATTTTTCGCATATCACTCTCCATAACGGAGAAAATTGCTATCAAAAAAAAGGCGCGAAAATCTAAAAAAAATTTGCTATCAAAAACCTATCATGTAACCAATCAAAAGAAAGCTCTCGATCTAAAAATCATCGTAAAGAGGTTATTTTTCGCATATCACTCTCCATAACGGAGAAAATTGCCATTAAAAAAAAGGCGCGGATATCTAAAAATAATTTGCTATCAAAAACCTATCATGTAACCAATCAAAAGAAAGCTCTCGATCTAAAAAAAATTTGCCATCAAAAACCTATCATGTAACCAATCAAAAGAAAGCTCTCGATCTAAAAATCATCGTAAAGAAGTTATTTTTCGCATATCACTCTCCATAACGGAGAAAATTGCTATCAAAAAAAAGGCGCGAAAATCTAAAAAAAATTTGCTATCAAAAACCTATCATGTAACCAATAAAAAGAAAGCTCTCGATCTAAAAATCAACGTAAAGAGGTTATTTTTCGCATATCACTCTCCATAACGGAGAAAATTGCTAATAAAAAAAAGCGCGAAAATCTAAACAAAATTTGCTATCGAAAACCTATCATTTAACCAATCAAAAGGAAGCTCTCGATCTAAAAATCATCGTAAAGAAGTTATTTTTCGCATATCACTCTCCATAACGGAGAAAATTGCTATCAAAAAAAAGGCGCGAAAATCTAAAAAAAATTTGCTATCAAAAACCTATCATGTAACCAATAAAAAGAAAGCTCTCGATCTAAAAATCAACGTAAAGAGGTTATTTTTCGCATATCACTCTCCATAACGGAGAAAATTGCTAATAAAAAAAAGCGCGAAAATCTAAACAAAATTTGCTATCGAAAACCTATCATTTAACCAATCAAAAGGAAGCTCTCGATCTAAAAATCATCGTAAAGAAGTTATTTTTCGCATATCACTCTCCATAACGGAGAAAATTGCTATAAAAAAAAAAGGCACGAAAATCTAAAAAAAATTTGCTATCAAAAACCTATCATGTAACCAATCAAAAGAAAGCTCTCGATCTAAAAATCATCGTAAAGAGGTTATTTTTCGCATATCACTCTCCATAACGGAGAAAATTGCTAATAAAAAAAAGCGCGAAAATCTAAACAAAATTTGCTATCGAAAACCTATCATTTAACCAATCAAAAGGAAGCTCTCGATCTAAAAATCATCGTAAAGAAGTTATTTTTCGCATATCACTCTCCATAACGGAGAAAATTGCTATCAAAAAAAAAGGCGCGAAAATCTAAAAAAAATTTGCTATCAAAAACCTATCATGTAACCAATCAAAAGAAAGCCCTCGATCTAAAAAAAATTTGCCATCAAAAACCTATCATGTAACCAATCAAAAGAAAGCTCTCGATCTAAAAATCATCGTAAAGAAGTTATTTTTCGCATATCACTCTCCATAACGGAGAAAATTGCTATAAAAAAAAAAGGCACGAAAATCAAAAAAAAATTTGCTATCAAAAACCTATCATGTAACCAATCAAAAGAAAGCTCTCGATCTAAAAATCATCGTAAAGAGGTTATTTTTCGCATATCACTCTCCATAACAGAGAAAATTGCTATTAAAAAAAAGGCGCGAAAATCTAAAAATAATTTGCTATCAAAAACCTATCATGTAACCAATCAAAAGAAAGCTCTCGATCTAAAAATCATCGCAAAGAAGTTATTTTTCGCATATCACTCTCCATAACGGAGAAAATTGCTATCAAAAAAAAGGCGCGAAAATCTAAAAAAAATTTGCTATCAAAAACCTATCATGTAACCAATCAAAAGAAAGCTCTCGATCCAAAAAAAATTTGCCATCAAAAACCTATCATGTAACCAATCAAAAGAAAGCTCTCGATCTAAAAATCAACGTAAAGAAGTTATTTTTCGCATATCACTCTCCATAACGGAGAAAATTGCTATTGAAGCGCGAAAACCTATCATTTAACCAATCAAAAGGAAGCTCTCGATCTAAAAATCATCGTAAAGAAGTTATTTTTCGCATATCACTCTCCATAACGGAGAAAATTGCTATAAAAAAAAAGGCACGAAAATCTAAAAAAAATTTGCTATCAAAAACCTATCATGTAACCAATCAAAAGAAAGCTCTCGATCTAAAAATCATCGTAAAGAGGTTATTTTTCGCATATCACTCTCCATAACGGAGAAAATTGCTAATAAAAAAAAGCGCGAAAATCTAAACAAAATTTGCTATCGAAAACCTATCATTTAACCAATCAAAAGGAAGCTCTCGATCTAAAAATCATCGTAAAGAAGTTATTTTTCGCATATCACTCTCCATAACGGAGAAAATTGCTATCAAAAAAAAAGGCGCGAAAATCTAAAAAAAATTTGCTATCAAAAACCTATCATGTAACCAATCAAAAGAAAGCCCTCGATCTAAAAAAAATTTGCCATCAAAAACCTATCATGTAACCAATCAAAAGAAAGCTCTCGATCTAAAAATCATCGTAAAGAAGTTATTTTTCGCATATCACTCTCCATAACGGAGAAAATTGCTATAAAAAAAAAGGCACGAAAATCTAAAAAAAATTTGCTATCAAAAACCTATCATGTAACCAATCAAAAGAAAGCTCTCGATCTAAAAATCATCGTAAAGAGGTTATTTTTCGCATATCACTCTCCATAACAGAGAAAATTGCTATTAAAAAAAAGGCGCGAAAATCTAAAAATAATTTGCTATCAAAAACCCATCATGTAACCAATCAAAAGAAAGCTCTCGATCTAAAAATCATCGCAAAGAAGTTATTTTTCGCATATCACTCTCCATAACGGAGAAAATTGCTATCAAAAAAAAGGCGCGAAAATCTAAAAAAAATTTGCTATCAAAAACCTATCATGTAACCAATCAAAAGAAAGCTCTCGATCCAAAAAAAATTTGCCATCAAAAACCTATCATGTAACCAATCAAAAGAAAGCTCTCGATCTAAAAATCAACGTAAAGAAGTTATTTTTCGCATATCACTCTCCATAACGGAGAAAATTGCTATTGAAGCGCGAAATTCTAAAAAAAATTTGCTATCATGTAACCAATCAAAAGAAAGCTCTCGATCTAAACATCATCGTAAAGAAGTTATTTTTCGCATATCACTCTCCATAACGGAGAAAATTGCTATTAAAAAAAGGCGCGAAAATCTAAAAAAAATTTGCTATCAAAAACCTATCATGTAACCAATCAAAAGAAAGCTCTCGATCTAAAAATCATCGTAAAGAGGTTATTTTTCGCATATCACTCTCCATAACGGAGAAAATTGCTAATAAAAAAAAAGCGCGAAAATCTAAACAAAATTTGCTATCGAAAACCTATCATTTAACCAATCAAAAGAAAGCTCTCGATCTAAAAATCATCGTAAAGAAGTTATTTTTCGCATATCACTCTCCATAACGGAGAAAATTGCTATCAAAAAAAAGGCGCGAAAATCTAAAAAAAATTTGCTATCAAAAACCTATCATGTAACCAATCAAAAGAAAGCTCTCGATCTAAAAATCATCGTAAAGAAGTTATTTTTCGCATATCACTCTCCATAACGGCGAAAATTGCTATCAAAAAAAGGCGCGAAAATCTAAAAAAAATTTGCTATCAAAAACCTATCATGTAACCAATCAAAAGAAAGCTCTCGATCTAAAAAAATTTGCCATCAAAAACCTATCATGTAACCAATCAAAAGAAAGCTCTCGATCTAAAAATCATCGTAATGAAGTTATTTTTCGCATATCACTCTCCATAACGGAGAAAATTGCTATAAAAAAAAGGCGTGAAAATCTAAAAAAAAATTTGCTATCAAAAACCTATCATGTAACCAATCAAAAGAAAGCTCTCGATCTAAAAATCAGCGTAAAGAAGTTATTTTTCGCATATCACTCTCCATAACGGAGAAAATTGCTATCAAAAAAAAGGCGTGAAAATCTAAAAAAAATTTGCTATCAAAAACCTATCATGTAACCAATCAAAAGAAAGCTCTCGATCTAAAAATCATCGTAAAGAGGTTATTTTTCGCATATCACTCTCCATAACGGAGAAAATTGCTAATAAAAAAAAAGCGCGAAAATTTAAACAAAATTTGCTATCGAAAACCTATCATTTAACCAATCAAAAGAAAGCTCTCGATCTAAAAATCATCGTAAAGAAGTTATTTTTCGCATATCACTCTCCATAACGGAGAAAATTGCTATCAAAAAAAAAGGCGCGAAAATCTAAAAAAAATTTGCTATCAAAAACCTATCATGTAACCAATCAAAAGAAAGCTCTCGATCTAAAAATCATCGTAAAGAGGTTATTTTTCGCATCACTCTCCATAACGGAGAAAATTGCTATTAAAAAAAGGCGCGAAAATCTAAAAAAAATTTGCTATCAAAAACCTATCATGTAACCAATCAAAAGAAAGCTCTCGATCTAAAAAAAATTTGCCATCAAAAACCTATCATGTAACCAATCAAAAGAAAGCTCTCGATCTAAAAATCATCGTAAAGAAGTTATTTTTCGCATATCTCTCTCCATAACGGAGAAAATTGCTATCAAAAAAAAAGGCGCGAAAATCTAAAAAAAATTTGCTATCAAAAACCATCATGTAACCAATCAAAAGAAAGCTCTCGATCTAAAAAAAATTTGCCATCAAAAACCCATCATGTAACCAATCAAAAGAAAGCTCTCGATCTAAAAATCATCGTAAAGAGGTTATTTTTCGCATATCACTCTCCATAACGGAGAAAATTGCTAATAAAAAAAAAGCGCGAAGATCTAAACAAAATTTGCTATCGAAAACCTATCATTTAACCAATCAAAAGAAAGCTCTCGATCTAAAAATCATCGTAAAGAAGTTATTTTTCGCATATCACTCTCCATAACGGAGAAAATTGCTATCAAAAAAAAGGCGCGAAAATCTAAAAAAAATTTGCTATCAAAAACCTATCATGTAACCAATCAAAAGAAAGCTCTAGATCTAAAAAAAATTTGCTATCAAAAACCTATCATGTAACCAATCAAAAGAAAGCTCTCGATCTAAAAATCATCGTAAAGAGGTTATTTTTCGCATATCACTCTCAATAACGGAGAAAATTGCTATTAAAAAAAGGCGCGAAAATCTAAAAAAAATTTAATATCGAAAACCTATCATGTAACCAATCAAAAGAAAGCTCTCGATCTAAAAATCATCGTAAAGAGGTTATTTTTCGCATATCACTCTCCATAACGGAGAAATTTGCTATTAAAAAAAAGGCGCGAAAATCTAAAAAAAAATTTGCTATCGAAAACCTATCATGTAACCAATCAAAAGAAAGCTCTCGATCTAAAAATCATCGTAAAGAGGTTATTTTTCGCATATCACTCTCCATAACGGAGAAATTTGCTATAAAAAAAAGGCGCGAAAATCTAAAAAAAATTTGCTATCAAAAACCTATCGTGTAACCAATCAAAAGAAAGCTCTCGATCTAAAAATCATCGTAAAGAGGTTATTTTTCGCATATCACTCTCAATAACGGAGAAAATTGCTATTAAAAAAAAGGCGCGAAAATCTAAAAAAAATTTGCTATCGAAAACCTATCATGTAACCAATCAAAAGAAAGCTCTCGATCTAAAAATCATCGTAAACAGGTTATTTTTCGCATATCACTCTCCATAACGGAGAAATTTGCTATAAAAAAAAGGCGCGAAAATCTAAAAAAAATTTGCTATCGAAAACCTATCATGTAACCAATCAAAAGAAAGCTCTCGATCTAAAAATCATCGTAAAGAGGTTATTTTTCGCATATCACTCTCAATAACGGAGAAAATTGCTATTAAAAAAAAGGCGCGAAAATCTAAAAAAAATTTGCTATCGAAAACCTATCATGTAACCAATCAAAAGAAAGCTCTCGATCTAAAAATCATCGTAAAGAGGTTATTTTTCGCATATCACTCTCCATAACGGAGAAATTTGATATTAAAAAAAAGGCGCGAAAATCTAAAAAAAAATTTGCTATCGAAAACCTATCATGTAACCAATCAAAAGAAAGCTCTCGATCTAAAAATCATCGTAAACAGGTTATTTTTCGCATATCACTCTCCATAACGGAGAAATTTGCTATAAAAAAAAGGCGCGAAAATCTAAAAAAAAATTGCTATCGAAAACCTATCATGTAACCAATCAAAAGAAAGCTCTCGATCTAAAAATCATCGTAAAGAGGTGATTTTTCGCATATCACTCTCAATAACGGAGAAAATTGCTATTAAAAAAAAGGCGCGAAAATCTAAAAAAAATTTGCTATCGAAAACCTATCATGTAACCAATCAAAAGAAAGCTCTCGATCTAAAAATCATCGTAAAGAGGTTATTTTTCGCATATCACTCTCCATAACGGAGAAATTTGATATTAAAAAAAAGGCGCGAAAATCTAAAAAAAAATTTGCTATCGAAAACCTATCATGTAACCAATCAAAAGAAAGCTCTCGATCTAAAAATCATCGTAAAGAGGTTATTTTTCGCATATCACTCTCCATAACGGAGAAATTTGCTATAAAAAAAGGCGCGAAAATCTAAAAAAAATTTGCTATCAAAAACCTATCGTGTAACCAATCAAAAGAAAGCTCTCGATCTAAAAATCATCGTAAAGAGGTTATTTTTCGCATATCACTCTCAATAACGGAGAAAATTGCTATTAAAAAAAAGGCGCGAAAATCTAAAAAAAATTTGCTATCGAAAACGTAACCAATCAAAAGAAAGCTCTCGATCTAAAAATCATCGTAAAGAGGTTATTTTTCGCATATCACTCTCAATAACGGAAAAAATTGCTATTAAAAAAAAGGCGCGAAAATCTAAAAAAAATTTGCTATCGAAAACCTATCATGTAACCAATCAAAAGAAAGCTCTCGATCTAAAAATCATCGTAAAGAGGTTATTTTTCGCATATCTCTCTCCATAACGGAGAAATTTGCTATTAAAAAAAAGGCGCGAAAATCTAAAAAAAAATTTGCTATCGAAAACCTATCATGTAACCAATCAAAAGAAAGCTCTCGATCTAAAAATCATCGTAAAGAGGTTATTTTTCGCATATCACTCTCCATAACGGAGAAATTTGCTATAAAAAAAGGCGCGAAAATCTAAAAAAAAATTGCTATCAAAAACCTATCGTGTAACCAATCAAAAGAAAGCTCTCGATCTAAAAAAAATTTGCCATCAAAAACCTATCATGTAACCAATCAAAAGAAAGCTCTCGATCTAAAAATCATCGTAAAGAAGTTATTTTTCGCATATCACTCTCCATAACGGAGAAAATTGCTATCAAAAAAAAGGCGCGAAAATCTAAAAAAAATTTGCTATCAAAAACCTATCATGTAACCAATCAAAAGAAAGCTCTCGATCTAAAAATCATCGTTAAGAAGTTATTTTTCGCATATCACTCTCCATAACGGAGAAAATTGCTAATAAAAAAAAAGCGCGAAAATCTAAACAAAATTTGCTATCGAAATCCTATCATTTAACCAATCAAAAGAAAGCTCTCGATCTAAAAATCATCGTAAAGAAGTTATTTTTCGCATATCACTCTCCATAACGGAGAAAATTGCTAATAAAAAAAAAGCGCGAAAATCTAAACAAAATTTGCTATCGAAATCCTATCATGTAACCAATCAAAAGAAAGCTCTCGATCTAAAAATCATCGTTAAGAAGTTATTTTTCGCATATCACTCTCCATAACGGAGAAAATTGCTATAAAAAAAAAGGTGCGAAAATCTAAAAAAAATTTGCTATCAAAAACCTATCATGTAACCAATCAAAAGAAAGCTCTCGATCTAAAAATCATCGTAAAGAGGTTATTTTTCGCATATCACTCTCCATAACGGAGAAATTTGCTATAAAAAAAGGCGCGAAAATCTAAAAAAAAATTGCTATCAAAAACCTATCGTGTAACCAATCAAAAGAAAGCTCTCGATCTAAAAAAAATTTGCCATCAAAAACCTATCATGTAACCAATCAAAAGAAAGCTCTCGATCTAAAAATCATCGTAAAGAAGTTATTTTTCGCATATCACTCTCCATAACGGAGAAAATTGCTATCAAAAAAAAGGCGCGAAAATCTAAAAAAAATTTGCTATCAAAAACCTATCATGTAACCAATCAAAAGAAAGCTCTCGATCTAAAAATCATCGTTAAGAAGTTATTTTTCGCATATCACTCTCCATAACGGAGAAAATTGCTAATAAAAAAAAAGCGCGAAAATCTAAACAAAATTTGCTATCGAAATCCTATCATTTAACCAATCAAAAGAAAGCTCTCGATCTAAAAATCATCGTAAAGAAGTTATTTTTCGCATATCACTCTCCATAACGGAGAAAATTGCTAATAAAAAAAAAGCGCGAAAATCTAAACAAAATTTGCTATCGAAATCCTATCATGTAACCAATCAAAAGAAAGCTCTCGATCTAAAAATCATCGTTAAGAAGTTATTTTTCGCATATCACTCTCCATAACGGAGAAAATTGCTATAAAAAAAAAGGTGCGAAAATCTAAAAAAAATTTGCTATCAAAAACCTATCATGTAACCAATCAAAAGAAAGCTCTCGATCTAAAAAAAATTTGCTATCAAAAACCTATCATCTAACCAATCAAAACAAAGCTCTCGATCTAAAAATCATCGTAAAGAAGTTATTTTTCGCATATCACTCTCCATAACGGAGAAAATTGCTATCAAAAAAAAGGCGCGAAAATCTAAAAAAAATTTGCTATCAAAAACCTATCATGTAACCAATCAAAAGAAAGCTCTCGATCTAAAAATCATCGTAAAGAAGTTATTTTTCGCATATCACTCTCCATAACGGAGAAAATTGCTAAAAAAAAAAAGGCGCGAAAATCTAAAAAAAAATTGCTATCAAAAACCTATCATGTAACCAATCAAAAGAAAGCTCTCGATCTAAAAATCATCGTAAAGAGGTTATTTTCTGCATATCACTCTCCATAACGGAGAAAATTGCTAATAAAAAAAAAGCGCGAAAATCTAAACAAAATTTGCTATCGAAAACCTATCATGTAACCAATCAAAAGAAAGCTCTCGATCTAAAAATCATCGTAAAGAGGTTATTTTTCGCATATCACTCTCCATAACGGAGAAAATTGCTATTGAAAAAAAGGCGCGAAAATCTAAAAAAAAATTGCTATCGAAAACCTATCATGTAACCAATCAAAAGAAAGCTCTCGATCTAAAAATCATCGTAAAGAGGTTATTTTTCGCATATCACTCTCCATAACGGATAAATTTGCTATTAAAAAAAAAGGCGCGAAAATCTAAAAAAAATTTGCCATCGAAAACCTATCATGTAACCAATCAAAAGAAAGCTCTCGATCTAAAAATCATCGTAAAGAGGTTATTTTTCGCATATCACTCTCCATAACGGAGAAATTTGCTATAAAAAAAAGGCGCGAAAATCTAAAAAAAATTTGCTATCGAAAACCTATCATGTAACCAATCAAAAGAAAGCTCTCGATCTAAAAAAAATTTGCCATCAAAAACCTATCATGTAACCAATGAAAAGAAAGCTCTCGACTAAAAATCATCGTAAAGAAGTTATTTTTCGCATATCACTCTCCATAACGGAGAAAATTGCTATCAAAAAAAGGCGCGAAAATCTAAAAAAAATTTGCTATCAAAAACCTATCATGTAACCAATCAAAAGAAAGCTCTCGATCTAAAAATCATCGTAAAGAAGTTATTTTTCGCATATCACTCTCCATAACGGAGAAAATTGCTATAAAAAAAAAAGGCGCGAAAATCTAAAAAAAATTTGCTATCAAAAACCTATCATGTAACCAATCAAAAGAAAGCTCTCGATCTAAAAATCCTCGTAAAGAAGTTATTTTTCGCATATCACTCTCCATAACGGAGAAAATTGCTATCAAAAAAAAACTAAACAAAAAAATCTAAACAAAATTTGCTATCGAAAACCTATCATGTAACCAATCAAAAGAAAGCTCTCGATCTAAAAATTATCGTAAAGAGGTTATTTTTCGCATATCACTCTCCATAACGGAGAAAATTGCTAATAAAAAAAAAGCGCGAAAATCTAAACAAAATTTTGCTATCGAAAACCTATCATGTAACCAATCAAAAGAAAGCTCTCGATCTAAAAATCATCGTAAAGAGGTTATTTTTCGCATATCACTCTCCATAACGGAGAAAATTGCTAATAAAAAAAAGACGCGAAAATCTAAAAAAAATTTGCTATCAAAAACCTATCATGTAACCAATCAAAAGAAAGCTCTCGATCTAAAAATCATCGTAAAGAAGTTATTTTTCGCATATCACTCTCCATAACGGAGAAAATTGCTATCAAAAAAAAACTAAACAAAAAAATCTAAACAAAAGTTGCTATCAAAAACCTATCATGTAACCAATCAAAAGAAAGCTCTCGATCTAAAAATCATCGTAAAGAGGTTATTTTTCGCATATCACTCTCCATAACGGAGAAAATTGCTAATAAAAAAAAAGCGCGAAAATCTAAACAAAATTTGCTATCGAAAACCTATCATGTAACCAATCAAAAGAAAGCTCTCGATCTAAAAATCATCGTAAAGAGGTTATTTTTCGCATATCACTCTCCATAACGGAGAAAATTGCTATTGAAAAAAAGGCGCGAAAATCTAAAAAAAAATTGCTATCGACAACCTATCATGTAACCAATCAAAAGAAAGCTCTCGATCTAAAAATCATCGTAAAGAGGTTATTTTTCGCATATCACTCTCCATAACGGAGAAATTTGCTATTAAAAAAAAAGGCGCGAAAATCTAAAAAAAATTTGCTATCGAAAACCTATCATGTAACCAATCAAAAGAAAGCTCTCGATCTAAAAATCATCGTAAAGAGGTTATTTTTCGCATATCACTCTCCATAACGGAGAAATTTGCTATAAAAAAAAGGCGCGAAAATCTAAAAAAAATTTGCTATCGAAAACCTATCATGTAACCAATCAAAAGAAAGCTCTCGATCTAAAAAAAATTTGCCATCAAAAACCTATCATGTAACCAATGAAAAGAAAGCTCTCGACTAAAAATCATCGTAAAGAAGTTATTTTTCGCATATCACTCTCCATAACGGAGAAAATTGCTATCAAAAAAAGGCGCCAAAATCTAAAAAAATTTGCTATCAAAAACCTATCATGTAACCAATCAAAAGAAAGCTCTCGATCTAAAAATCATCGTAAAGAAGTTATTTTTCGCATATCACTCTCCATAACGGAGAAAATTGCTATCAAAAAAAAGGCGCGAAAATCTAAAAAAAATTTGCTATCAAAAACCTATCATGTAACCAATCAAAAGAAAGCTCTCGATCTAAAAATCATCGTAAAGAAGTTATTTTTCGCATATCACTCTCCATAACGGAGAAAATTGCTATCAAAAAAAAACTAAACAAAAAAATCTAAAAAAAATTTGCTATCAAAAACCTATCATGTAACCAATCAAAAGAAAGCTCTCGATCTAAAAAGCATCGTAAAGACGTTATTTTTCGCATATCACTCTCCATAACGGAGAAAATTGCTATATAAAAAAAGGCGCGAAAATCTAAAAAAAATTTGCTATCAAAAACCTATCATGTAACCAATCAAAAGAAAGCTCTCGATCTAAACAAAATTTGCCATCAAAAAACCTATCATGTAACCAATCAAAAGAAAGCTCTCGATCTAAAAATCATCGTAAAGAAGTTATTTTTCGCATATCACTCTCCATAACGGAGAAAATTGCTATCAAAAAAAAGGCGCGAAAATCTAATCAAAATTTGCTATCGAAAACCTATCATGTAACCAATCAGAAGAAAGCTCTCGATCTAAAAAAAATTTGCCATCAAAAACCTATCATGTAACCAATCAAAAGAAAGCTCTCGATCTAAAAGTCATCGTAAAGAAGTTATTTTTCGCATATCACTCTCCATAACGGAGAAAATTGCTATCAAAAAAAAAGGCGCGAAAATCTAAAAAAAATTTGCTATCAAAAACCTATCATGTAACCAATCAAAAGAAAGCTCTCGATTTAAAAAAAATTTGCCATCAAAAACCTATCATGTAACCAATCAAAAGAAAGCTCTCGATCTAAAAATCATCGTAAAGAAGTTATTTTTCGCATATCACTCTCCATAACGGAGAAAATTGCTATCAAAAAAAAGGCGCGAAAATCTAAAAAAAATTTGCTATCAAAAACCTATCATGTAACCAATCAAAGGAAAGCTCTCGATCTAAAAATCATCGTAAAGAAGTTATTTTTCGCATATCACTCTCCATAACGGAGAAAATTGCTATCAAAAAAAAAGGCGCGAAAATCTAAACAAAATTTGCTATCGAAAACCTATCATTTAACCAATCAAAAGAAAGCTCTCGATCTAAAAATCATCGTAAAGAAGTTATTTTTCGCATATCACTCTCCATAACGGAGAAAATTGCTATCAAAAAAAAGGCGCGAATATCTAAAAAAAATTTGCTATCAAAAACCTATCATGTAACCAATCAAAAGAAAGCTCTCGATCTAAAAATCATCGTAAAGGGGTTATTTTTCGCAAATATCACTCTCCATAACGGAGAAAATTGCTATTAAAAAAAGCTCTCCATCTAAAAAAAATTAGCTATCGAAAACCTATCATGTAACCAATCAAAAGAAAGCTCTCGATCTAAAAATCGTCGTAAAGAGGTTATTTTTCGCATATCACTCTCCATAACGGACAAAATTTCTATTAAAAAAAAGGGGGAAAATCTAAAAAAAAATTGCTATCGAAAACCTATCATGTAACCAATCAAAAGAAAGCTCTCGATCTAGAAATCATCGTAAAGAAGTTATTTTTCGCATATCACTCTCCATAACGGAGAAAATTGCTATAAAAAAATAAGGCGCGAAAATCTAAAAAAAATTTGCTATCAAAAACCTATCATGTAACCAATCAAAAGAAAGCTCTCGATCTAAACAAAATTTGCCATCAAAAACCTATCATGTAACCAATCAAAAGAAAGCTCTCGATCTAAAAATCGTCGTAAAGAAGTTATTTTTCGCATATCACTCTCCATAACGGAGAAAATTGCTATCAAAAAAAAGGCGCGAAAATCTAAAAAAAATTTGCTATCAAAAACCTATCATGTGACCAATCAAAAGAAAGCTCTCGATCTAAAAAAAATTTGCCATCAAAAACCTATCATGTAATCAATCAAAAGAAAGCTCTCGATCTAAAAATCATCGTAAAGAAGTTATTTTTCGCATATCACTCTCCATAACGGAGAAAATTGCTATGAAAAAAGGCGCGAAAATCTAAAAAAAATTTGCTATCAAAAACCCATCATGTAACCAATCAAAAGAAAGCTCTCGATCTAAAAATCATCGTAAAGAAGTTATTTTTCGCATATCACTCTCCATAACGGAGAAAATTGCTATCAAAAAAAAGGCGCGAAAATCTAAAAAAAATTTGCTATCAAAAACCTATCATGTAACCAATCAAAAGAGAGCTCTCGATCTAAAAATCATCGTAAAGAAGTTATTTTTCGCATATCACTCTCCATAACGGAGAAAATTGCTATCAAAAAAAGGCGCGAAAATCTAAAAAAAAGGCGCGAAAATCTAAAAAAAAATTGCTATCAAAAACCTATCATGTAATTAATCAAAAGAAAGCTCTCGATCTAAAAAGAATTTGCCATCAAAAACCTATCATGTAACCAATCAAAAGAAAGCTCTCGATCTAAAAATCATCGTAAAGAAGTTATTTTTCGCATATCACTCTCCATAACGGAGAAAATTGCTATCAAAAAAAAGGCGCGAAAATCTAAAAAAAATTTGCTATCAAAAACCTATCATGTAACCAATCAAAAGAAAGCTCTCGAAAAAAAAATTTGCCATCAAAAACCTATCATGTAACCAATCAAAAGAAAGCTCTCGATCTAAAAATCATCGTAAAGAAGTTATTTTTCGCATATCAATCTCCATAACGGAGAAAATTGCTATCAAAAAAAAGGCGCGAAAATCTAAAAAAAATTTGCTATCAAAAACCTATCTTGTAACCAATCAAAAGAAAGCTCTCGAAAAAAAAAATTGCCATCAAAAACCTATCATGTAACCAATCAAAAGAAAGCTCTCGATCTAAAAATCATCGTAAAGAAGTTATTTTTCGCATATCAATCTCCATAACGGAGAAAATTGCTATCAAAAAAAAAAGCGCGAAAATCTAAAAAAAATTTGCCATCAAAAACCTATCATGTAACCAATCAAAAGAAAGCTCTCGATCTAAAAAAAATTTGCTATCAAAAACCTATCATGTAACCAATCAAAAGAAAGCTCTCGATCTAAAAATCATCGTAAAGAAGTTATTTTTCGCATATCACTCTCCATAACGGAGAAAATTGCTATCAAAAAAAGGCGCGAAAATCTAAACCAAATTTTCTATCGAAAACCTATCATTTAACCAATCAAAAGAAAGCTCTCGATCTAAAAATCATCGTAAAGAAGTTATTTTTCGCATATCACTCTCCATAACGGAGAAAATTGCTATCAAAAAAAAGGCGCGAAAATCTAAAAAAATTTTGCTATCAAAAACCTATCATGTAACCAATCAAAAGAAAGCTCTCGATCTAAAAATCATCGTAAAGAAGTTATTTTTCGCATATCACTCTCCATAACGGAGAAAATTGCTATCAAAAAAAAGGCGCGAAAATCTAAAAAAAATTTGCTATCAAAAACCTATCATGTGACCAATCAAAAGAAAGCTCTCGATCTAAAAAAAATTTGCCATCAAAAACCTATCATGTAATCAATCAAAAGAAAGCTCTCGATCTAAAAATCATCGTAAAGAAGTTATTTTTCGCATATCACTCTCCATAACGGAGAAAATTGCTATGAAAAAAGGCGCGAAAATCTAAAAAAAATTTGCTATCAAAAACCCATCATGTAACCAATCAAAAGAAAGCTCTCGATCTAAAAATCATCGTAAAGAAGTTATTTTTCGCATATCACTCTCCATAACGGAGAAAATTGCTATCAAAAAAAAGGCGCGAAAATCTAAAAAAAATTTGCTATCAAAAACCTATCATGTAACCAATCAAAAGAGAGCTCTCGATCTAAAAATCATCGTAAAGAAGTTATTTTTCGCATATCACTCTCCATAACGGAGAAAATTGCTATCAAAAAAAGGCGCGAAAATCTAAAAAAAAAGGCGCGAAAATCTAAAAAAAAATTGCTATCAAAAACCTATCATGTAATTAATCAAAAGAAAGCTCTCGATCTAAAAAGAATTTGCCATCAAAAACCTATCATGTAACCAATCAAAAGAAAGCTCTCGATCTAAAAATCATCGTAAAGAAGTTATTTTTCGCATATCACTCTCCATAACGGAGAAAATTGCTATCAAAAAAAAGGCGCGAAAATCTAAAAAAAATTTGCTATCAAAAACCTATCATGTAACCAATCAAAAGAAAGCTCTCGAAAAAAAAAATTTGCCATCAAAAACCTATCATGTAACCAATCAAAAGAAAGCTCTCGATCTAAAAATCATCGTAAAGAAGTTATTTTTCGCATATCAATCTCCATAACGGAGAAAATTGCTATCAAAAAAAAGGCGCGAAAATCTAAAAACAAATTTGCTATCAAAAACCTATCTTGTAACCAATCAAAAGAAAGCTCTCGAAAAAAAAAATTGCCATCAAAAACCTATCATGTAACCAATCAAAAGAAAGCTCTCGATCTAAAAATCATCGTAAAGAAGTTATTTTTCGCATATCAATCTCCATAACGGAGAAAATTGCTATCAAAAAAAGGCGCGAAAATCTAAACCAAATTTTCTATCGAAAACCTATCATTTAACCAATCAAAAGAAAGCTCTCGATCTAAAAATCATCGTAAAGAAGTTATTTTTCGCATATCACTCTCCATAACGGAGAAAATTGCTATCAAAAAAAAGGCGCGAAAATCTAAAAAAATTTTGCTATCAAAAACCTATCATGTAACCAATCAAAAGAAAGCTCTCGATCTAAAAATCATCGTAAAGAAGTTATTTTTCGCATATCACTCTCCATAACGGAGAAAATTGCTATCAAAAAAAAGGCGCGAAAATCTAAAAAAAATTTGCTATCAAAAACCTATCATGTGACCAATCAAAAGAAAGCTCTCGATCTAAAAAAAATTTGCCATCAAAAACCTATCATGTAATCAATCAAAAGAAAGCTATCGATCTAAAAATCATCGTAAAGAAGTTATTTTTCGCATATCACTCTCCATAACGGAGAAAATTGCTATGAAAAAAGGCGCGAAAATCTAAAAAAAATTTGCTATCAAAAACCCATCATGTAACCAATCAAAAGAAAGCTCTCGATCTAAAAATCATCGTAAAGAAGTTATTTTTCGCATATCACTCTCCATAACGGAGAAAATTGCTATCAAAAAAAAGGCGCGAAAATCTAAAAAAAAATTGCTATCAAAAACCTATCATGTAACCAATCAAAAGAGAGCTCTCGATCTAAAAATCATCGTAAAGAAGTTATTTTTCGCATATCACTCTCCATAACGGAGAAAATTGCTATCAAAAAAAGGCGCGAAAATCTAAAAAAAAAGGCGCGAAAATCTAAAAAAAAATTGCTATCAAAAACCTATCATGTAATTAATCAAAAGAAAGCTCTCGATCTAAAAAGAATTTGCCATCAAAAACCTATCATGTAACCAATCAAAAGAAAGCTCTCGATCTAAAAATCATCGTAAAGAAGTTATTTTTCGCATATCACTCTCCATAACGGAGAAAATTGCTATCAAAAAAAAGGCGCGAAAATCTAAAAAAAATTTGCTATCAAAAACCTATCATGTAACCAATCAAAAGAAAGCTCTCGAAAAAAAAAATTTGCCATCAAAAACCTATCATGTAACCAATCAAAAGAAAGCTCTCGATCTAAAAATCATCGTAAAGAAGTTATTTTTCGCATATCAATCTCCATAACGGAGAAAATTGCTATCAAAAAAAAGGCGCGAAAATCTAAAAACAAATTTGCTATCAAAAACCTATCTTGTAACCAATCAAAAGAAAGCTCTCGAAAAAAAAAAATTGCCATCAAAAACCTATCATGTAACCAATCAAAAGAAAGCTCTCGATCTAAAAATCATCGTAAAGAAGTTATTTTTCGCATATCAATCTCCATAACGGAGAAAATTGCTATCAAAAAAAAAGCGCGAAAATCTAAAAAAAATTTGCTATCAAAAACCTATCATGTAACCAATCAAAAGAAAGCTCTCGATCTAAAAAAAATTTGCTATCAAAAACCTATCATGTAACCAATCAAAAGAAAGCTCTCGATCTAAAAATCATCGTAAAGAAGTTATTTTTCGCATATCACTCTCCATAACGGAGAAAATTGCTATCAAAAAAAGGCGCGAAAATCTAAACCAAATTTTCTATCGAAAACCTATCATTTAACCAATCAAAAGAAAGCTCTCGATCTAAAAATCATCGTAAAGAAGTTATTTTTCGCATATCACTCTCCATAACGGAGAAAATTGCTATCAAAAAAAAGGCGCGAAAATCTAAAAAAATTTTGCTATCAAAAACCTATCATGTAACCAATCAAAAGAAAGCTCTCGATCTAAAAATCATCGTAAAGAAGTTATTTTTCGCATATCACTCTCCATAACGGAGAAAATTGCTATCAAAAAAAAGGCGCGAAAATCTAAAAAAAATTTGCTATCAAAAACCTATCATTTAACCAATCAAAAGAAAGCTCTCGATCTAAAAATCATCGTAAAGAAGTTATTTTTCGCATATCACTCTCCATAACGGAGAAAATTGCTATCAAAAAAAAGGCGCGAAAATCTAAAAAAAATTTGCTATCAAAAACCTATCATGTAACCAATCAAAAGAAAGCTCTCGATCTAAAAATCATCGTAAAGAAGTTATTTTTCGCATATCACTCTCCATAACGGAGAAAATTGCTATCAAAAAAAGGGCGCGAAAATCTAAAAAAAATTTGCCATCAAAAACCTATCATGTAACCAATCAAAAGAAAGCTCTCGATCTAAAAATCATCGTAAAGAAGTTATTTTTCGCATATCACTCTCCATAACGGAGAAAATTGCTATCAAAAAAAAGGCGCGAAAATCTGAAAAAAAATTGCTATCAAAAACCTATCATGTAACCAATCAAAAGAAAGCTCTCGATCTAAAAAAAATTTGCTATCAAAAACCTATCATGTAACCAATCAAAAGAAAGCTCTCGATCTAAAAATCATCGTAAAGAAGTTATTTTTCGCATATCACTCTCCATAACGGAGAAAATTGCTATCAAAAAAAAGGCGCGAAAATCTAAAAAAAATTTGCTATCAAAAACCTATCATGTAACCAATCAAAAGAAAGCTCTCGATCTAAAAATCATCGTAAAGAAGTTATTTTTCGCATATCACTCTCCATAACGGAGAAAATTGCTATCAAAAAAAAAGGCGCGAAAATCTAAAAAAAATTTGATATCAAAAACCTATCATGTAACCAATCAAAAGAAAGCTCTCGAAAAAAAAAATTTGCCATCAAAAACCTATCATGTAACCAATCAAAAGAAAGCTCTCGATCTAAAAATCTTCGTAAAGAAGTTATTTTTCGCATATCACTCTTCATAACGGAGAAAATTGCTATCAAAAAAAAGGCGCGAAAATCTAAAAAAAATTTGCTATCAAAAACCTATCATGTAACCAATCAAAAGAAAGCTCTCGAAAAAAAAAAATTGCCATCAAAAACCTATCATGTAACCAATCAAAAGAAAGCTCTCGATCTAAAAATCATCGTAAAGAAGTTATTTTTCGCATATCAATCTCCATAACGGAGAAAATTGCTATCAAAAAAAAGGCGCGAAAATCTAAAAAAAAATTGCTATCAAAAACCTATCATGTAACCAATCAAAAGAAAGCTCTCGAAAAAAAAAATTGCCATCAAAAACCTATCATGTAACCAATCAAAAGAAAGCTCTCGATCTAAAAATCATCGTAAAGAAGTTATTTTTCGCATATCAATCTCCATAACGGAGAAAATTGCTATCAAAAAAAAAAGCGCGAAAATCTAAAAAAAATTTGCTATCAAAAACCTATCATGTAACCAATCAAAAGAAAGCTCTCGATCTAAAAAAAATTTGCTATCAAAAACCTATCATGTAACCAATCAAAAGAAAGCTCTCGATCTAAAAATCATCGTAAAGAAGTTATTTTTCGCATATCACTCTCCATAACGGAGAAAATTGCTATCAAAAAAAAGGCGCGAAAATCTAAAAAAATTTTGCTATCAAAAACCTATCATGTAACCAATCAAAAGAAAGCTCTCGATCTAAAAATCATCGTAAAGAAGTTATTTTTCGCATATCACTCTCCATAACGGAGAAAATTGCTATCAAAAAAAAGGCGCGAAAATCTAAAAAAAATTTGCTATCAAAAACCTATCATGTAACCAATCAAAAGAAAGCTCTCGATCTAAAAATCATCGTAAAGAAGTTATTTTTCGCATTTACTTAATTACAGTTACCTGTAAATAATTGTCATATAAGTAAAGCGTGATCTATAGACGTCAAAAAATAATAGTTCAATACCATTAAACGCTTTACAAAATTAGAAAAATTAATTTCAAAGAGCAGACCGTCCACTAAGAAGCAACAACTACTTCTCGGGCTATATGCCCCGACAGACATTGAATTACACTTCTAAAGTAAACGGGGTTGGTATATCTGTTAAGATAGAACCAACCATTCTGGTTTGCGATCAGAAGGAATAACATCACTTGTGGACCGGTTTCGGCGTTTTTGCGCCTCATCAGCACAAGGTAGATGCCACTCGTCCAAGAGCTCTGAGAGCATAATCCTGGACTAGAGACTACGTCGATACCACACCAACACATTAGCCTTAGTAAAGGAAATGCTAAGAGTGCGATATCGGCGACATCTCTACATCTAATCACAAACCAAAATTCTATATCGACAAAAAACCATCTCGGTTTTGTAGGTATTTACTTAATTACAGTTACCTGTAAATAATTGTCATATAAGTAAAGCGTGATCTATAGACGTCAAAAAATAATAGTTCAATACCATTAAACGCTTTACAAAATTAGAAAAATTAATTTCAAAGAGCAGACCGTCCACTAAGAAGCAACAACTACTTCTCGGGCTATATGCCCCGACAGACATTGAATTACACTTCTAAAGTAAACGGGGTTGGTATATCTGTTAAGATAGAACCAACCATTCTGGTTTGCGATCAGAAGGAATAACATCACTTGTGGACCGGTTTCGGCGTTTTTGCGCCTCATCAGCACAAGGTAGATGCCACTCGTCCAAGAGCTCTGAGAGCATAATCCTGGACTAGAGACTACGTCGATACCACACCAACACATTAGCCTTAGTAAAGGAAATGCTAAGAGTGCGATATCGGCGACATCTCTACATCTAATCACAAACCAAAATTCTATATCGACAAAAAACCATCTCGGTTTTGTAGGTATTTACTTAATTACAGTTACCTGTAAATAATTGTCATATAAGTAAAGCGTGATCTATAGACGTCAAAAAATAATAGTTCAATACCATTAAACGCTTTACAAAATTAGAAAAATTAATTTCAAAGAGCAGACCGTCCACTAAGAAGCAACAACTACTTCTCGGGCTATATGCCCCGACAGACATTGAATTACACTTCTAAAGTAAACGGGGTTGGTATATCTGTTAAGATAGAACCAACCATTCTGGTTTGCGATCAGAAGGAATAACATCACTTGTGGACCGGTTTCGGCGTTTTTGCGCCTCATCAGCACAAGGTAGATGCCACTCGTCCAAGAGCTCTGAGAGCATAATCCTGGACTAGAGACTACGTCGATACCACACCAACACATTAGCCTTAGTAAAGGAAATGCTAAGAGTGCGATATCGGCGACATCTCTACATCTAATCACAAACCAAAATTCTATATCGACAAAAAACCATCTCGGTTTTGTAGGTATTTACTTAATTACAGTTACCTGTAAATAATTGTCATATAAGTAAAGCGTGATCTATAGACGTCAAAAAATAATAGTTCAATACCATTAAACGCTTTACAAAATTAGAAAAATTAATTTCAAAGAGCAGACCGTCCACTAAGAAGCAACAACTACTTCTCGGGCTATATGCCCCGACAGACATTGAATTACACTTCTAAAGTAAACGGGGTTGGTATATCTGTTAAGATAGAACCAACCATTCTGGTTTGCGATCAGAAGGAATAACATCACTTGTGGACCGGTTTCGGCGTTTTTGCGCCTCATCAGCACAAGGTAGATGCCACTCGTCCAAGAGCTCTGAGAGCATAATCCTGGACTAGAGACTACGTCGATACCACACCAACACATTAGCCTTAGTAAAGGAAATGCTAAGAGTGCGATATCGGCGACATCTCTACATCTAATCACAAACCAAAATTCTATATCGACAAAAAAAAAAAAAAAAAAAAAAACCATCTCGGTTTTGTAGGTATTTACTTAATTACAGTTACCTGTAAATAATTGTCATATAAGTAAAGCGTGATCTATAGACGTCAAAAAATAATAGTTCAATACCATTAAACGCTTTACAAAATTAGAAAAATTAATTTCAAAGAGCAGACCGTCCACTAAGAAGCAACAACTACTTCTCGGGCTATATGCCCCGACAGACATTGAATTACACTTCTAAAGTAAACGGGGTTGGTATATCTGTTAAGATAGAACCAACCATTCTGGTTTGCGATCAGAAGGAATAACATCACTTGTGGACCGGTTTCGGCGTTTTTGCGCCTCATCAGCACAAGGTAGATGCCACTCGTCCAAGAGCTCTGAGAGCATAATCCTGGACTAGAGACTACGTCGATACCACACCAACACATTAGCCTTAGTAAAGGAAATGCTAAGAGTGCGATATCGGCGACATCTCTACATCTAATCACAAACCAAAATTCTATATCGACAAAAAAAAAACCATCTCGGTTTTGTAGGTATTTACTTAATTACAGTTACCTGTAAATAATTGTCATATAAGTAAAGCGTGATCTATAGACGTCAAAAAATAATAGTTCAATACCATTAAACGCTTTACAAAATTAGAAAAATTAATTTCAAAGAGCAGACCGTCCACTAAGAAGCAACAACTACTTCTCGGGCTATATGCCCCGACAGACATTGAATTACACTTCTAAAGTAAACGGGGTTGGTATATCTGTTAAGATAGAACCAACCATTCTGGTTTGCGATCAGAAGGAATAACATCACTTGTGGACCGGTTTCGGCGTTTTTGCGCCTCATCAGCACAAGGTAGATGCCACTCGTCCAAGAGCTCTGAGAGCATAATCCTGGACTAGAGACTACGTCGATACCACACCAACACATTAGCCTTAGTAAAGGAAATGCTAAGAGTGCGATATCGGCGACATCTCTACATCTAATCACAAACCAAAATTCTATATCGACAAAAAAAAAACCATCTCGGTTTTGTAGGTATTTACTTAATTACAGTTACCTG
The DNA here is from genome assembly GCA_947563755.1 of Lochmaea crataegi. Classification (NCBI taxonomy): domain Eukaryota; kingdom Metazoa; phylum Arthropoda; class Insecta; order Coleoptera; family Chrysomelidae; genus Lochmaea; species Lochmaea crataegi. The sequence continues at coordinate 52,927,464 of OX387427.1, read as the reverse complement.
TAAATAATTGTCATATAAGTAAAGCGTGATCTATAGACGTCAAAAAATAATAGTTCAATACCATTAAACGCTTTACAAAATTAGAAAAATTAATTTCAAAGAGCAGACCGTCCACTAAGAAGCAACAACTACTTCTCGGGCTATATGCCCCGACAGACATTGAATTACACTTCTAAAGTAAACGGGGTTGGTATATCTGTTAAGATAGAACCAACCATTCTGGTTTGCGATCAGAAGGAATAACATCACTTGTGGACCGGTTTCGGCGTTTTTGCGCCTCATCAGCACAAGGTAGATGCCACTCGTCCAAGAGCTCTGAGAGCATAATCCTGGACTAGAGACTACGTCGATACCACACCAACACATTAGCCTTAGTAAAGGAAATGCTAAGAGTGCGATATCGGCGACATCTCTACATCTAATCACAAACCAAAATTCTATATCGACAAAAAACCATCTCGGTTTTGTAGGTATTTACTTAATTACAGTTACCTGTAAATAATTGTCATATAAGTAAAGCGTGATCTATAGACGTCAAAAAATAATAGTTCAATACCATTAAACGCTTTACAAAATTAGAAAAATTAATTTCAAAGAGCAGACCGTCCACTAAGAAGCAACAACTACTTCTCGGGCTATATGCCCCGACAGACATTGAATTACACTTCTAAAGTAAACGGGGTTGGTATATCTGTTAAGATAGAACCAACCATTCTGGTTTGCGATCAGAAGGAATAACATCACTTGTGGACCGGTTTCGGCGTTTTTGCGCCTCATCAGCACAAGGTAGATGCCACTCGTCCAAGAGCTCTGAGAGCATAATCCTGGACTAGAGACTACGTCGATACCACACCAACACATTAGCCTTAGTAAAGGAAATGCTAACAGATATACCAACCCCGTTTACTTTAGAAGTGTAATTCAATGTCTGTCGGGGCATATAGCCCGAGAAGTAGTTGTTGCTTCTTAGTGGACGGTCTGCTCTTTGAAATTAATTTTTCTAATTTTGTAAAGCGTTTAATGGTATTGAACTATTATTTTTTGACGTCTATAGATCACGCTTTACTTATATGACAATTATTTACAGGTAACTGTAATTAAGTAAATACCTACAAAACCGAGATGGTTTTTTTTTTTTTTTTTTTTTTTTTTTGTCGATATAGAATTTTGGTTTGTGATTAGATGTAGAGATGTCGCCGATATCGCACTCTTAGCATTTCCTTTACTAAGGCTAATGTGTTGGTGTGGTATCGACGTAGTCTCTAGTCCAGGATTATGCTCTCAGAGCTCTTGGACGAGTGGCATCTACCTTGTGCTGATGAGGCGCAAAAACGCCGAAACCGGTCCACAAGTGATGTTATTCCTTCTGATCGCAAACCAGAATGGTTGGTTCTATCTTAACAGATATACCAACCCCGTTTACTTTAGAAGTGTAATTCAATGTCTGTCGGGGCATATAGCCCGAGAAGTAGTTGTTGCTTCTTAGTGGACGGTCTGCTCTTTGAAATTAATTTTTCTAATTTTGTAAAGCGTTTAATGGTATTGAACTATTATTTTTTGACGTCTATAGATCACGCTTTACTTATATGACAATTATTTACAGGTAACTGTAATTAAGTAAATACCTACAAAACCGAGATGGTTTTTTGTCGATATAGAATTTTGGTTTGTGATTAGATGTAGAGATGTCGCCGATATCGCACTCTTAGCATTTCCTTTACTAAGGCTAATGTGTTGGTGTGGTATCGACGTAGTCTCTAGTCCAGGATTATGCTCTCAGAGCTCTTGGACGAGTGGCATCTACCTTGTGCTGATGAGGCGCAAAAACGCCGAAACCGGTCCACAAGTGATGTTATTCCTTCTGATCGCAAACCAGAATGGTTGGTTCTATCTTAACAGATATACCAACCCCGTTTACTTTAGAAGTGTAATTCAATGTCTGTCGGGGCATATAGCCCGAGAAGTAGTTGTTGCTTCTTAGTGGACGGTCTGCTCTTTGAAATTAATTTTTCTAATTTTGTAAAGCGTTTAATGGTATTGAACTATTATTTTTTGACGTCTATAGATCACGCTTTACTTATATGACAATTATTTACAGGTAACTGTAATTAAGTAAATACCTACAAAACCGAGATGGTTTTTTGTCGATATAGAATTTTGGTTTGTGATTAGATGTAGAGATGTCGCCGATATCGCACTCTTAGCATTTCCTTTACTAAGGCTAATGTGTTGGTGTGGTATCGACGTAGTCTCTAGTCCAGGATTATGCTCTCAGAGCTCTTGGACGAGTGGCATCTACCTTGTGCTGATGAGGCGCAAAAACGCCGAAACCGGTCCACAAGTGATGTTATTCCTTCTGATCGCAAACCAGAATGGTTGGTTCTATCTTAACAGATATACCAACCCCGTTTACTTTAGAAGTGTAATTCAATGTCTGTCGGGGCATATAGCCCGAGAAGTAGTTGTTGCTTCTTAGTGGACGGTCTGCTCTTTGAAATTAATTTTTCTAATTTTGTAAAGCGTTTAATGGTATTGAACTATTATTTTTTGACGTCTATTTTTCGCATATCACTCTCCATAACGGAGAAAATTGCTATCAAAAAAAGGGCGCGAAAATCTAAAAAAAATTTGCCATCAAAAACCTATCATGTAACCAATCAAAAGAAAGCTCTCGATCTAAAAATCATCGTAAAGAAGTTATTTTTCGCATATCACTCTCCATAACGGAGAAAATTGCTATCAAAAAAAAGGCGCGAAAATCTGAAAAAAATTTGCTATCAAAAACCTATCATGTAGCCAATCAAAAGAAAGCTCTCGATCTAAAAATCATCGTAAAGAAGTTATTTTTCGCATATCACTCTCCATAACGGAGAAAATTGCTATCAAAAAAAAGGCGCGAAAATCTAAAAAAAATTTGCTATCAAAATCCTATCATGTGACCAATCAAAAGAAAGCTCTCGATCTAAAAAAAATTTGCCATCAAAAACCTATCATGTAATCAATCAAAAGAAAGCTCTCGATCTAAAAATCATCGTAAAGAAGTTATTTTTCGCATATCACTCTCCATAACGGAGAAAATCGCTATAAAAAAAAGGCGCGAAAATCTAAAAAAAATTTTCTATCAAAAACCTATCATGTAACCAATCAAAAGAAAGCTCTCGATCTAAAAATCATCGTAAAGAATTTATTTTTCGCATATCACTCTCCATAACGGAGAAAATTGCTATCAAAAAACAGGCGCGAAAATCTAAAAAAAATTTGCTATCAAAAACCTATCATGTAACCAATCAAAAGAGAGCTCTCGATCTAAAAATCATCGTAAAGAAGTTATTTTTCGCATATCACTCTCCATAACGGAGAAAATTGCTATAAAAAAAAAGGCGCGAAAATCTAAAAAAAAATTGCTATCAAAAACCTATCATGTAACCAATCAAAAGAAAGCTCTCGATCTAAAAAAATTTGCCATCAAAAACCTATCATGTAACCAATCAAAAGAAAGCTCTCGATCTAAAAATCATCGTAAAGAAGTTATTTTTCGCATATCACTCTCCATAACGCAGAAAATTGCTATCAAAAAAAAAGGCGCGAAAATCTAAAAAAAATTTGCTATCAAAAACCTATCATGTAACCAATCAAAAGAAAGCTCTCGATCTAAAAATCATCGTAAAGAAGTTATTTTTCGCATATCACTCACCATAACGGAGAAAATTGCTATCAAAAAAAGGCGCGAAAATCTAAAAAAAATTTGCTATCAAAATCCTATCATGTGACCAATCAAAAGAAAGCTCTCGATCTAAAAAAAATTTGCCATCAAAAACCTATCATGTAATCAATCAAAAGAAAGCTCTCGATCTAAAAATCATCGTAAAGAAGTTATTTTTCGCATATCACTCTCCATAACGGAGAAAATTGCTATCAAAAAACAGGCGCGAAAATCTAAAAAAAATTTGCTATCAAAAACCTATCATGTAACCAATCAAAAGAGAGCTCTCGATCTAAAAATCATCGTAAAGAAGTTATTTTTCGCATATCACTCTCCATAACGGAGAAAATTGCTATAAAAAAAAAGGCGCGAAAATCTAAAAAAAAATTGCTATCAAAAACCTATCATGTAACCAATCAAAAGAAAGCTCTCGATCTAAAAAGAATTTGCCATCAAAAACCTATCATGTAACCAATCAAAAGAAAGCTCTCGATCTAAAAATCATTGTAAAGAAGTTATTTTTCGCATATCACTCTCCATAACGGAGAAAATTGCTATCAAAAAAAAGGCGCGAAAATCTAAAAAAAATTTGCTATCATAAACCTATCATGTAACCAATCAAAAGAAAGCTCTCGAAAAAAAAAATTTGCCATCAAAAACCTATCATGTAACCAATCAAAAGAAAGCTCTCGATCTAAAAATCATCGTAAAGAAGTTATTTTTCGCATATCAATCTCCATAACGGAGAAAATTGCTATCAAAAAAAAGGCGCGAAAATCTAAAAAAAATTTGCTATCAAAAACCTATCATGTAACCAATCAAAAGAAAGCTCTCGAAAAAAAAAATTTGCGATCAAAAACCTATCATGTAACCAATCAAAAGAAAGCTCTCGATCTAAAAATCATCGTAAAGAAGTTATTTTTCGCATATCAATCTCCATAACGGAGAAAATTGCTATAAAAAAAAAGGCGCGAAAATCTAAAAAAAATTTGCTATCAAAAACCTATCATGTAACCAATCAAAAGAAAGCTCTCGATCTAAAAAAAATTTGCCATCAAAAACCTATCATGTAACCAATCAAAAGAAAGCTCTCGATCTAAAAATCATCGTAAAGAAGTTATTTTTCGCATATCACTCTCCATAACGGAGAAAACTGCTATCAAAAAAAAGGCGCGAAAATCTAAACAAAATTTGCTATCGAAAACCTATCATTTAACCAATCAAAAGAAAGCTCTCGATCTAAAAATCATCGTAAAGAAGTTATTTTTCGCATATCACTCTCCATAACGGAGAAAATTGCTATAAAAAAAAAGGCGCGAAAATCTAAACAAAATTTGCTATCGAAAACCTATCATTTAACCAATCAAAAGAAGGCTCTCGATCTAAAAATCATCGTAAAGAAGTTATTTTTCGCATATCACTCTCCATAACGGAGAAAATTGCTATCAAAAAAAAGGCGCGAAAATCTAAAAAAATTTTGCTATCAAAAACCTATCATGTAACCAATCAAAAAAAAGCTCTCGATCTAAAAATCATCGTAAAGAAGTTATTTTTCGCATATCACTCTCCATAACGGAGAAAATTGCTATCAAAAAAAAGGCGCGAAAATCTAAACAAAATTTGCTATCGAAAACCTATCATTTAACCAATCAAAAGAAAGCTCTCGGTCTAAAAATCATCGTAAAGAAGTTATTTTTCGCATATCACTCTCCATAACGGAGAAAATTGCTATAAAAAAAAGGCGCGAAAATCTAAAAAAAATTTGCTATCAAAAACCTATCATGTAACCAATCAAAAGAAAGCTCTCGATCTAAAAATCATCGTAAAGAAGTTATTTTTCGCATATCACTCTCCATAACGGAGAAAATTGCTATCAAAAAAAAGGGCGCGAAAATCTAAAAAAAATTTGCCATCAAAAACCTATCATGTAACCAATCAAAAGAAAGCTCTCGAAAAAAAAAAATTTGCCATCAAAAACCTATCATGTAACCAATCAAAAGAAAGCTCTCGATCTAAAAATCATCGTAAAGAAGTTATTTTTCGCATATCACTCTCCATAACGGAGAAAATTGCTATCAAAAAAAAGGCGCGAAAATCTAAAAAAAATTTGCCATCAAAAACCTATCATGTAACCAATCAAAAGAAAGCTCTCGATATAAAAATCATCGTAAAGAAGTTATTTTTCGCATATCACTCTCCATAACGGAGAAAATTGCTATCAAAAAAAAGGCGCGAAAATCTAAAAAAAATTTGCTATCAAAAACCTATCATGTAACCAATCAAAAGAAAGCTCTCGAAAAAAAAAAAATTTGCCATCAAAAACCTATCATGTAACCAATCAAAAGAAAGCTCTCGATCTAAAAATCATCGTAAAGAAGTTATTTTTCGCATATCACTCTCCATAACGGAGAAAATTGCTATCAAAAAAAAAGGCGCGAAAATCTAAAAAAAATTTGCTATCAAAAACCTATCATGTAACCAATCAAAAGAAAGCTCTCGATCTAAAAATCATCGTAAAGAAGTTATTTTTCGCATATCACTCTCCATAACGGAGAAAATTGCTATCAAAAAAAGGGCGCGAAAATCTAAAAAAAATTTGCTATCGAAAACCTATCATTTAACCAATCAAAAGAAAGCTCTCGATCTAAAAATCATCGTAAAGAAGTTATTTTTCGCATATCACTCTCCATAACGGAGAAAATTGCTATCAAAAAAAAGGCGCGAAAATCTAAACAAAATTTGCTATCGAAAACCTATCATTTAACCAATCAAAAGAAAGCTCTCGATCTAAAAATCATAGTAAAGAAGTTATTTTTCGCATATCACTCTCCATAACGGAGAAAATTGCTATTAAAAAAAGGCGCGAAAATCTAAAAAAAATTAGCTATCGAAAACCTATCATGTAACCAATCAAAAGAAAGCTCTCGATCTAAAAATCATCGTAAAGAGGTTATTTTTCGCATATCACTCTCCATAACGGACCAAATTGCTATTAAAAAAAAAGGGGGAAAATCTAAAAAAAATTGCTATCGAAAACCTATCATGTAACCAATCAAAAGAAAGCTCTCGATCTAAAAAAAATTTGCCATCAAAAACCTATCATGTAACCAATCAAAAGAAAGCTCTCGATCTAAAAATCATCGTAAAGAAGTTATTTTCCGCATATCACTCTCCATAACGGAGAAAATTGCTATAAAAAAAAAGGCGCGAAAATCTAAAGAAAATTTGCTATCAAAAACCTATCATGTAACCAATCAAAAGAAAGCTCTCGATCTAAACAAAATTTGCCATCAAAAACCTATCATGTAACCAATCAAAAGAAAGCTCTCGATCTAAAAATCATCGTAAAGAAGTTATTTTTCGCATATCACTCTCCATAACGGAGAAAATTGCTATCAAAAAAAAGGCGCGAAAATCTACACAAAATTTGCTATCGAAAACCTATCATATAACCAATCAAAAGAAAGCTCTCGATCTAAAAAAAATTTGCCATCAAAAACCTATCATGTAACCAATCAAAAGAAAGCTCTCGATCTAAAAATCATCGTAAAGAAGTTATTTTTCGCATATCACTCTCCATAACGGAGAAAATCGCTATCAAAAAAAAAGGCGCGAAAATCTAAAAAAAATTTGCTATCAAAAACCTATCATGTAACCAATCAAAAGAAAGCTCTCGATCTAAAAAAAATTTGCCATCAAAAACCTATTATGTAACCAATCAAAAGAAAGCTCTCGATCTAAAAATCATCGTAAAGAAGTTATTTTTCGCATATCACTCTCCATAACGGAGAAAATTGCTATCAAAAAAAAGGCGCGAAAATCTAAAAAAAATTTGCTATCAAAAACCTATCATGTAACCAATCAAAAGAAAGCTCTCGATCTAAAAATCATCGTAAAGAAGTTATTTTTCGCATATCACTCTCCATAACGGAGAAAATTGCTATAAAAAAAAGGCGCGAAAATCTAAAAAAAAATTGCTATCAAAATCCTATCATGTAACCAATCAAAAGAAAGCTCTCGATCTAAAAATCATCGTAAAGGGGTTATTTTTCGCAAATATCACTCTCCATAACGGAGAAAATTGGTATTAAAAAAAAGCTCTCGATCTAAAAAAAATTAGCTATCGAAAACCTATCATGTTACCAATCAAAAGAAAGCTCTCGATCTAAAAATCATCGTAAAGAGGTTATTTTTCGCATATCACTCTCCATAACGGACAAAATTGCTATTAAAAAAAAAGGGGGAAAATCTAAAAAAAAATTGCTATCGAAAACCTATCATGTAACCAATCAAAAGAAAGCTCTCGATCTAAACAAAATTTGCCATCAAAAACCTATCATGTAACCAATCAAAAGAAAGCTCTCGATCTAAAAATCATCGTAAAGAAGTTATTTTTCGCATATCACTCTCCATAACGGAGAAAATTGCTATCAAAAAAAGGCGCGAAAATCTAAAAAAAATTTGCTATCAAAAACCTATCATGTGACCAATCAAAAGAAAGCTCTCGATCTAAAAAAAATTTGCCATCAAAAACCTATCATGTAATCAATCAAAAGAAAGCTCTCGATCTAAAAATCATCGTAAAGAAGTTATTTTTCGCATATCACTCTCCATAACGGAGAAAATTGCTATAAAAAAAAAGGCGCGAAAATCTAAAAAAAATTTTCTATCAAAAACCTATCATGTAACCAATCAAAAGAAAGCTCTCGATCTAAAAATCATCGTAAAGAATTTATTTTTCGCATATCACTCTCCATAACGGAGAAAATTGCTATCAAAAAACAGGCGCGAAAATCTAAAAAAAATTTGCTATCAAAAACCTATCATGTAACCAATCAAAAGAGAGCTCTCGATCTAAAAATCATCGTAAAGAAGTTATTTTTCGCATATCACTCTCCATAACGGAGAAAATTGCTATCAAAAAAAGGCGCGAAAATCTAAAAAAAAATTGCTATCAAAAACCTATCATGTAACCAATCAAAAGAAAGCTCTCGATCTAATAAGAATTTGCCATCAAAAACCTATCATGTAACCAATCAAAAGAAAGCTCTCGATCTAAAAATCATCGTAAAGAAGTTATTTTTCGCATATCACTCTCCATAACGGAGAAAATTGCTATCAAAAAAAAGGCGCGAAAATCTAAAAAAAATTTGCTATCAAAAACCTATCATGTAACCAATCAAAAGAAAGCTCTCGAAAAAAAAATTTGCCATCAAAAACCTATCATGTAACCAATCAAAAGAAAGCTCTCGATCTAAAAATCATCGTAAAGAAGTTATTTTTCGCATATCAATCTCCATAACGGAGAAAATTGCTATCAAAAAAAAGGCGCGAAAATCTGAAAAAAATTTGCTATCAAAAACCTATCATGTAACCAATCAAAAGAAAGCTCTCGAAAAAAAAAATTTGCCATCAAAAACCTATCATGTAACCAATCAAAAGAAAGCTCTCGATCTAAAAATCATCGTAAAGAAGTTATTTTTCGCATATCAATCTCCATAACGGAGAAAATTGCTATCAAAAAAAAAGGCGCGAAAATCTAAAAAAAATTTGCTATCAAAAACCTATCATGTAACCAATCAAAAGAAAGCTCTCGATCTAAAAAAAATTTGCCATCAAGAACCTATCATGTAACCAATCAAAAGAAAGCTCTCGATCTAAAAATCATCGTAAAGAAGTTATTTTTCGCATATCACTCTCCATAACGGAGAAAATTGCTATCAAAAAAAAGACGCGAAAATCTAAACAAAATTTGCTATCGAAAACCTATCATTTAACCAATCAAAAGAAAGCTCTCGATCTAAAAATCATCGTGAAGAAGTTATTTTTCGCATATCACTCTCCATAACGGAGAAAATTGCTATCAAAAAAAAGGCGCGAAAATCTAAACAAAATTTGCTATCGAAAACCTATCATTTAACCAATCAAAAGAAAGCTCTCGATCTAAAAATCATCGTAAAGAAGTTATTTTTCGCATATCACTCTCCATAACGGAGAAAATTGCTATCAAAATAAAGGCGCGAAAATCTAAACAAAATTTGCTATCGAAAACCTATCATTTAACCAATCAAAAGAAAGCTCTCGATCTAAAAATCATCGTAAAGAAGTTATTTTTCGCATATCACTCTCCATAACGGAGAAAATTGCTATCAAAAAGAAAGGCGCGAAAATCTAAAAAAATTTTGCTATCAAAAACCTATCATGTAACCAATCAAAAGAAAGCTCTCGATCTAAAAATCATCGTAAAGAAGTTATTTTTCGCATATCACTCTCCATAACGGAGAAAATTGCTATCAAAAAAAAGGCGCGAAAATCTAAACAAAATTTGCTATCGAAAACCTATAATTTAACCAATCAAAAGAAAGCTCTCGATCTAAAAATCATCGTAAAGAAGTTATTTTTCGCATATCACTCTCCATAACGGAGAAAATTGCTATCAAAAAAAAGGCGCGAAAATCTAAAAAAATTTTGCTATCAAAAACCTATCATGTAACCAATCAAAAAAAAGCTCTCGATCTAAAAATCATCGTAAAGAAGTTATTTTTCGCATATCACTCTCCATAACGGAGAAAATTGCTATCAAAAAAAAGGCGCGAAGATCTAAACAAAATTTGCTATCGAAAACCTATCATTTAACCAATCAAAAGAAAGCTCTCGATCTAAAAATCATCGTAAAGAAGTTATTTTTCGCATATCACTCTCCATAACGGAGAAAATTGCTATAAAAAAAAGGCGCGAAAATCTAAAAAAAATTTGCTATCAAAAACCTATCATGTAACCAATCAAAAGAAAGCTCTCGATCTAAAAATCATCGTAAAGAAGTTATTTTTCGCATATCACTCTCCATAACGGAGAAAATTGCTATCAAAAGAAAGGGTGCGAAAATCTAAAAAAAATTTGCTATCAAAAACCTATCATGTAACCAATCAAAAGAAAGCTCTCGAAAAAAAAAAATTTGCCATCAAAAACCTATCATGTAACCAATCAAAAGAAAGCTCTCGATCTAAAAATCATCGTAAAGAAGTTATTTTTCGCATATCACTCTCCATAACGGAGAAAATTGCTATCAAAAAAAGGGCGCGAAAATCTAAAAAAAATTTGCTATCAAAAATCTATCATGTAACCAATCAAAAGAGAGCTCTCGAAAAAAAAAATTTGCCATCAAAAACCTATCATGTAACCAATCAAAATAAAGCTCTCGATCTAAAAATCATCGTAAAGAAGTTATTTTTCGCATATCACTCTCCATAACGGAGAAAATTGCTATAAAAAAAAAGGCGCGAAAATCTAAAAAAAATTTGCTATCAAAAACCTATCATGTAACCAATCAAAAGAAAGCTCTCGATCTAAAAAAAATTTGCCATCAAAAACCTATCATGTAACCAATCAAAAGAAAGCTCTCGATCTAAAAATCATCGTAAAGAAGTTATTTTTCGCATATCACTCTCCATAACGGAAAAAATTGCTATCAAAAAAAAAGGCGCGAAAATCTAAACAAAATTTTCTATCGAAAACCTATCATTTAACCAATCAAAAGAAAGCTCTCGATCTAAAAATCATCGTAAAGAAGTTATTTTTCGCATATCACTCTCCATAACAGAGAAAATTGCTATAAAAAAAAAGGCGCGAAAATCTAAAAAAAATTTGCTATCAAAAACCTATCATGTAACCAATCAAAAGAAAGCTCTCGATCTAAAAATCATCGTAAAGAAGTTATTTTTCGCATATCACTCTCCATAACGGAGAAAATTGCTATCAAAAAAGGCGCGAAAATCTAAAAAAAATTTGCTATCAAAAACCTATCATGTAACCAATCAAAAGGAAGCTCTCGATCTAAAAAAAATTTGCCATCAAAAATCTATCATGTAACCAATCAAAAGAAAGCTCTCGATCTAAAAATCATCGTAAAGAGGTTATTTTTCGCAAATATCACTCTCCATAACGGAGAAAATTGCTATCAAAAAAAAGGCGCGAAAATCTAAAAAAAAATTGCTATCAAAAACCTATCATGTAACCAATCAAAAGAGAGCTCCCGATCTAAAAATCATCGTAAAGAAGTTATTTTCCGCATATCACTCTCCATAACGGAGAAAATTGCTATCAAAAAAAAGGCGCGAAAATCTAAAAAAAAATTGCTATCAAAAACCTATCATGTAACCAATCAAAAGAAAGCTCTCGATCTAAAAAAAATTTGCCATCAAAAACCTATCATGTAACCAATCAAAAGAAAGCTCTCGATCTAAAAATCATCGTAAAGAAGTTATTTTTCGCATATCACTCTCCATAACGGAGAAAATTGCTATAAAAAAAAGGCGCGAAAATCTAAAAAAAATTTGCCATCAAAAACCTATCATGTAACCAATCAAAAGAAAGCTCTCGATCTAAAAATCTTCGTAAAGAAGTTATTTTCCGCATATCACTCTCCATAACGGAGAAAATTGCTATCAAAAAAAGGCGCGAAAATCTAAAAAAAAATTGCTATCAAAAACCTATCATGTAACCAATCAAAAGAAAGCTCTCGATCTAATAAGAATTTGCCATCAAAAACCTATCATGTAACCAATCAAAAGAAAGCTCTCGATCTAAAAATCATCGTAAAGAAGTTATTTTTCGCATATCACTCTCCATAACGGAGAAAATTGCTATCAAAAAAAAGGCGCGAAAATCTAAAAAAAATTTGCTATCAAAAACCTATCATGTAACCAATCAAAAGAAAGCTCTCGAAAAAAAAAATTTGCCATCAAAAACCTATCATGTAACCAATCAAAAGAAAGCTCTCGATCTAAAAATCATCGTAAAGAAGTTATTTTTCGCATATCAATCTCCATAACGGAGAAAATTGCTATCAAAAAAAAGGCGCGAAAATCTGAAAAAAATTTGCTATCAAAAACCTATCATGTAACCAATCAAAAGAAAGCTCTCGAAAAAAAAAATTTGCCATCAAAAACCTATCATGTAACCAATCAAAAGAAAGCTCTCGATCTAAAAATCATCGTAAAGAAGTTATTTTTCGCATATCAATCTCCATAACGGAGAAAATTGCTATCAAAAAAAAAGGCGCGAAAATCTAAAAAAAATTTGCTATCAAAAACCTATCATGTAACCAATCAAAAGAAAGCTCTCGATCTAAAAAAAATTTGCCATCAAGAACCTATCATGTAACCAATCAAAAGAAAGCTCTCGATCTAAAAATCATCGTAAAGAAGTTATTTTTCGCATATCACTCTCCATAACGGAGAAAATTGCTATCAAAAAAAAGACGCGAAAATCTAAACAAAATTTGCTATCGAAAACCTATCATTTAACCAATCAAAAGAAAGCTCTCGATCTAAAAATCATCGTAAAGAAGTTATTTTTCGCATATCACTCTCCATAACGGAGAAAATTGCTATCAAAAAAAAGGCGCAAAAATCTAAACAAAATTTGCTATCGAAAACCTATCATTTAACCAATCAAAAGAAAGCTCTCGATCTAAAAATCATCGTAAAGAAGTTATTTTTCGCATATCACTCTCCATAACGGAGAAAATTGCTATCAAAAAAAAGGCGCGAAAATCTAAACAAAATTTGCTATCGAAAACCTATCATTTAACCAATCAAAAGAAAGCTCTCGATCTAAAAATCATCGTAAAGAAGTTATTTTTCGCATATCACTCTCCATAACGGAGAAAATTGCTATCAAAAAAAAGGCGCGAAAATCTAAAAAAAATTTGCTATCAAAAACCTATCATGTAACCAATCAAAAAAAAGCTCTCGATCTAAAAATCATCGTAAAGAAGTTATTTTTCGCATATCACTCTCCATAACGGAGAAAATTGCTATCAAAAAAAAGGCGCGAAGATCTAAACAAAATTTGCTATCGAAAACCTATCATTTAACCAATCAAAAGAAAGCTCTCGATCTAAAAATCATCGTAAAGAAGTTATTTTTCGCATATCACTCTCCATAACGGAGAAAATTGCTATAAAAAAAAAGGCGCGAAAATCTAAAAACAATTTGCTATCAAAAACCTATCATGTAACCAATCAAAAGAAAGCTCTCGATCTAAAAATCATCGTAAAGAAGTTATTTTTCGCATATCACTCTCCATAACGGAGAAAATTGCTATCAAAAGAAAGGGCGCGAAAATCTAAAAAAAATTTGCTATCAAAAACCTATCATGTAACCAATCAAAAGAAAGCTCTCGAAAAAAAAAAATTTGCCATCAAAAACCTATCATGTAACCAATCAAAAGAAAGCTCTCGATCTAAAAATCATCGTAAAGAAGTTATTTTTCGCATATCACTCTCCATAACGGAGAAAATTGCTATCAAAAAAAGGGCGCGAAAATCTAAAAAAAATTTGCTATCAAAAATCTATCATGTAACCAATCAAAAGAAAGCTCTCGAAAAAAAAAATTTGCCATCAAAAACCTATCATGTAACCAATCAAAATAAAGCTCTCGATCTAAAAATCATCGTAAAGAAGTTATTTTTCGCATATCACTCTCCATAACGGAGAAAATTGCTATAAAAAAAAAGGCGCGAAAATCTAAAAAAAATTTGCTATCAAAAACCTATCATGTAACCAATCAAAAGAAAGCTCTCGATCTAAAAAAAATTTGCCATCAAAAACCTATCATGTAACCAATCAAAAGAAAGCTCTCGATCTAAAAATCATCGTAAAGAAGTTATTTTTCGCATATCACTCTCCATAACGGAAAAAATTGCTATCAAAAAAAAAGGCGCGAAAATCTAAACAAAATTTTCTATCGAAAACCTATCATTTAACCAATCAAAAGAAAGCTCTCGATCTAAAAATCATCGTAAAGAAGTTATTTTTCGCATATCACTCTCCATAACGGAGAAAATTGCTATAAAAAAAAAAAGGCGCGAAAATCTAAAAAAAATTTGCTATCAAAAACCTATCATGTAACCAATCAAAAGAAAGCTCTCGATCTAAAAATCATCGTAAAGAAGTTATTTTTCGCATATCACTCTCCATAACGGAGAAAATTGCTATCAAAAAAGGCGCGAAAATCTAAAAAAAATTTGCTATCAAAAACCTATCATGTAACCAATCAAAAGGAAGCTCTCGATCTAAAAAAAATTTGCCATCAAAAATCTATCATGTAACCAATCAAAAGAAAGCTCTCGATCTAAAAATCATCGTAAAGAGGTTATTTTTCGCAAATATCACTCTCCATAACGGAGAAAATTGCTATCAAAAAAAAGGCGCGAAAATCTAAAAAAAATTGCTATCAAAAACCTATCATGTAACCAATCAAAAGAGAGCTCCCGATCTAAAAATCATCGTAAAGAAGTTATTTTCCGCATATCACTCTCCATAACGGAGAAAATTGCTATCAAAAAAAAGGCGCGAAAATCTAAAAAAAAATTGCTATCAAAAACCTATCATGTAACCAATCAAAAGAAAGCTCTCGATCTAAAAAAAATTTGCCATCAAAAACCTATCATGTAACCAATCAAAAGAAAGCTCTCGATCTAAAAATCATCGTAAAGAAGTTATTTTTCGCATATCACTCTCCATAACGGAGAAAATTGCTATAAAAAAAAGGCGCGAAAATCTAAAAAAAATTTGCTATCAAAAACCTATCATGTAACCAATCAAAAGAAAGCTCTCGAAAAAAAAAATTTGCCATCAAAAACCTATCATGTAACCAATCAAAAGAAAGCTCTCGATCTAAAAATCTTCGTAAAGAAGTTATTTTCCGCATATCACTCTCCATAACGGAGAAAATTGCTATCAAAAAAAGGGCGCGAAAATCTAAAAAAAATTTGCTATCAAAAATCTATCATGTAACCAATCAAAAGAAAGCTCTCGAAAAAAAAAATTTGCCATCAAAAACCTATCATGTAACCAATCAAAATAAAGCTCTCGATCTAAAAATCATCGTAAAGAAGTTATTTTTCGCATATCACTCTCCATAACGGAGAAAATTGCTATAAAAAAAAAGGCGCGAAAATCTAAAAAAAATTTGCTATCAAAAACCTATCATGTAACCAATCAAAAGAAAGCTCTCGATCTAAAAATCATCGTAAAGAAGTTATTTTTCGCATATCACTCTCCATAACGGAAAAAATTGCTATAAAAAAAAAAGGCGCGAAAATCTAAAAAAAAATTTCTATCGAAAACCTATCATTTAACCAATCAAAAGAAAGCTCTCGATCTAAAAATCATCGTAAAGAAGTTATTTTTCGCATATCACTCTCCATAACGGAGAAAATTGCTATCAAAAAAGGCGCGAAAATCTAAAAAAAATTTGCTATCAAAAACCTATCATGTAACCAATCAAAAGGAAGCTCTCGATCTAAAAAAAATTTGCCATCAAAAATCTATCATGTAACCAATCAAAAGAAAGCTCTCGATCTAAAAATCATCGTAAAGAGGTTATTTTTCGCAAATATCACTCTCCATAACGGAGAAAATTGCTATCAAAAAAAAGGCGCGAAAATCTAAAAAAAAATTGCTATCAAAAACCTATCATGTAACCAATCAAAAGAGAGCTCCCGATCTGAAAATCATCGTAAAGAAGTTATTTTCCGCATATCACTCTCCATAACGGAGAAAATTGCTATCAAAAAAAAGGCGCGAAAATCTAAAAAAAAATTGCTATCAAAAACCTATCATGTAACCAATCAAAAGAAAGCTCTCGATCTAAAAAAAATTTGCCATCAAAAACCTATCATGTAACCAATCAAAAGAAAGCTCTCGATCTAAAAATCATCGTAAAGAAGTTATTTTTCGCATATCACTCTCCATAACGGAGAAAATTGCTATAAAAAAAAGGCGCGAAAATCTAAAAAAAATTTGCTATCAAAAACCTATCATGTAACCAATCAAAAGAAAGCTCTCGAAAAAAAAAATTTGCCATCAAAAACCTATCATGTAACCAATCAAAAGAAAGCTCTCGATCTAAAAATCTTCGTAAAGAAGTTATTTTCCGCATATCACTCTCCATAACGGAGAAAATTGCTATCAAAAAAAGGCGCGAAAATCTAAAAAAAAATTGCTATCAAAAACCTATCATGTAACCAATCAAAAGAAAGCTCTCGATCTAATAAGAATTTGCCATCAAAAACCCATCATGTAACCAATCAAAAGAAAGCTCTCGATCTAAAAATCATCGTAAAGAAGTTATTTTTCGCATATCACTCTCCATAACGGAGAAAATTGCTATCAAAAAAAAGGCGCGAAAATCTAAAAAAAATTTGCTATCAAAAACCTATCATGTAACCAATCAAAAGAAAGCTCTCGAAAAAAAAAATTTGCCATCAAAAACCTATCATGTAACCAATCAAAAGAAAGCTCTCGATCTAAAAATCATCGTAAAGAAGTTATTTTTCGCATATCAATCTCCATAACGGAGAAAATTGCTATCAAAAAAAAGGCGCGAAAATCTGAAAAAAATTTGCTATCAAAAACCTATCATGTAACCAATCAAAAGAAAGCTCTCGAAAAAAAAATTTGCCATCAAAAACCTATCATGTAACCAATCAAAAGAAAGCTCTCGATCTAAAAATCATCGTAAAGAAGTTATTTTTCGCATATCAATCTCCATAACGGAGAAAATTGCTATCAAAAAAAAGGCGCGAAAATCTGAAAAAAATTTGCTATCAAAAACCTATCATGTAACCAATCAAAAGAAAGCTCTCGATCTAAAAAAAATTTGCCATCAAGAACCTATCATGTAACCAATCAAAAGAAAGCTCTCGATCTAAAAATCATCGTAAAGAAGTTATTTTTCGCATATCACTCTCCATAACGGAGAAAATTGGTATCAAAAAAAAGACGCGAAAATCTAAACAAAATTTGCTATCGAAAACCTATCATTTAACCAATCAAAAGAAAGCTCTCGATCTAAAAATCATCGTAAAGAAGTTATTTTTCGCATATCACTCTCCATAACGGAGAAAATTGCTATCAAAAAAAAGGCGCGAAAATCTAAACAAAATTTGCTGTCGAAAACCTATCATTTAACCAATCAAAAGAAAGCTCTCGATCTAAAAATCATCGTAAAGAAGTTATTTTTCGCATATCACTCTCCATAACGGAGAAAATTGCTATCAAAAAAAAGGCGCGAAAATCTAAACAAAATTTGCTATCGAAAACCTATCATTTAACCAATCAAAAGAAAGCTCTCGATCTAAAAATCATCGTAAAGAAGTTATTTTTCGCATATCACTCTCCATAACGGAGAAAATTGCTATCAAAAAGAAAGGCGCGAAAATCTAAAAAAATTTTGCTATCAAAAACCTATCATGTAACCAATCAAAAGAAAGCTCTCGATCTAAAAATCATCGTAAAGAAGTTATTTTTCGCATATCACTCTCCATAACGGAGAAAATTGCTATCAAAAAAAAGGCGCGAAAATCTAAACAAAATTTGCTATCGAAAACCTATCATTTAACCAATCAAAAGAAAGCTCTCGATCTAAAAATCATCGTAAAGAAGTTATTTTTCGCATATCACTCTCCATAACGGAGAAAATTGCTATCAAAAAAAAGGCGCGAAAATCTAAAAAAATTTTGCTATCAAAAACCTATCATGTAACCAATCAAAAAAAAGCTCTCGATCTAAAAATCATCGTAAAGAAGTTATTTTTCGCATATCACTCTCCATAACGGAGAAAATTGCTATCAAAAAAAAGGCGCGAAGATCTAAACAAAATTTGCTATCGAAAACCTATCATTTAACCAATCAAAAGAAAGCTCTCGATCTAAAAATCATCGTAAAGAAGTTATTTTTCGCATATCACTCTCCATAACGGAGAAAATTGCTATAAAAAAAAAGGCGCGAAAATCTAAAAAAAATTTGCTATCAAAAACCTATCATGTAACCAATCAAAAGAAAGCTCTCGAAAAAAAAAAATTTGCCATCAAAAACCTATCATGTAACCAATCAAAAGAAAGCTCTCGATCTAAAAATCATCGTAAAGAAGTTATTTTTCGCATATCACTCTCCATAACGGAGAAAATTGCTATCAAAAAAAGGGCGCGAAAATCTAAAAAAAATTTGCTATCAAAAATCTATCATGTAACCAATCAAAAGAAAGCTCTCGAAAAAAAAATTTGCAATCAAAAACCTATCATGTAACCAATCAAAATAAAGCTCTCGATCTAAAAATCATCGTAAAGAAGTTATTTTTCGCATATCACTCTCCATAACGGAGAAAATTGCTATAAAAAAAAAGGCGCGAAAATCTAAAAAAAATTTGCTATCAAAAACCTATCATGTAACCAATCAAAAGAAAGCTCTCGATCTAAAAAAAATTTGCCATCAAAAACCTATCATGTAACCAATCAAAAGAAAGCTCTCGATCTAAAAATCATCGTAAAGAAGTTATTTTTCGCATATCACTCTCCATAACGGAAAAAATTGCTATCAAAAAAAAAGGCGCGAAAATCTAAACAAAATTTTCTATCGAAAACCTATCATTTAACCAATCAAAAGAAAGCTCTCGATCTAAAAATCATCGTAAAGAAGTTATTTTTCGCATATCACTCTCCATAACGGAGAAAATTGCTATAAAAAAAAAAGGCGCGAAAATCTAAAAAAAATTTGCTATCAAAAACCTATCATGTAACCAATCAAAAGAAAGCTCTCGATCTAAAAATCATCGTAAAGAAGTTATTTTTCGCATATCACTCTCCATAACGGAGAAAATTGCTATCAAAAAAGGCGCGAAAATCTAAAAAAAATTTGCTATCAAAAACCTATCATGTAACCAATCAAAAGGAAGCTCTCGATCTAAAAAAAATTTGCCATCAAAAATCTATCATGTAACCAATCAAAAGAAAGCTCTCGATCTAAAAATCATCGTAAAGAGGTTATTTTTCGCAAATATCACTCTCCATAACGGAGAAAATTGCTATCAAAAAAAGGCGCGAAAATCTAAAAAAAAATTGCTATCAAAAACCTATCATGTAACCAATCAAAAGAGAGCTCCCGATCTAAAAATCATCGTAAAGAAGTTATTTTCCGCATATCACTCTCCATAACGGAGAAAATTGCTATCAAAAAAAAGGCGCGAAAATCTAAAAAAAAATTGCTATCAAAAACCTATCATGTAACCAATCAAAAGAAAGCTCTCGATCTAAAAAAAATTTGCCATCAAAAACCTATCATGTAACCAATCAAAAGAAAGCTCTCGATCTAAAAATCATCGTAAAGAAGTTATTTTTCGCATATCACTCTCCATAACGGAGAAAATTGCTTTAAAAAAAAGGCGCGAAAATCTAAAAAAAATTTGCTATCAAAAACCTATCATGTAACCAATCAAAAGAAAGCTCTCGAAAAAAAAAATTTGCCATCAAAAACCTATCATGTAACCAATCAAAAGAAAGCTCTCGATCTAAAAATCTTCGTAAAGAAGTTATTTTCCGCATATCACTCTCCATAACGGAGAAAATTGCTATCAAAAAAAGGGCGCGAAAATCTAAAAAAAATTTGCTATCAAAAATCTATCATGTAACCAATCAAAAGAAAGCTCTCGAAAAAAAAAATTTGCCTTCAAAAACCTATCATGTAACCAATCAAAATAAAGCTCTCGATCTAAAAATCATCGTAAAGAAGTTATTTTTCGCATATCACTCTCCATAACGGAGAAAATTGCTATAAAAAAAAAGGCGCGAAAATCTAAAAAAAATTTGCTATCAAAAACCTATCATGTAACCAATCAAAAGAAAGCTCTCGATCTAAAAATCATCGTAAAGAAGTTATTTTTCGCATATCACTCTCCATAAGGGAAAAAATTGCTATCAAAAAAAAAGGCGCGAAAATCTAAACAAAATTTTCTATCGAAAACCTATCATTTAACCAATCAAAAGAAAGCTCTCGATCTAAAAATCATCGTAAAGAAGTTATTTTTCGCATATCACTCTCCATAACGGAGAAAATTGCTATCAAAAAAAAAGGCGCGAAAATCTAAAAAAAATTTGCTATCAAAAACCTATCATGTAACCAATCAAAAGAAAGCTCTCGATCTAAAAATCATCGTAAAAAAGTTATTTTTCGCATATCACTCTCCATAACGGAGAAAATTGCTATCAAAAAAGGCGCGAAAATCTAAAAAAAATTTGCTATCAAAAACCTATCATGTAACCAATCAAAAGGAAGCTCTCGATCTAAAAAAAATTTGCCATCAAAAACCTATCATGTAACCAATCAAAAGAAAGTTCTCGATCTAAAAATCATCGTAAAGAGGTTATTTTTCGCAAATATCACTCTCCATAACGGAGAAAATTGCTATCAAAAAAAAGGCGCGAAAATCTAAAAAAAAATTGCTATCAAAAACCTATCATGTAACCAATCAAAAGAAAGCTCTCGATCTAAAAAAAATTTGCCATCAAAAACCTATCATGTAACCAATCAAAAGAAAGCTCTCGATCTAAAAATCATCGTAAAGAAGTTATTTTTCGCATATCACTCTCCATAACGGAGAAAATTGCTATAAAAAAAAGGCGCGAAAATCTAAAAAAAATTTGCTATCAAAAACCTATCATGTAACCAATCAAAAAAAAGCTCTCGAAAAAAAAAATTTGCCATCAAAAACCTATCATGTAACCAATCAAAAGAAAGCTCTCGATCTAAAAATCTTCGTAAAGAAGTTATTTTCCGCATATCACTCTCCATAACGGAGAAAATTGCTATAAAAAAAAAGGCGCGAAAATCTAAAAAAATTTGCTATCAAAAACCTATCATGTAACCAATCAAAAGAAAGCTCTCGATCTAAAAAAAATTTGCCATCTAAAACCTATCATGTAACCAATCAAAAGAAAGCTCTCGATCTAAAAATCATCGTAAAGAAGTTATTTTTCGCATATCACTCTCCACAACGGAGAAAATTGCTATCAAAAAAAAAGGCGCGAAAATCTAAACAAAATTTGCTATCAAAAACCTATCATGTAACCAATCAAAAGAAAGCTCTCGATCTAAAAATCATCGTAAAGAAGTTATTTTTCGCATATCACTCTCCATAACGGAGAAAATTGCTATCAAAAAGAGGGCGCGAAAATCTAAAAAAAAATTTGCTATCGAAAAACTATCATTTAACCAATCAAAAGAAATCTCTCGATCTAAAAATCATCGTAAAGAAGTTATTTTTCGCATATCACTCTCCATAACAGAGAAAATTGATATCAAAAAAAAGGCGCGAAAATCTAAAAAAAAATTGCCATGAAAAACCTATCATGTAACCAATCAAAAGAAAGCTCTCGATCTAACAATCATCGTAAAGAAGTTATTTTTCGCATATCACTCTCCATAACGGAGAAAATTGCTATCAAAAAAAAGGCGCGAAAATCTAAACAAAATTTGCTATCGAAAACCTATCATGTAACCAATCAAAAGAAAGCTCTCGATCTAAAAATCATCGTAAAGAAGTTATTTTTCGCATATCACTCTCCATAACGGAGAAAATTGCTATCAAAAAAGGGCGCGAAAATCTAAAAAAAATTTGCTATCAAAAACCTATCATGTAACCAATCAAAAGAAAGCTCTCGAAAAAAAAAATTGCCATCAAAAACCTATCATGTAACCAATCAAAAGAAAGCTCTCGATCTAAAAATCATCGTAAAGAAGTTATTTTTCGCATATCACTCTCCATAACGTAGAAAATTGCTATCAAAAAAAAGGCGCGAAAATCTAAAAAAAATTTGCTATCAAAAACCTATCATGTAACCAATCAAAAGAAAGCTCTCGATCTAACAATCATCGTAAAGAAGTTATTTTTCGCATATCACTCTCCATAACGGAGAAAATTGTTATAAAAAAAAAGGCGCGAAAATCTAAACAAAATTTGCTATCGAAAACCTATCATTTGACCAATCAAAAGAAAGCTCTCGATCTAAAAATCATCGTAAAGAAGTTATTTTTCGCATATCACTCTCCATAACGGAGAAAATTGCTATCAAAAAAAAGGCGCGAAAATCTAAAAAAAATTTGCTATCAAAAACCTATCATGTAACCAATCAAAAGAAAGCTCTCGATCTAAAAATCATCGTAAAGAAGTTATTTTTCGCATATCACTCTCCATAACGGAGAAAATTGCTATCAAAAAAAGGGCGCGAAAATCTAAAAAAAATTTGCTATCAAAAACCTATCATGTAACCAATCAAAAGAAAGCTCTCGAAAAAAAAAATTGCCATCAAAAACCTATCATGTAACCAATCAAAAGAAAGCTCTCGATCTAAAAATCATCGTAAAGAAGTTATTTTTCGCATATCACTCTCCATAACGTAGAAAATTGCTATCAAAAAAAAGGCGCGAAAATCTAAAAAAAATTTGCTATCAAAAACCTATCATGTAACCAATCAAAAGAAAGCTCTCGATCTAAAAATCATCGTAAAGAAGTTATTTTTCGCATATCACTCTCCATAACGGAGAAAATTGCTATAAAAAAATAAGGCGCGAAAATCTAAAAAAAATTCGCTATCAAAAACCTATCATGTAACCAATCAAAAGAAAGCTCTCGATCTAAACAAAATTTGCTATCAAAAACCTACCATGTAACCAATCAAAAGAAAGCTCTCGATCTAAAAATCATCGTAAAGAAGTTATTTTTCGCATATCACTCTCCATAACGGAGAAAATTGCTATAAAAAAAAAGGCGCGAAAATCTAAAAAAAATTTGCTATCAAAAACCTATCATGTAACCAATCAAAAGAAAGCTCTCGATCTAAAAAAAATTTGCCATCAAAAACCTATCATGTAACCAATCAAAAGAAAGCTCTCGATCTAAAAATCATCGTAAAGAAGTTATTTTTCGCATATCACTCTCCATAACGGAGAAAATTGCTATAAAAAAAAGGCGCGAAAATCTAAACAAAATTTTCTATCGAAAACCTATCATTTAACCAATCAAAAGAAAGCTCTCGATCTAAAAATCATCGTAAAGAAGTTATTTTTCGCATATCACTCTCCATAACGGAGAAAATTGCTATAAAAAAAAAAGGCGCGAAAATCTAAAAAAAATTTGCTATCAAAAACCTATCATGTAACCAATCAAAAGAAAGCTCTCGATCTAAAAATCATCGTAAAGAAGTTATTTTTCGCATATCACTCTCCATAACGGAGAAAATTGCTATCAAAAAAAGCGCGAAAATCTAAAAAAAATTTGCCATCAAAAACCTATCATGTAACCAATCAAAAGAAAGCTCTCGATCTAAAAATCATCGTAAAGAAGTTATTTTTCGCATATCACTCTCCATAACGGAGAAAATTGCTATCAAAAAAAAGGCGCGAAAATCTAAACAAAATTTTCTATCGAAAACCTATCATTTAACCAATCAAAAGAAAGCTCTCGATCTAAAAATCATCGTAAAGAAGTTATTTTTCGCATATCACTCTCCATAACGGAGAAAATTGCTATAAAAAAAAAGGCGCGAAAATCTAAAAAAAATTTGCTATCAAAAACCTATCATGTAACCAATCAAAAGAAAGCTCTCGATCTAAAAATCATCGTAAAGAAGTTATTTTTCGCATATCACTCTCCATAACGGAGAAAATTGCTATCAAAAAAGGCGCGAAAATCTAAAAAAAATTTGCTATCAAAAACCTATCATGTAACCAATCAAAAGGAAGCTCTCGATCTAAAAAAAATTTGCCATCAAAAACCTATCATGTAACCAATCAAAAGAAAGCTCTCGATCTAAAAATCATCGTAAAGAAGTTATTTTTCGCATATCACTCTCCATAACGGAGAAAATTGCTATAAAAAAAAGGCGCGAGAATCTAAAAAAAATTTGCTATCAAAAACCTATCATGTAACCAATCAAAAGAAAGCTCTCGAAAAAAAAAATTTGACATCAAAAACCTATCATGTAACCAATCAAAAGAAAGCTCTCGATCTAAAAATCTTCGTAAAGAAGTTATTTTTCGCATATCACTCTCCATAAGGGAGAAAATTGCTATCAAAAAAAAGGCGCGAAAATCTAAAGAAAATTTGCTATCAAAAACCTATCATGTAACCAATCAAAAGAAAGCTCTCGATCTAAACAAAATTTGCTATCAAAAACCTACCATGTAACCAATCAAAAGAAAGCTCTCGATCTAAAAATCATCGTAAAGAAGTTATTTTTCGCATATCACTCTCCATAACGGAGAAAATTGCTATAAAAAAAAAGGCGCGAAAATCTAAAAAAAATTTGCTATCAAAAACCTATCATGTAACCAATCAAAAGAAAGCTCTCGATCTAAAAAAAATTTGCCATCAAAAACCTATCATGTAACCAATCAAAAGAAAGCTCTCGATCTAAAAATCATCGTAAAGAAGTTATTTTTCGCATATCACTCTCCATAACGGAGAAAATTGCTATAAAAAAAAAGGCGCGAAAATCTAAACAAAATTTTCTATCGAAAACCTATCATTTAACCAATCAAAAGAAAGCTCTCGATCTAAAAATCATCGTAAAGAAGTTATTTTTCGCATATCACTCTCCATAACGGAGAAAATTGCTATAAAAAAAAAAGGCGCGAAAATCTAAAAAAAATTTGCTATCAAAAACCTATCATGTAACCAATCAAAAGAAAGCTCTCGATCTAAAAATCATCGTAAAGAAGTTATTTTTCGCATATCACTCTCCATAACGGAGAAAATTGCTATCAAAAAAAGCGCGAAAATCTAAAAAAAATTTGCCATCAAAAACCTATCATGTAACCAATCAAAAGAAAGCTCTCGATCTAAAAATCATCGTAAAGAAGTTATTTTTCGCATATCACTCTCCATAACGGAGAAAATTGCTATCAAAAAAAAGGCGCGAAAATCTAAACAAAATTTTCTATCGAAAACCTATCATTTAACCAATCAAAAGAAAGCTCTCGATCTAAAAATCATCGTAAAGAAGTTATTTTTCGCATATCACTCTCCATAACGGAGAAAATTGCTATAAAAAAAAAAGGCGCGAAAATCTAAAAAAAATTTGCTATCAAAAACCTATCATGTAACCAATCAAAAGAAAGCTCTCGATCTAAAAATCATCGTAAAGAAGTTATTTTTCGCATATCACTCTCCATAACGGAGAAAATTGCTATCAAAAAAGGCGCGAAAATCTAAAAAAAATTTGCTATCAAAAACCTATCATGTAACCAATCAAAAGGAAGCTCTCGATCTAAAAAAAATTTGCCATCAAAAACCTATCATGTAACCAATCAAAAGAAAGCTCTCGATCTAAAAATCATCGTAAAGAAGTTATTTTTCGCATATCACTCTCCATAACGGAGAAAATTGCTATAAAAAAAAGGCGCGAGAATCTAAAAAAAATTTGCTATCAAAAACCTATCATGTAACCAATCAAAAGAAAGCTCTCGAAAAAAAAAATTTGACATCAAAAACCTATCATGTAACCAATCAAAAGAAAGCTCTCGATCTAAAAATCTTCGTAAAGAAGTTATTTTTCGCATATCACTCTCCATAAGGGAGAAAATTGCTATCAAAAAAAAGGCGCGAAAATCTAAAGAAAATTTGCTATCAAAAACCTATCATGTAACCAATCAAAAGAAAGCTCTCGATCTAAAAAAAATTTGCCATCCAAAACCTATCATGTAACCAATCAAAAGAAAGCTCTCGATCTAAAAATCATCGTAAAGAAGTTATTTTTCGCATATCACTCTCCATAACGGAGAAAATTGCTATCAAAAAAAAGGCGCGAAAATCTAAAAAAAAATTGCTATCAAAAACCTATCATGTAACCAATCAAAAGAGAGCTCCCGATCTAAAAATCATCGTAAAGAAGTTATTTTTCGCATATCACTCTCCATAACGGAGAAAATTGCTATCAAAAAAAAGGCGCGAAAATCTAAAAAAAAATTGCTATCAAAAACCTATCATGTAACCAATCAAAAGAAAGCTCTCGATCTAAAAAAAATTTGCCATCAAAAACCTATCATGTAACCAATCAAAAGAAAGCTCTCGATCTAAAAATCATCGTAAAGAAGTTATTTTTCGCATATCACTCTCCATAACGGAGAAAATTGCTATAAATAAAAGGCGCGAGAATCTAAAAAAAATTTGCTATCAAAAACCTATCATGTAACCAATCAAAAGAAAGCTCTCGAAAAAAAAAATTTGACATCAAAAACCTATCATGTAACCAATCAAAAGAAAGCTCTCGATCTAAAAATCTTCGTAAAGAAGTTATTTTTCGCATATCACTCTCCATAAGGGAGAAAATTGCTATCAAAAAAAAGGCGCGAAAACCTAAAGAAAATTTGCTATCAAAAACCTATCATTTAACCAATCAAAAGAAAGCTCTCGATCTAAAAATCATCGTAAAGAAGTTATTTTTCGCATATCACTCTCCATAACGGAGAAAATTGCTATAAAAAAAAAAGGCGCGAAAATCTAAAAAAAAATTGCTATCAAAAACCTATCATGTAACCAATCAAAAGAAAGCTCTCGATCTAAAAATCATCGTAAAGAGGTTATTTTCTGCATATCACTCTCCATAACGGAGAAAATTGCTAATAAAAAAAAAGCGCGAAAATCTAAACAAAATTTGCTATCGAAAACCTATCATGTAACCAATCAAAAGAAAGCTCTCGATCTAAAAATCATCGTAAAGAGGTTATTTTTCGCATATCACTCTCCATAACGGAGAAAATTGCTATTGAAAAAAAGGCGCGAAAATCTAAAAAAAAATTGCTATCGAAAACCTATCATGTAACCAATCAAAAGAAAGCTCTCGATCTAAAAATCATCGTAAAGAGGTTATTTTTCGCATATCACTCTCCATAACGGATAAATTTGCTATTAAAAAAAAAGGCGCGAAAATCTAAAAAAAATTTGCTATCGAAAACCTATCATGTAACCAATCAAAAGAAAGCTCTCGATCTAAAAATCATCGTAAAGAGGTTATTTTTCGCATATCACTCTCCATAACGGAGAAATTTGCTATAAAAAAAAGGCGCGAAAATCTAAAAAAAATTTGCTATCGAAAACCTATCATGTAACCAATCAAAAGAAAGCTCTCGATCTAAAAAAAATTTGCCATCAAAAACCTATCATGTAACCAATCAAAAGAAAGCTCTCGATCTAAAAATCATCGTAAAGAAGTTATTTTTCGCATATCACTCTCCATAACGGAGAAAATTGCTATCAAAAAAGGCGCGAAAATCTAAAAAAAATTTGCTATCAAAAACCTATCATGTAACCAATCAAAAGGAAGCTCTCGATCTAAAAAAAATTTGCCATCAAAAACCTATCATGTAACCAATCAAAAGAAAGCTCTCGATCTAAAAATCATCGTAAAGAAGTTATTTTTCGCATATCACTCTCCATAACGGAGAAAATTGCTATAAAAAAAAGGCGCGAGAATCTAAAAAAAATTTGCTATCAAAAACCTATCATGTAACCAATCAAAAGAAAGCTCTCGAAAAAAAAAATTTGACATCAAAAACCTATCATGTAACCAATCAAAAGAAAGCTCTCGATCTAAAAATCTTCGTAAAGAAGTTATTTTTCGCATATCACTCTCCATAAGGGAGAAAATTGCTATCAAAAAAAAGGCGCGAAAATCTAAAGAAAATTTGCTATCAAAAACCTATCATGTAACCAATCAAAAGAAAGCTCTCGATCTAAAAAAAATTTGCCATCCAAAACCTATCATGTAACCAATCAAAAGAAAGCTCTCGATCTAAAAATCATCGTAAAGAAGTTATTTTTCGCATATCACTCTCCATAACGGAGAAAATTGCTATCAAAAAAAAGGCGCGAAAATCTAAAAAAAAATTGCTATCAAAAACCTATCATGTAACCAATCAAAAGAGAGCTCCCGATCTAAAAATCATCGTAAAGAAGTTATTTTTCGCATATCACTCTCCATAACGGAGAAAATTGCTATCAAAAAAAAGGCGCGAAAATCTAAAAAAAAATTGCTATCAAAAACCTATCATGTAACCAATCAAAAGAAAGCTCTCGATCTAAAAAAAATTTGCCATCAAAAACCTATCATGTAACCAATCAAAAGAAAGCTCTCGATCTAAAAATCATCGTAAAGAAGTTATTTTTCGCATATCACTCTCCATAACGGAGAAAATTGCTATAAATAAAAGGCGCGAGAATCTAAAAAAAATTTGCTATCAAAAACCTATCATGTAACCAATCAAAAGAAAGCTCTCGAAAAAAAAAATTTGACATCAAAAACCTATCATGTAACCAATCAAAAGAAAGCTCTCGATCTAAAAATCTTCGTAAAGAAGTTATTTTTCGCATATCACTCTCCATAAGGGAGAAAATTGCTATCAAAAAAAAGGCGCGAAAACCTAAAGAAAATTTGCTATCAAAAACCTATCATTTAACCAATCAAAAGAAAGCTCTCGATCTAAAAATCATCGTAAAGAAGTTATTTTTCGCATATCACTCTCCATAACGGAGAAAATTGCTATAAAAAAAAAAGGCGCGAAAATCTAAAAAAAAATTGCTATCAAAAACCTATCATGTAACCAATCAAAAGAAAGCTCTCGATCTAAAAATCATCGTAAAGAGGTTATTTTCTGCATATCACTCTCCATAACGGAGAAAATTGCTAATAAAAAAAAAGCGCGAAAATCTAAACAAAATTTGCTATCGAAAACCTATCATGTAACCAATCAAAAGAAAGCTCTCGATCTAAAAATCATCGTAAAGAGGTTATTTTTCGCATATCACTCTCCATAACGGAGAAAATTGCTATTGAAAAAAAGGCGCGAAAATCTAAAAAAAAATTGCTATCGAAAACCTATCATGTAACCAATCAAAAGAAAGCTCTCGATCTAAAAATCATCGTAAAGAGGTTATTTTTCGCATATCACTCTCCATAACGGATAAATTTGCTATTAAAAAAAAAGGCGCGAAAATCTAAAAAAAATTTGCTATCGAAAACCTATCATGTAACCAATCAAAAGAAAGCTCTCGATCTAAAAATCATCGTAAAGAGGTTATTTTTCGCATATCACTCTCCATAACGGAGAAATTTGCTATAAAAAAAAGGCGCGAAAATCTAAAAAAAATTTGCTATCGAAAACCTATCATGTAACCAATCAAAAGAAAGCTCTCGATCTAAAAAAAATTTGCCATCAAAAACCTATCATGTAACCAATGAAAAGAAAGCTCTCGACTAAAAATCATCGTAAAGAAGTTATTTTTCGCATATCACTCTCCATAACGGAGAAAATTGCTATCAAAAAAAGGCGCGAAAATCTAAAAAAAATTTGCTATCAAAAACCTATCATGTAACCAATCAAAAGAAAGCTCTCGATCTAAAAATCATCGTAAAGAAGTTATTTTTCGCATATCACTCTCCATAACGGAGAAAATTGCTATAAAAAAAAAAGGCGCGAAAATCTAAAAAAAATTTGCTATCAAAAACCTATCATGTAACCAATCAAAAGAAAGCTCTCGATCTAAAAATCCTCGTAAAGAAGTTATTTTTCGCATATCACTCTCCATAACGGAGAAAATTGCTATCAAAAAAAAACTAAACAAAAAAATCTAAACAAAATTTGCTATCGAAAACCTATCATGTAACCAATCAAAAGAAAGCTCTCGATCTAAAAATTATCGTAAAGAGGTTATTTTTCGCATATCACTCTCCATAACGGAGAAAATTGCTAATAAAAAAAAAGCGCGAAAATCTAAACAAAATTTTGCTATCGAAAACCTATCATGTAACCAATCAAAAGAAAGCTCTCGATCTAAAAATCATCGTAAAGAGGTTATTTTTCGCATATCACTCTCCATAACGGAGAAAATTGCTAATAAAAAAAAGACGCGAAAATCTAAAAAAAATTTGCTATCAAAAACCTATCATGTAACCAATCAAAAGAAAGCTCTCGATCTAAAAATCATCGTAAAGAAGTTATTTTTCGCATATCACTCTCCATAACGGAGAAAATTGCTATCAAAAAAAAACTAAACAAAAAAATCTAAACAAAAGTTGCTATCAAAAACCTATCATGTAACCAATCAAAAGAAAGCTCTCGATCTAAAAATCATCGTAAAGAGGTTATTTTTCGCATATCACTCTCCATAACGGAGAAAATTGCTAATAAAAAAAAAGCGCGAAAATCTAAACAAAATTTGCTATCGAAAACCTATCATGTAACCAATCAAAAGAAAGCTCTCGATCTAAAAATCATCGTAAAGAGGTTATTTTTCGCATATCACTCTCCATAACGGAGAAAATTGCTATTGAAAAAAAGGCGCGAAAATCTAAAAAAAAATTGCTATCGACAACCTATCATGTAACCAATCAAAAGAAAGCTCTCGATCTAAAAATCATCGTAAAGAGGTTATTTTTCGCATATCACTCTCCATAACGGAGAAATTTGCTATTAAAAAAAAAGGCGCGAAAATCTAAAAAAAATTTGCTATCGAAAACCTATCATGTAACCAATCAAAAGAAAGCTCTCGATCTAAAAATCATCGTAAAGAGGTTATTTTTCGCATATCACTCTCCATAACGGAGAAATTTGCTATAAAAAAAAGGCGCGAAAATCTAAAAAAAATTTGCTATCGAAAACCTATCATGTAACCAATCAAAAGAAAGCTCTCGATCTAAAAAAAATTTGCCATCAAAAACCTATCATGTAACCAATGAAAAGAAAGCTCTCGACTAAAAATCATCGTAAAGAAGTTATTTTTCGCATATCACTCTCCATAACGGAGAAAATTGCTATCAAAAAAAGGCGCCAAAATCTAAAAAAAATTTGCTATCAAAAACCTATCATGTAACCAATCAAAAGAAAGCTCTCGATCTAAAAATCATCGTAAAGAAGTTATTTTTCGCATATCACTCTCCATAACGGAGAAAATTGCTATCAAAAAAAAGGCGCGAAAATCTAAAAAAAATTTGCTATCAAAAACCTATCATGTAACCAATCAAAAGAAAGCTCTCGATCTAAAAATCATCGTAAAGAAGTTATTTTTCGCATATCACTCTCCATAACGGAGAAAATTGCTATCAAAAAAAAACTAAACAAAAAAATCTAAAAAAAATTTGCTATCAAAAACCTATCATGTAACCAATCAAAAGAAAGCTCTCGATCTAAAAATCATCGTAAAGAAGTTATTTTTCGCATATCACTCTCCATAACGGAGAAAATTGCTATAAAAAAAAAGGCGCGAAAATCTAAAAAAAATTTGCTATCAAAAACCTATCATGTAACCAATCAAAAGAAAGCTCTCGATCTAAAAATCATCGTAAAGAAGTTATTTTTCACATGTCACTCTCCATAACGGAGAAAATTGCTATCAAAAAAAAGGCGCGAAAATCTAAAAAAAATTTGCTATCAAAAACCTATCATGTAACCAATCAAAAGAAAGCTCTCGATCTAAAAATCATCGTAAAGGGGTTATTTTTCGCAAATATCACTCTCCATAACGGAGAAAATTGCTATTTAAAAAAGGCGCGAAAATCTAAAAAAAGTTGCTATCGAAAACCTATCATGTAACCAATCAAAAGAAAGCTCCCGATCTAAAAATCATCGTAAAGAAGTTATTTTTCGCATATCACTCTCCATAACGGAGAAAATTGCTAATAAAAAAAAAGCGCGAAAATCTAAACAAAATTTTGCTATCGAAAACCTATCATGTAACCAATCAAAAGAAAGCTCTCGATCTAAAAATCATCGTAAAGAGGTTATTTTTCGCATATCACTCTCCATAACGGAGAAAATTGCTAATAAAAAAAAGACGCGAAAATCTAAAAAAAATTTGCTATCAAAAACCTATCATGTAACCAATCAAAAGAAAGCTCTCGATCTAAAAATCATCGTAAAGAAGTTATTTTTCGCATATCACTCTCCATAACGGAGAAAATTGCTATCAAAAAAAAACTAAACAAAAAAATCTAAACAAAAGTTGCTATCAAAAACCTATCATGTAACCAATCAAAAGAAAGCTCTCGATCTAAAAATCATCGTAAAGAGGTTATTTTTCGCATATCACTCTCCATAACGGAGAAAATTGCTAATAAAAAAAAAGCGCGAAAATCTAAACAAAATTTGCTATCGAAAACCTATCATGTAACCAATCAAAAGAAAGCTCTCGATCTAAAAATCATCGTAAAGAGGTTATTTTTCGCATATCACTCTCCATAACGGAGAAAATTGCTATTGAAAAAAAGGCGCGAAAATCTAAAAAAAAATTGCTATCGACAACCTATCATGTAACCAATCAAAAGAAAGCTCTCGATCTAAAAATCATCGTAAAGAGGTTATTTTTCGCATATCACTCTCCATAACGGAGAAATTTGCTATTAAAAAAAAAGGCGCGAAAATCTAAAAAAAATTTGCTATCGAAAACCTATCATGTAACCAATCAAAAGAAAGCTCTCGATCTAAAAATCATCGTAAAGAGGTTATTTTTCGCATATCACTCTCCATAACGGAGAAATTTGCTATAAAAAAAAGGCGCGAAAATCTAAAAAAAATTTGCTATCGAAAACCTATCATGTAACCAATCAAAAGAAAGCTCTCGATCTAAAAAAAATTTGCCATCAAAAACCTATCATGTAACCAATGAAAAGAAAGCTCTCGACTAAAAATCATCGTAAAGAAGTTATTTTTCGCATATCACTCTCCATAACGGAGAAAATTGCTATCAAAAAAAGGCGCCAAAATCTAAAAAAAATTTGCTATCAAAAACCTATCATGTAACCAATCAAAAGAAAGCTCTCGATCTAAAAATCATCGTAAAGAAGTTATTTTTCGCATATCACTCTCCATAACGGAGAAAATTGCTATCAAAAAAAAGGCGCGAAAATCTAAAAAAAATTTGCTATCAAAAACCTATCATGTAACCAATCAAAAGAAAGCTCTCGATCTAAAAATCATCGTAAAGAAGTTATTTTTCGCATATCACTCTCCATAACGGAGAAAATTGCTATCAAAAAAAAACTAAACAAAAAAATCTAAAAAAAATTTGCTATCAAAAACCTATCATGTAACCAATCAAAAGAAAGCTCTCGATCTAAAAATCATCGTAAAGAAGTTATTTTTCGCATATCACTCTCCATAACGGAGAAAATTGCTATAAAAAAAAAGGCGCGAAAATCTAAAAAAAATTTGCTATCAAAAACCTATCATGTAACCAATCAAAAGAAAGCTCTCGATCTAAAAATCATCGTAAAGAAGTTATTTTTCACATGTCACTCTCCATAACGGAGAAAATTGCTATCAAAAAAAAGGCGCGAAAATCTAAAAAAAATTTGCTATCAAAAACCTATCATGTAACCAATCAAAAGAAAGCTCTCGATCTAAAAATCATCGTAAAGGGGTTATTTTTCGCAAATATCACTCTCCATAACGGAGAAAATTGCTATTTAAAAAAGGCGCGAAAATCTAAAAAAAGTTGCTATCGAAAACCTATCATGTAACCAATCAAAAGAAAGCTCCCGATCTAAAAATCATCGTAAAGAAGTTATTTTTCGCATATCACTCTCCATAACGGAGAAAATTGCTATTAAAAAAAGGCGCGAAAATCTAAAAAAAATCAGCTATCGAAAACCTATCATGTAACCAATCAAAAGAAAGCTCTCGATCTAAAAATCATCGTAAAGAGGTTATTTTTCGCATATCACTCTCCATAACGGACAAAATTGCTATTAAAAAAAAGGGGGAAAATCTAAAAAAAATTGCTATCGAAAACCTATCATGTAACCAATCAAAAGAAAGCTCTCGATCTAAAAAAAATTTGCCATCAAAAACCTATCATGTAACCAATCAAAAGAAAGCTCTCGATCTAAAAAGCATCGTAAAGACGTTATTTTTCGCATATCACTCTCCATAACGGAGAAAATTGCTATATAAAAAAAGGCGCGAAAATCTAAAAAAAATTTGCTATCAAAAACCTATCATGTAACCAATCAAAAGAAAGCTCTCGATCTAAACAAAATTTGCCATCAAAAAACCTATCATGTAACCAATCAAAAGAAAGCTCTCGATCTAAAAATCATCGTAAAGAAGTTATTTTTCGCATATCACTCTCCATAACGGAGAAAATTGCTATCAAAAAAAAGGCGCGAAAATCTAATCAAAATTTGCTATCGAAAACCTATCATGTAACCAATCAGAAGAAAGCTCTCGATCTAAAAAAAATTTGCCATCAAAAACCTATCATGTAACCAATCAAAAGAAAGCTCTCGATCTAAAAATCATCGTAAAGAAGTTATTTTTCGCATATCACTCTCCATAACGGAGAAAATTGCTATCAAAAAAAAAGGCGCGAAAATCTAAAAAAAATTTGCTATCAAAAACCTATCATGTAACCAATCAAAAGAAAGCTCTCGATTTAAAAAAAATTTGCCATCAAAAACCTATCATGTAACCAATCAAAAGAAAGCTCTCGATCTAAAAATCATCGTAAAGAAGTTATTTTTCGCATATCACTCTCCATAACGGAGAAAATTGCTATCAAAAAAAAGGCGCGAAAATCTAAAAAAAATTTGCTATCAAAAACCTATCATGTAACCAATCAAAGGAAAGCTCTCGATCTAAAAATCATCGTAAAAAAGTTATTTTTCGCATATCACTCTCCATAACGGAGAAAATTGCTATCAAAAAAAAAGGCGCGAAAATCTAAACAAAATTTGCTATCGAAAACCTATCATTTAACCAATCAAAAGAAAGCTCTCGATCTAAAAATCATCGTAAAGAAGTTATTTTTCGCATATCACTCTCCATAACGGAGAAAATTGCTATCAAAAAAAAGGCGCGAATATCTAAAAAAAATTTGCTATCAAAAACCTATCATGTAACCAATCAAAAGAAAGCTCTCGATCTAAAAATCATCGTAAAGGGGTTATTTTTCGCAAATATCACTCTCCATAACGGAGAAAATTGCTATTAAAAAAAGCTCTCCATCTAAAAAAAATTAGCTATCGAAAACCTATCATGTAACCAATCAAAAGAAAGCTCTCGATCTAAAAATCGTCGTAAAGAGGTTATTTTTCGCATATCACTCTCCATAACGGACAAAATTTCTATTAAAAAAAAGGGGGAAAATCTAAAAAAAAATTGCTATCGAAAACCTATCATGTAACCAATCAAAAGAAAGCTCTCGATCTAGAAATCATCGTAAAGAAGTTATTTTTCGCATATCACTCTCCATAACGGAGAAAATTGCTATAAAAAAATAAGGCGCGAAAATCTAAAAAAAATTTGCTATCAAAAACCTATCATGTAACCAATCAAAAGAAAGCTCTCGATCTAAACAAAATTTGCCATCAAAAACCTATCATGTAACCAATCAAAAGAAAGCTCTCGATCTAAAAATCGTCGTAAAGAAGTTATTTTTCGCATATCACTCTCCATAACGGAGAAAATTGCTATCAAAAAAAAGGCGCGAAAATCTAAAAAAAATTTGCTATCAAAAACCTATCATGTGACCAATCAAAAGAAAGCTCTCGATCTAAAAAAAATTTGCCATCAAAAACCTATCATGTAATCAATCAAAAGAAAGCTCTCGATCTAAAAATCATCGTAAAGAAGTTATTTTTCGCATATCACTCTCCATAACGGAGAAAATTGCTATGAAAAAAGGCGCGAAAATCTAAAAAAAATTTGCTATCAAAAACCCATCATGTAACCAATCAAAAGAAAGCTCTCGATCTAAAAATCATCGTAAAGAAGTTATTTTTCGCATATCACTCTCCATAACGGAGAAAATTGCTATCAAAAAAAAGGCGCGAAAATCTAAAAAAAATTTGCTATCAAAAACCTATCATGTAACCAATCAAAAGAGAGCTCTCGATCTAAAAATCATCGTAAAGAAGTTATTTTTCGCATATCACTCTCCATAACGGAGAAAATTGCTATCAAAAAAAGGCGCGAAAATCTAAAAAAAAGGCGCGAAAATCTAAAAAAAAATTGCTATCAAAAACCTATCATGTAATTAATCAAAAGAAAGCTCTCGATCTAAAAAGAATTTGCCATCAAAAACCTATCATGTAACCAATCAAAAGAAAGCTCTCGATCTAAAAATCATCGTAAAGAAGTTATTTTTCGCATATCACTCTCCATAACGGAGAAAATTGCTATCAAAAAAAAGGCGCGAAAATCTAAAAAAAATTTGCTATCAAAAACCTATCATGTAACCAATCAAAAGAAAGCTCTCGAAAAAAAAATTTGCCATCAAAAACCTATCATGTAACCAATCAAAAGAAAGCTCTCGATCTAAAAATCATCGTAAAGAAGTTATTTTTCGCATATCAATCTCCATAACGGAGAAAATTGCTATCAA
Source organism: Lochmaea crataegi (assembly GCA_947563755.1). Classification (NCBI taxonomy): domain Eukaryota; kingdom Metazoa; phylum Arthropoda; class Insecta; order Coleoptera; family Chrysomelidae; genus Lochmaea; species Lochmaea crataegi. Next base: position 52,890,545 of record OX387427.1, on the reverse strand, counting down.
AAAAAAGGCGCGAAAATCTAAAAAAAATTTGCTATCAAAAACCTATCTTGTAACCAATCAAAAGAAAGCTCTCGAAAAAAAAAATTGCCATCAAAAACCTATCATGTAACCAATCAAAAGAAAGCTCTCGATCTAAAAATCATCGTAAAGAAGTTATTTTTCGCATATCAATCTCCATAACGGAGAAAATTGCTATCAAAAAAAAAAGCGCGAAAATCTAAAAAAAATTTGCCATCAAAAACCTATCATGTAACCAATCAAAAGAAAGCTCTCGATCTAAAAAAAATTTGCTATCAAAAACCTATCATGTAACCAATCAAAAGAAAGCTCTCGATCTAAAAATCATCGTAAAGAAGTTATTTTTCGCATATCACTCTCCATAACGGAGAAAATTGCTATCAAAAAAAGGCGCGAAAATCTAAACCAAATTTTCTATCGAAAACCTATCATTTAACCAATCAAAAGAAAGCTCTCGATCTAAAAATCATCGTAAAGAAGTTATTTTTCGCATATCACTCTCCATAACGGAGAAAATTGCTATCAAAAAAAAGGCGCGAAAATCTAAAAAAATTTTGCTATCAAAAACCTATCATGTAACCAATCAAAAGAAAGCTCTCGATCTAAAAATCATCGTAAAGAAGTTATTTTTCGCATATCACTCTCCATAACGGAGAAAATTGCTATCAAAAAAAAGGCGCGAAAATCTAAAAAAAATTTGCTATCAAAAACCTATCATGTGACCAATCAAAAGAAAGCTCTCGATCTAAAAAAAATTTGCCATCAAAAACCTATCATGTAATCAATCAAAAGAAAGCTCTCGATCTAAAAATCATCGTAAAGAAGTTATTTTTCGCATATCACTCTCCATAACGGAGAAAATTGCTATGAAAAAAGGCGCGAAAATCTAAAAAAAATTTGCTATCAAAAACCCATCATGTAACCAATCAAAAGAAAGCTCTCGATCTAAAAATCATCGTAAAGAAGTTATTTTTCGCATATCACTCTCCATAACGGAGAAAATTGCTATCAAAAAAAAGGCGCGAAAATCTAAAAAAAATTTGCTATCAAAAACCTATCATGTAACCAATCAAAAGAGAGCTCTCGATCTAAAAATCATCGTAAAGAAGTTATTTTTCGCATATCACTCTCCATAACGGAGAAAATTGCTATCAAAAAAAGGCGCGAAAATCTAAAAAAAAAGGCGCGAAAATCTAAAAAAAAATTGCTATCAAAAACCTATCATGTAATTAATCAAAAGAAAGCTCTCGATCTAAAAAGAATTTGCCATCAAAAACCTATCATGTAACCAATCAAAAGAAAGCTCTCGATCTAAAAATCATCGTAAAGAAGTTATTTTTCGCATATCACTCTCCATAACGGAGAAAATTGCTATCAAAAAAAAGGCGCGAAAATCTAAAAAAAATTTGCTATCAAAAACCTATCATGTAACCAATCAAAAGAAAGCTCTCGAAAAAAAAAATTTGCCATCAAAAACCTATCATGTAACCAATCAAAAGAAAGCTCTCGATCTAAAAATCATCGTAAAGAAGTTATTTTTCGCATATCAATCTCCATAACGGAGAAAATTGCTATCAAAAAAAAGGCGCGAAAATCTAAAAACAAATTTGCTATCAAAAACCTATCTTGTAACCAATCAAAAGAAAGCTCTCGAAAAAAAAAATTGCCATCAAAAACCTATCATGTAACCAATCAAAAGAAAGCTCTCGATCTAAAAATCATCGTAAAGAAGTTATTTTTCGCATATCAATCTCCATAACGGAGAAAATTGCTATCAAAAAAAAAGCGCGAAAATCTAAAAAAAATTTGCTATCAAAAACCTATCATGTAACCAATCAAAAGAAAGCTCTCGATCTAAAAAAAATTTGCTATCAAAAACCTATCATGTAACCAATCAAAAGAAAGCTCTCGATCTAAAAATCATCGTAAAGAAGTTATTTTTCGCATATCACTCTCCATAACGGAGAAAATTGCTATCAAAAAAAGGCGCGAAAATCTAAACCAAATTTTCTATCGAAAACCTATCATTTAACCAATCAAAAGAAAGCTCTCGATCTAAAAATCATCGTAAAGAAGTTATTTTTCGCATATCACTCTCCATAACGGAGAAAATTGCTATCAAAAAAAAGGCGCGAAAATCTAAAAAAATTTTGCTATCAAAAACCTATCATGTAACCAATCAAAAGAAAGCTCTCGATCTAAAAATCATCGTAAAGAAGTTATTTTTCGCATATCACTCTCCATAACGGAGAAAATTGCTATCAAAAAAAAGGCGCGAAAATCTAAAAAAAATTTGCTATCAAAAACCTATCATTTAACCAATCAAAAGAAAGCTCTCGATCTAAAAATCATCGTAAAGAAGTTATTTTTCGCATATCACTCTCCATAACGGAGAAAATTGCTATCAAAAAAAAGGCGCGAAAATCTAAAAAAAATTTGCTATCAAAAACCTATCATGTAACCAATCAAAAGAAAGCTCTCGATCTAAAAATCATCGTAAAGAAGTTATTTTTCGCATATCACTCTCCATAACGGAGAAAATTGCTATCAAAAAAAGGGCGCGAAAATCTAAAAAAAATTTGCCATCAAAAACCTATCATGTAACCAATCAAAAGAAAGCTCTCGATCTAAAAATCATCGTAAAGAAGTTATTTTTCGCATATCACTCTCCATAACGGAGAAAATTGCTATCAAAAAAAAGGCGCGAAAATCTGAAAAAAAATTGCTATCAAAAACCTATCATGTAACCAATCAAAAGAAAGCTCTCGATCTAAAAAAAATTTGCTATCAAAAACCTATCATGTAACCAATCAAAAGAAAGCTCTCGATCTAAAAATCATCGTAAAGAAGTTATTTTTCGCATATCACTCTCCATAACGGAGAAAATTGCTATCAAAAAAAAGGCGCGAAAATCTAAAAAAATTTTGCTATCAAAAACCTATCATGTAACCAATCAAAAGAAAGCTCTCGATCTAGAAATCATCGTAAAGAAGTTATTTTTCGCATATCACTCTCCATAACGGAGAAAATTGCTATCAAAAAAAAGGCGCGAAAATCTAAAAAAAATTTGCTATCAAAAACCTATCATGTAACCAATCAAAAGAAAGCTCTCGATCTAAAAATCATCGTAAAGAAGTTATTTTTCGCATATCACTCTCCATAACGGAGAAAATTGCTATCAAAAAAAAAGGCGCGAAAATCTAAAAAAAATTTGATATCAAAAACCTATCATGTAACCAATCAAAAGAAAGCTCTCGAAAAAAAAAATTTGCCATCAAAAACCTATCATGTAACCAATCAAAAGAAAGCTCTCGATCTAAAAATCTTCGTAAAGAAGTTATTTTTCGCATATCACTCTTCATAACGGAGAAAATTGCTATCAAAAAAAAGGCGCGAAAATCTAAAAAAAATTTGCTATCAAAAACCTATCATGTAACCAATCAAAAGAAAGCTCTCGAAAAAAAAAATTGCCATCAAAAACCTATCATGTAACCAATCAAAAGAAAGCTCTCGATCTAAAAATCATCGTAAAGAAGTTATTTTTCGCATATCAATCTCCATAACGGAGAAAATTGCTATCAAAAAAAAGGCGCGAAAATCTAAAAAAAAATTGCTATCAAAAACCTATCATGTAACCAATCAAAAGAAAGCTCTCGAAAAAAAAAATTGCCATCAAAAACCTATCATGTAACCAATCAAAAGAAAGCTCTCGATCTAAAAATCATCGTAAAGAAGTTATTTTTCGCATATCAATCTCCATAACGGAGAAAATTGCTATCAAAAAAAAAAGCGCGAAAATCTAAAAAAAATTTGCTATCAAAAACCTATCATGTAACCAATCAAAAGAAAGCTCTCGATCTAAAAAAAATTTGCTATCAAAAACCTATCATGTAACCAATCAAAAGAAAGCTCTCGATCTAAAAATCATCGTAAAGAAGTTATTTTTCGCATATCACTCTCCATAACGGAGAAAATTGCTATCAAAAAAAAGGCGCGAAAATCTAAAAAAATTTTGCTATCAAAAACCTATCATGTAACCAATCAAAAGAAAGCTCTCGATCTAAAAATCATCGTAAAGAAGTTATTTTTCGCATATCACTCTCCATAACGGAGAAAATTGCTATCAAAAAAAAGGCGCGAAAATCTAAAAAAAATTTGCTATCAAAAACCTATCATGTAACCAATCAAAAGAAAGCTCTCGATCTAAAAATCATCGTAAAGAAGTTATTTTTCGCATATCACTCTCCATAACGGAGAAAATTGCTATCAAAAAAAGGGCGCGAAAATCTAAAAAAAATTTGCCATCAAAAACCTATCATGTAACCAATCAAAAGAAAGCTCTCGATCTAAAAATCATCGTAAAGAAGTTATTTTTCGCATATCACTCTCCATAACGGAGAAAATTGCTATCAAAAAAAAGGCGCGAAAATCTGAAAAAAATTTGCTATCAAAAACCTATCATGTAGCCAATCAAAAGAAAGCTCTCGATCTAAAAATCATCGTAAAGAAGTTATTTTTCGCATATCACTCTCCATAACGGAGAAAATTGCTATCAAAAAAAAGGCGCGAAAATCTAAAAAAAATTTGCTATCAAAATCCTATCATGTGACCAATCAAAAGAAAGCTCTCGATCTAAAAAAAATTTGCCATCAAAAACCTATCATGTAATCAATCAAAAGAAAGCTCTCGATCTAAAAATCATCGTAAAGAAGTTATTTTTCGCATATCACTCTCCATAACGGAGAAAATCGCTATAAAAAAAAGGCGCGAAAATCTAAAAAAAATTTTCTATCAAAAACCTATCATGTAACCAATCAAAAGAAAGCTCTCGATCTAAAAATCATCGTAAAGAATTTATTTTTCGCATATCACTCTCCATAACGGAGAAAATTGCTATCAAAAAACAGGCGCGAAAATCTAAAAAAAATTTGCTATCAAAAACCTATCATGTAACCAATCAAAAGGGAGCTCTCGATCTAAAAATCATCGTAAAGAAGTTATTTTTCGCATATCACTCTCCATAACGGAGAAAATTGCTATAAAAAAAAAGGCGCGAAAATCTAAAAAAAAATTGCTATCAAAAACCTATCATGTAACCAATCAAAAGAAAGCTCTCGATCTAAAAAAATTTGCCATCAAAAACCTATCATGTAACCAATCAAAAGGAAGCTCTCGATCTAAAAATCATCGTAAAGAAGTTATTTTTCGCATATCACTCTCCATAACGCAGAAAATTGCTATCAAAAAAAAAGGCGCGAAAATCTAAAAAAAATTTGCTATCAAAAACCTATCATGTAACCAATCAAAAGAAAGCTCTCGATCTAAAAATCATCGTAAAGAAGTTATTTTTCGCATATCACTCACCATAACGGAGAAAATTGCTATCAAAAAAAGGCGCGAAAATCTAAAAAAAATTTGCTATCAAAATCCTATCATGTGACCAATCAAAAGAAAGCTCTCGATCTAAAAAAAATTTGCCATCAAAAACCTATCATGTAATCAATCAAAAGAAAGCTCTCGATCTAAAAATCATCGTAAAGAAGTTATTTTTCGCATATCACTCTCCATAACGGAGAAAATTGCTATCAAAAAACAGGCGCGAAAATCTAAAAAAAATTTGCTATCAAAAACCTATCATGTAACCAATCAAAAGAGAGCTCTCGATCTAAAAATCATCGTAAAGAAGTTATTTTTCGCATATCACTCTCCATAACGGAGAAAATTGCTATAAAAAAAAAGGCGCGAAAATCTAAAAAAAAATTGCTATCAAAAACCTATCATGTAACCAATCAAAAGAAAGCTCTCGATCTAAAAAGAATTTGCCATCAAAAACCTATCATGTAACCAATCAAAAGAAAGCTCTCGATCTAAAAATCATTGTAAAGAAGTTATTTTTCGCATATCACTCTCCATAACGGAGAAAATTGCTATCAAAAAAAAGGCGCGAAAATCTAAAAAAAATTTGCTATCATAAACCTATCATGTAACCAATCAAAAGAAAGCTCTCGAAAAAAAAAATTTGCCATCAAAAACCTATCATGTAACCAATCAAAAGAAAGCTCTCGATCTAAAAATCATCGTAAAGAAGTTATTTTTCGCATATCAATCTCCATAACGGAGAAAATTGCTATCAAAAAAAAGGCGCGAAAATCTAAAAAAAATTTGCTATCAAAAACCTATCATGTAACCAATCAAAAGAAAGCTCTCGAAAAAAAAAATTTGCGATCAAAAACCTATCATGTAACCAATCAAAAGAAAGCTCTCGATCTAAAAATCATCGTAAAGAAGTTATTTTTCGCATATCAATCTCCATAACGGAGAAAATTGCTATAAAAAAAAAGGCGCGAAAATCTAAAAAAAATTTGCTATCAAAAACCTATCATGTAACCAATCAAAAGAAAGCTCTCGATCTAAAAAAAATTTGCCATCAAAAACCTATCATGTAACCAATCAAAAGAAAGCTCTCGATCTAAAAATCATCGTAAAGAAGTTATTTTTCGCATATCACTCTCCATAACGGAGAAAACTGCTATCAAAAAAAAGGCGCGAAAATCTAAACAAAATTTGCTATCGAAAACCTATCATTTAACCAATCAAAAGAAAGCTCTCGATCTAAAAATCATCGTAAAGAAGTTATTTTTCGCATATCACTCTCCATAACGGAGAAAATTGCTATAAAAAAAAAGGCGCGAAAATCTAAACAAAATTTGCTATCGAAAACCTATCATTTAACCAATCAAAAGAAGGCTCTCGATCTAAAAATCATCGTAAAGAAGTTATTTTTCGCATATCACTCTCCATAACGGAGAAAATTGCTATCAAAAAAAAGGCGCGAAAATCTAAAAAAATTTTGCTATCAAAAACCTATCATGTAACCAATCAAAAAAAAGCTCTCGATCTAAAAATCATCGTAAAGAAGTTATTTTTCGCATATCACTCTCCATAACGGAGAAAATTGCTATCAAAAAAAAGGCGCGAAAATCTAAACAAAATTTGCTATCGAAAACCTATCATTTAACCAATCAAAAGAAAGCTCTCGGTCTAAAAATCATCGTAAAGAAGTTATTTTTCGCATATCACTCTCCATAACGGAGAAAATTGCTATAAAAAAAAAGGCGCGAAAATCTAAAAAAAATTTGCTATCAAAAACCTATCATGTAACCAATCAAAAGAAAGCTCTCGATCTAAAAATCATCGTAAAGAAGTTATTTTTCGCATATCACTCTCCATAACGGAGAAAATTGCTATCAAAAAAAAGGGCGCGAAAATCTAAAAAAAATTTGCCATCAAAAACCTATCATGTAACCAATCAAAAGAAAGCTCTCGAAAAAAAAAAATTTGCCATCAAAAACCTATCATGTAACCAATCAAAAGAAAGCTCTCGATCTAAAAATCATCGTAAAGAAGTTATTTTTCGCATATCACTCTCCATAACGGAGAAAATTGCTATCAAAAAAAAGGCGCGAAAATCTAAAAAAAAATTGCCATCAAAAACCTATCATGTAACCAATCAAAAGAAAGCTCTCGATATAAAAATCATCGTAAAGAAGTTATTTTTCGCATATCACTCTCCATAACGGAGAAAATTGCTATCAAAAAAAAGGCGCGAAAATCTAAAAAAAATTTGCTATCAAAAACCTATCATGTAACCAATCAAAAGAAAGCTCTCGAAAAAAAAAAAATTTGCCATCAAAAACCTATCATGTAACCAATCAAAAGAAAGCTCTCGATCTAAAAATCATCGTAAAGAAGTTATTTTTCGCATATCACTCTCCATAACGGAGAAAATTGCTATCAAAAAAAAAGGCGCGAAAATCTAAAAAAAATTTGCTATCAAAAACCTATCATGTAACCAATCAAAAGAAAGCTCTCGATCTAAAAATCATCGTAAAGAAGTTATTTTTCGCATATCACTCTCCATAACGGAGAAAATTGCTATCAAAAAAAGGGCGCGAAAATCTAAAAAAAATTTGCTATCGAAAACCTATCATTTAACCAATCAAAAGAAAGCTCTCGATCTAAAAATCATCGTAAAGAAGTTATTTTTCGCATATCACTCTCCATAACGGAGAAAATTGCTATCAAAAAAAAGGCGCGAAAATCTAAACAAAATTTGCTATCGAAAACCTATCATTTAACCAATCAAAAGAAAGCTCTCGATCTAAAAATCATAGTAAAGAAGTTATTTTTCGCATATCACTCTCCATAACGGAGAAAATTGCTATTAAAAAAAGGCGCGAAAATCTAAAAAAAATTAGCTATCGAAAACCTATCATGTAACCAATCAAAAGAAAGCTCTCGATCTAAAAATCATCGTAAAGAGGTTATTTTTCGCATATCACTCTCCATAACGGACCAAATTGCTATTAAAAAAAAAGGGGGAAAATCTAAAAAAAATTGCTATCGAAAACCTATCATGTAACCAATCAAAAGAAAGCTCTCGATCTAAAAAAAATTTGCCATCAAAAACCTATCATGTAACCAATCAAAAGAAAGCTCTCGATCTAAAAATCATCGTAAAGAAGTTATTTTCCGCATATCACTCTCCATAACGGAGAAAATTGCTATAAAAAAAAAGGCGCGAAAATCTAAAGAAAATTTGCTATCAAAAACCTATCATGTAACCAATCAAAAGAAAGCTCTCGATCTAAACAAAATTTGCCATCAAAAACCTATCATGTAACCAATCAAAAGAAAGCTCTCGATCTAAAAATCATCGTAAAGAAGTTATTTTTCGCATATCACTCTCCATAACGGAGAAAATTGCTATCAAAAAAAAGGCGCGAAAATCTACACAAAATTTGCTATCGAAAACCTATCGAAAACCTATCATATAACCAATCAAAAGAAAGCTCTCGATCTAAAAAAAATTTGCCATCAAAAACCTATCATGTAACCAATCAAAAGAAAGCTCTCGATCTAAAAATCATCGTAAAGAAGTTATTTTTCGCATATCACTCTCCATAACGGAGAAAATCGCTATCAAAAAAAAAGGCGCGAAAATCTAAAAAAAATTTGCTATCAAAAACCTATCATGTAACCAATCAAAAGAAAGCTCTCGATCTAAAAAAAATTTGCCATCAAAAACCTATTATGTAACCAATCAAAAGAAAGCTCTCGATCTAAAAATCATCGTAAAGAAGTTATTTTTCGCATATCACTCTCCATAACGGAGAAAATTGCTATCAAAAAAAAGGCGCGAAAATCTAAAAAAAATTTGCTATCAAAAACCTATCATGTAACCAATCAAAAGAAAGCTCTCGATCTAAAAATCATCGTAAAGAAGTTATTTTTCGCATATCACTCTCCATAACGGAGAAAATTGCTATAAAAAAAAGGCGCGAAAATCTAAAAAAAAATTGCTATCAAAATCCTATCATGTAACCAATCAAAAGAAAGCTCTCGATCTAAAAATCATCGTAAAGGGGTTATTTTTCGCAAATATCACTCTCCATAACGGAGAAAATTGGTATTAAAAAAAAGCTCTCGATCTAAAAAAAATTAGCTATCGAAAACCTATCATGTTACCAATCAAAAGAAAGCTCTCGATCTAAAAATCATCGTAAAGAGGTTATTTTTCGCATATCACTCTCCATAACGGACAAAATTGCTATTAAAAAAAAAGGGGGAAAATCTAAAAAAAAATTGCTATCGAAAACCTATCATGTAACCAATCAAAAGAAAGCTCTCGATCTAAACAAAATTTGCCATCAAAAACCTATCATGTAACCAATCAAAAGAAAGCTCTCGATCTAAAAATCATCGTAAAGAAGTTATTTTTCGCATATCACTCTCCATAACGGAGAAAATTGCTATCAAAAAAAGGCGCGAAAATCTAAAAAAAATTTGCTATCAAAAACCTATCATGTGACCAATCAAAAGAAAGCTCTCGATCTAAAAAAAATTTGCCATCAAAAACCTATCATGTAATCAATCAAAAGAAAGCTCTCGATCTAAAAATCATCGTAAAGAAGTTATTTTTCGCATATCACTCTCCATAACGGAGAAAATTGCTATCAAAAAAAAGGCGCGAAAATCTAAAAAAAAATTGCCATCAAAAACCTATCATGTAACCAATCAAAAGAAAGCTCTCGATATAAAAATCATCGTAAAGAAGTTATTTTTCGCATATCACTCTCCATAACGGAGAAAATTGCTATCAAAAAAAAGGCGCGAAAATCTAAAAAAAATTTGCTATCAAAAACCTATCATGTAACCAATCAAAAGAAAGCTCTCGAAAAAAAAAAAATTTGCCATCAAAAACCTATCATGTAACCAATCAAAAGAAAGCTCTCGATCTAAAAATCATCGTAAAGAAGTTATTTTTCGCATATCACTCTCCATAACGGAGAAAATTGCTATCAAAAAAAAAGGCGCGAAAATCTAAAAAAAATTTGCTATCAAAAACCTATCATGTAACCAATCAAAAGAAAGCTCTCGATCTAAAAATCATCGTAAAGAAGTTATTTTTCGCATATCACTCTCCATAACGGAGAAAATTGCTATCAAAAAAAGGGCGCGAAAATCTAAAAAAAATTTGCTATCGAAAACCTATCATTTAACCAATCAAAAGAAAGCTCTCGATCTAAAAATCATCGTAAAGAAGTTATTTTTCGCATATCACTCTCCATAACGGAGAAAATTGCTATCAAAAAAAAGGCGCGAAAATCTAAACAAAATTTGCTATCGAAAACCTATCATTTAACCAATCAAAAGAAAGCTCTCGATCTAAAAATCATAGTAAAGAAGTTATTTTTCGCATATCACTCTCCATAACGGAGAAAATTGCTATTAAAAAAAGGCGCGAAAATCTAAAAAAAATTAGCTATCGAAAACCTATCATGTAACCAATCAAAAGAAAGCTCTCGATCTAAAAATCATCGTAAAGAGGTTATTTTTCGCATATCACTCTCCATAACGGACCAAATTGCTATTAAAAAAAAAGGGGGAAAATCTAAAAAAAATTGCTATCGAAAACCTATCATGTAACCAATCAAAAGAAAGCTCTCGATCTAAAAAAAATTTGCCATCAAAAACCTATCATGTAACCAATCAAAAGAAAGCTCTCGATCTAAAAATCATCGTAAAGAAGTTATTTTCCGCATATCACTCTCCATAACGGAGAAAATTGCTATAAAAAAAAAGGCGCGAAAATCTAAAGAAAATTTGCTATCAAAAACCTATCATGTAACCAATCAAAAGAAAGCTCTCGATCTAAACAAAATTTGCCATCAAAAACCTATCATGTAACCAATCAAAAGAAAGCTCTCGATCTAAAAATCATCGTAAAGAAGTTATTTTTCGCATATCACTCTCCATAACGGAGAAAATTGCTATCAAAAAAAAGGCGCGAAAATCTACACAAAATTTGCTATCGAAAACCTATCGAAAACCTATCATATAACCAATCAAAAGAAAGCTCTCGATCTAAAAAAAATTTGCCATCAAAAACCTATCATGTAACCAATCAAAAGAAAGCTCTCGATCTAAAAATCATCGTAAAGAAGTTATTTTTCGCATATCACTCTCCATAACGGAGAAAATCGCTATCAAAAAAAAAGGCGCGAAAATCTAAAAAAAATTTGCTATCAAAAACCTATCATGTAACCAATCAAAAGAAAGCTCTCGATCTAAAAAAAATTTGCCATCAAAAACCTATTATGTAACCAATCAAAAGAAAGCTCTCGATCTAAAAATCATCGTAAAGAAGTTATTTTTCGCATATCACTCTCCATAACGGAGAAAATTGCTATCAAAAAAAAGGCGCGAAAATCTAAAAAAAATTTGCTATCAAAAACCTATCATGTAACCAATCAAAAGAAAGCTCTCGATCTAAAAATCATCGTAAAGAAGTTATTTTTCGCATATCACTCTCCATAACGGAGAAAATTGCTATAAAAAAAAGGCGCGAAAATCTAAAAAAAAATTGCTATCAAAATCCTATCATGTAACCAATCAAAAGAAAGCTCTCGATCTAAAAATCATCGTAAAGGGGTTATTTTTCGCAAATATCACTCTCCATAACGGAGAAAATTGGTATTAAAAAAAAGCTCTCGATCTAAAAAAAATTAGCTATCGAAAACCTATCATGTTACCAATCAAAAGAAAGCTCTCGATCTAAAAATCATCGTAAAGAGGTTATTTTTCGCATATCACTCTCCATAACGGACAAAATTGCTATTAAAAAAAAAGGGGGAAAATCTAAAAAAAAATTGCTATCGAAAACCTATCATGTAACCAATCAAAAGAAAGCTCTCGATCTAAACAAAATTTGCCATCAAAAACCTATCATGTAACCAATCAAAAGAAAGCTCTCGATCTAAAAATCATCGTAAAGAAGTTATTTTTCGCATATCACTCTCCATAACGGAGAAAATTGCTATCAAAAAAAGGCGCGAAAATCTAAAAAAAATTTGCTATCAAAAACCTATCATGTGACCAATCAAAAGAAAGCTCTCGATCTAAAAAAAATTTGCCATCAAAAACCTATCATGTAATCAATCAAAAGAAAGCTCTCGATCTAAAAATCATCGTAAAGAAGTTATTTTTCGCATATCACTCTCCATAACGGAGAAAATTGCTATAAAAAAAAAGGCGCGAAAATCTAAAAAAAATTTTCTATCAAAAACCTATCATGTAACCAATCAAAAGAAAGCTCTCGATCTAAAAATCATCGTAAAGAATTTATTTTTCGCATATCACTCTCCATAACGGAGAAAATTGCTATCAAAAAACAGGCGCGAAAATCTAAAAAAAATTTGCTATCAAAAACCTATCATGTAACCAATCAAAAGAGAGCTCTCGATCTAAAAATCATCGTAAAGAAGTTATTTTTCGCATATCACTCTCCATAACGGAGAAAATTGCTATCAAAAAAAGGCGCGAAAATCTAAAAAAAAATTGCTATCAAAAACCTATCATGTAACCAATCAAAAGAAAGCTCTCGATCTAATAAGAATTTGCCATCAAAAACCTATCATGTAACCAATCAAAAGAAAGCTCTCGATCTAAAAATCATCGTAAAGAAGTTATTTTTCGCATATCAATCTCCATAACGGAGAAAATTGCTATCAAAAAAAAGGCGCGAAAATCTGAAAAAAATTTGCTATCAAAAACCTATCATGTAACCAATCAAAAGAAAGCTCTCGAAAAAAAAAATTTGCCATCAAAAACCTATCATGTAACCAATCAAAAGAAAGCTCTCGATCTAAAAATCATCGTAAAGAAGTTATTTTTCGCATATCAATCTCCATAACGGAGAAAATTGCTATCAAAAAAAAAGGCGCGAAAATCTAAAAAAAATTTGCTATCAAAAACCTATCATGTAACCAATCAAAAGAAAGCTCTCGATCTAAAAAAAATTTGCCATCAAGAACCTATCATGTAACCAATCAAAAGAAAGCTCTCGATCTAAAAATCATCGTAAAGAAGTTATTTTTCGCATATCACTCTCCATAACGGAGAAAATTGCTATCAAAAAAAAGACGCGAAAATCTAAACAAAATTTGCTATCGAAAACCTATCATTTAACCAATCAAAAGAAAGCTCTCGATCTAAAAATCATCGTGAAGAAGTTATTTTTCGCATATCACTCTCCATAACGGAGAAAATTGCTATCAAAAAAAAGGCGCGAAAATCTAAACAAAATTTGCTATCGAAAACCTATCATTTAACCAATCAAAAGAAAGCTCTCGATCTAAAAATCATCGTAAAGAAGTTATTTTTCGCATATCACTCTCCATAACGGAGAAAATTGCTATCAAAATAAAGGCGCGAAAATCTAAACAAAATTTGCTATCGAAAACCTATCATTTAACCAATCAAAAGAAAGCTCTCGATCTAAAAATCATCGTAAAGAAGTTATTTTTCGCATATCACTCTCCATAACGGAGAAAATTGCTATCAAAAAGAAAGGCGCGAAAATCTAAAAAAATTTTGCTATCAAAAACCTATCATGTAACCAATCAAAAGAAAGCTCTCGATCTAAAAATCATCGTAAAGAAGTTATTTTTCGCATATCACTCTCCATAACGGAGAAAATTGCTATCAAAAAAAAGGCGCGAAAATCTAAACAAAATTTGCTATCGAAAACCTATCATTTAACCAATCAAAAGAAAGCTCTCGATCTAAAAATCATCGTAAAGAAGTTATTTTTCGCATATCACTCTCCATAACGGAGAAAATTGCTATCAAAAAAAAGGCGCGAAAATCTAAAAAAATTTTGCTATCAAAAACCTATCATGTAACCAATCAAAAAAAAGCTCTCGATCTAAAAATCATCGTAAAGAAGTTATTTTTCGCATATCACTCTCCATAACGGAGAAAATTGCTATCAAAAAAAAGGCGCGAAGATCTAAACAAAATTTGCTATCGAAAACCTATCATTTAACCAATCAAAAGAAAGCTCTCGATCTAAAAATCATCGTAAAGAAGTTATTTTTCGCATATCACTCTCCATAACGGAGAAAATTGCTATAAAAAAAAAGGCGCGAAAATCTAAAAAAAATTTGCTATCAAAAACCTATCATGTAACCAATCAAAAGAAAGCTCTCGATCTAAAAATCATCGTAAAGAAGTTATTTTTCGCATATCACTCTCCATAACGGAGAAAATTGCTATCAAAAGAAAGGGTGCGAAAATCTAAAAAAAATTTGCTATCAAAAACCTATCATGTAACCAATCAAAAGAAAGCTCTCGAAAAAAAAAAATTTGCCATCAAAAACCTATCATGTAACCAATCAAAAGAAAGCTCTCGATCTAAAAATCATCGTAAAGAAGTTATTTTTCGCATATCACTCTCCATAACGGAGAAAATTGCTATCAAAAAAAGGGCGCGAAAATCTAAAAAAAATTTGCTATCAAAAATCTATCATGTAACCAATCAAAAGAGAGCTCTCGAAAAAAAAAATTTGCCATCAAAAACCTATCATGTAACCAATCAAAATAAAGCTCTCGATCTAAAAATCATCGTAAAGAAGTTATTTTTCGCATATCACTCTCCATAACGGAGAAAATTGCTATAAAAAAAAAGGCGCGAAAATCTAAAAAAAATTTGCTATCAAAAACCTATCATGTAACCAATCAAAAGAAAGCTCTCGATCTAAAAAAAATTTGCCATCAAAAACCTATCATGTAACCAATCAAAAGAAAGCTCTCGATCTAAAAATCATCGTAAAGAAGTTATTTTTCGCATATCACTCTCCATAACGGAAAAAATTGCTATCAAAAAAAAAGGCGCGAAAATCTAAACAAAATTTTCTATCGAAAACCTATCATTTAACCAATCAAAAGAAAGCTCTCGATCTAAAAATCATCGTAAAGAGGTTATTTTTCGCAAATATCACTCTCCATAACGGAGAAAATTGCTATCAAAAAAAAGGCGCGAAAATCTAAAAAAAAATTGCTATCAAAAACCTATCATGTAACCAATCAAAAGAGAGCTCCCGATCTAAAAATCATCGTAAAGAAGTTATTTTCCGCATATCACTCTCCATAACGGAGAAAATTGCTATCAAAAAAAAGGCGCGAAAATCTAAAAAAAAATTGCTATCAAAAACCTATCATGTAACCAATCAAAAGAAAGCTCTCGATCTAAAAAAAATTTGCCATCAAAAACCTATCATGTAACCAATCAAAAGAAAGCTCTCGATCTAAAAATCATCGTAAAGAAGTTATTTTTCGCATATCACTCTCCATAACGGAGAAAATTGCTATAAAAAAAAGGCGCGAAAATCTAAAAAAAATTTGCTATCAAAAACCTATCATGTAACCAATCAAAAGAAAGCTCTCGAAAAAAAAAATTTGCCATCAAAAACCTATCATGTAACCAATCAAAAGAAAGCTCTCGATCTAAAAATCTTCGTAAAGAAGTTATTTTCCGCATATCACTCTCCATAACGGAGAAAATTGCTATCAAAAAAAGGCGCGAAAATCTAAAAAAAAATTGCTATCAAAAACCTATCATGTAACCAATCAAAAGAAAGCTCTCGATCTAATAAGAATTTGCCATCAAAAACCTATCATGTAACCAATCAAAAGAAAGCTCTCGATCTAAAAATCATCGTAAAGAAGTTATTTTTCGCATATCACTCTCCATAACGGAGAAAATTGCTATCAAAAAAAAGGCGCGAAAATCTAAAAAAAATTTGCTATCAAAAACCTATCATGTAACCAATCAAAAGAAAGCTCTCGAAAAAAAAAATTTGCCATCAAAAACCTATCATGTAACCAATCAAAAGAAAGCTCTCGATCTAAAAATCATCGTAAAGAAGTTATTTTTCGCATATCAATCTCCATAACGGAGAAAATTGCTATCAAAAAAAAGGCGCGAAAATCTGAAAAAAATTTGCTATCAAAAACCTATCATGTAACCAATCAAAAGAAAGCTCTCGAAAAAAAAAAATTTGCCATCAAAAACCTATCATGTAACCAATCAAAAGAAAGCTCTCGATCTAAAAATCATCGTAAAGAAGTTATTTTTCGCATATCAATCTCCATAACGGAGAAAATTGCTATCAAAAAAAAAGGCGCGAAAATCTAAAAAAAATTTGCTATCAAAAACCTATCATGTAACCAATCAAAAGAAAGCTCTCGATCTAAAAAAAATTTGCCATCAAGAACCTATCATGTAACCAATCAAAAGAAAGCTCTCGATCTAAAAATCATCGTAAAGAAGTTATTTTTCGCATATCACTCTCCATAACGGAGAAAATTGCTATCAAAAAAAAGACGCGAAAATCTAAACAAAATTTGCTATCGAAAACCTATCATTTAACCAATCAAAAGAAAGCTCTCGATCTAAAAATCATCGTAAAGAAGTTATTTTTCGCATATCACTCTCCATAACGGAGAAAATTGCTATCAAAAAAAAGGCGCGAAAATCTAAACAAAATTTGCTATCGAAAACCTATCATTTAACCAATCAAAAGAAAGCTCTCGATCTAAAAATCATCGTAAAGAAGTTATTTTTCGCATATCACTCTCCATAACGGAGAAAATTGCTATCAAAAAAAAGGCGCGAAAATCTAAACAAAATTTGCTATCGAAAACCTATCATTTAACCAATCAAAAGAAAGCTCTCGATCTAAAAATCATCGTAAAGAAGTTATTTTTCGCATATCACTCTCCATAACGGAGAAAATTGCTATCAAAAAAAAGGCGCGAAAATCTAAAAAAAATTTGCTATCAAAAACCTATCATGTAACCAATCAAAAAAAAGCTCTCGATCTAAAAATCATCGTAAAGAAGTTATTTTTCGCATATCACTCTCCATAACGGAGAAAATTGCTATCAAAAAAAAGGCGCGAAGATCTAAACAAAATTTGCTATCGAAAACCTATCATTTAACCAATCAAAAGAAAGCTCTCGATCTAAAAATCATCGTAAAGAAGTTATTTTTCGCATATCACTCTCCATAACGGAGAAAATTGCTATAAAAAAAAAGGCGCGAAAATCTAAAAACAATTTGCTATCAAAAACCTATCATGTAACCAATCAAAAGAAAGCTCTCGATCTAAAAATCATCGTAAAGAAGTTATTTTTCGCATATCACTCTCCATAACGGAGAAAATTGCTATCAAAAGAAAGGGCGCGAAAATCTAAAAAAAATTTGCTATCAAAAACCTATCATGTAACCAATCAAAAGAAAGCTCTCGAAAAAAAAAAATTTGCCATCAAAAACCTATCATGTAACCAATCAAAAGAAAGCTCTCGATCTAAAAATCATCGTAAAGAAGTTATTTTTCGCATATCACTCTCCATAACGGAGAAAATTGCTATCAAAAAAAGGGCGCGAAAATCTAAAAAAAATTTGCTATCAAAAATCTATCATGTAACCAATCAAAAGAAAGCTCTCGAAAAAAAAAATTTGCCATCAAAAACCTATCATGTAACCAATCAAAATAAAGCTCTCGATCTAAAAATCATCGTAAAGAAGTTATTTTTCGCATATCACTCTCCATAACGGAGAAAATTGCTATAAAAAAAAGGCGCGAAAATCTAAAAAAAATTTGCTATCAAAAACCTATCATGTAACCAATCAAAAGAAAGCTCTCGATCTAAAAAAAATTTGCCATCAAAAACCTATCATGTAACCAATCAAAAGAAAGCTCTCGATCTAAAAATCATCGTAAAGAAGTTATTTTTCGCATATCACTCTCCATAACGGAAAAAATTGCTATCAAAAAAAAAGGCGCGAAAATCTAAACAAAATTTTCTATCGAAAACCTATCATTTAACCAATCAAAAGAAAGCTCTCGATCTAAAAATCATCGTAAAGAAGTTATTTTTCGCATATCACTCTCCATAACGGAGAAAATTGCTATAAAAAAAAAAGGCGCGAAAATCTAAAAAAAATTTGCTATCAAAAACCTATCATGTAACCAATCAAAAGAAAGCTCTCGATCTAAAAATCATCGTAAAGAAGTTATTTTTCGCATATCACTCTCCATAACGGAGAAAATTGCTATCAAAAAAGGCGCGAAAATCTAAAAAAAATTTGCTATCAAAAACCTATCATGTAACCAATCAAAAGGAAGCTCTCGATCTAAAAAAAATTTGCCATCAAAAATCTATCATGTAACCAATCAAAAGAAAGCTCTCGATCTAAAAATCATCGTAAAGAGGTTATTTTTCGCAAATATCACTCTCCATAACGGAGAAAATTGCTATCAAAAAAAAGGCGCGAAAATCTAAAAAAAATTGCTATCAAAAACCTATCATGTAACCAATCAAAAGAGAGCTCCCGATCTAAAAATCATCGTAAAGAAGTTATTTTCCGCATATCACTCTCCATAACGGAGAAAATTGCTATCAAAAAAAAGGCGCGAAAATCTAAAAAAAAATTGCTATCAAAAACCTATCATGTAACCAATCAAAAGAAAGCTCTCGATCTAAAAAAAATTTGCCATCAAAAACCTATCATGTAACCAATCAAAAGAAAGCTCTCGATCTAAAAATCATCGTAAAGAAGTTATTTTTCGCATATCACTCTCCATAACGGAGAAAATTGCTATAAAAAAAAGGCGCGAAAATCTAAAAAAAATTTGCTATCAAAAACCTATCATGTAACCAATCAAAAGAAAGCTCTCGAAAAAAAAAATTTGCCATCAAAAACCTATCATGTAACCAATCAAAAGAAAGCTCTCGATCTAAAAATCTTCGTAAAGAAGTTATTTTCCGCATATCACTCTCCATAACGGAGAAAATTGCTATCAAAAAAAGGGCGCGAAAATCTAAAAAAAATTTGCTATCAAAAATCTATCATGTAACCAATCAAAAGAAAGCTCTCGAAAAAAAAAATTTGCCATCAAAAACCTATCATGTAACCAATCAAAATAAAGCTCTCGATCTAAAAATCATCGTAAAGAAGTTATTTTTCGCATATCACTCTCCATAACGGAGAAAATTGCTATAAAAAAAAAGGCGCGAAAATCTAAAAAAAATTTGCTATCAAAAACCTATCATGTAACCAATCAAAAGAAAGCTCTCGATCTAAAAATCATCGTAAAGAAGTTATTTTTCGCATATCACTCTCCATAACGGAAAAAATTGCTATAAAAAAAAAAGGCGCGAAAATCTAAAAAAAAATTTCTATCGAAAACCTATCATTTAACCAATCAAAAGAAAGCTCTCGATCTAAAAATCATCGTAAAGAAGTTATTTTTCGCATATCACTCTCCATAACGGAGAAAATTGCTATCAAAAAAGGCGCGAAAATCTAAAAAAAATTTGCTATCAAAAACCTATCATGTAACCAATCAAAAGGAAGCTCTCGATCTAAAAAAAATTTGCCATCAAAAATCTAACATGTAACCAATCAAAAGAAAGCTCTCGATCTAAAAATCATCGTAAAGAGGTTATTTTTCGCAAATATCACTCTCCATAACGGAGAAAATTGCTATCAAAAAAAAGGCGCGAAAATCTAAAAAAAAATTGCTATCAAAAACCTATCATGTAACCAATCAAAAGAGAGCTCCCGATCTAAAAATCATCGTAAAGAAGTTATTTTCCGCATATCACTCTCCATAACGGAGAAAATTGCTATCAAAAAAAAGGCGCGAAAATCTAAAAAAAAATTGCTATCAAAAACCTATCATGTAACCAATCAAAAGAAAGCTCTCGATCTAAAAAAAATTTGCCATCAAAAACCTATCATGTAACCAATCAAAAGAAAGCTCTCGATCTAAAAATCATCGTAAAGAAGTTATTTTTCGCATATCACTCTCCATAACGGAGAAAATTGCTATAAAAAAAAGGCGCGAAAATCTAAAAAAAATTTGCTATCAAAAACCTATCATGTAACCAATCAAAAGAAAGCTCTCGAAAAAAAAAATTTGCCATCAAAAACCTATCATGTAACCAATCAAAAGAAAGCTCTCGATCTAAAAATCTTCGTAAAGAAGTTATTTTCCGCATATCACTCTCCATAACGGAGAAAATTGCTATCAAAAAAAGGCGCGAAAATCTAAAAAAAAATTGCTATCAAAAACCTATCATGTAACCAATCAAAAGAAAGCTCTCGATCTAATAAGAATTTGCCATCAAAAACCCATCATGTAACCAATCAAAAGAAAGCTCTCGATCTAAAAATCATCGTAAAGAAGTTATTTTTCGCATATCACTCTCCATAACGGAGAAAATTGCTGTCAAAAAAAAGGCGCGAAAATCTAAAAAAAATTTGCTATCAAAAACCTATCATGTAACCAATCAAAAGAAAGCTCTCGAAAAAAAAAATTTGCCATCAAAAACCTATCATGTAACCAATCAAAAGAAAGCTCTCGATCTAAAAATCATCGTAAAGAAGTTATTTTTCGCATATCAATCTCCATAACGGAGAAAATTGCTATCAAAAAAAAGGCGCGAAAATCTGAAAAAAATTTGCTATCAAAAACCTATCATGTAACCAATCAAAAGAAAGCTCTCGAAAAAAAAAATTTGCCATCAAAAACCTATCATGTAACCAATCAAAAGAAAGCTCTCGATCTAAAAATCATCGTAAAGAAGTTATTTTTCGCATATCAATCTCCATAACGGAGAAAATTGCTATCAAAAAAAAGGCGCGAAAATCTGAAAAAAATTTGCTATCAAAAACCTATCATGTAACCAATCAAAAGAAAGCTCTCGATCTAAAAAAAATTTGCCATCAAGAACCTATCATGTAACCAATCAAAAGAAAGCTCTCGATCTAAAAATCATCGTAAAGAAGTTATTTTTCGCATATCACTCTCCATAACGGAGAAAATTGGTATCAAAAAAAAGACGCGAAAATCTAAACAAAATTTGCTATCGAAAACCTATCATTTAACCAATCAAAAGAAAGCTCTCGATCTAAAAATCATCGTAAAGAAGTTATTTTTCGCATATCACTCTCCATAACGGAGAAAATTGCTATCAAAAAAAAGGCGCGAAAATCTAAACAAAATTTGCTGTCGAAAACCTATCATTTAACCAATCAAAAGAAAGCTCTCGATCTAAAAATCATCGTAAAGAAGTTATTTTTCGCATATCACTCTCCATAACGGAGAAAATTGCTATCAAAAAAAAGGCGCGAAAATCTAAACAAAATTTGCTATCGAAAACCTATCATTTAACCAATCAAAAGAAAGCTCTCGATCTAAAAATCATCGTAAAGAAGTTATTTTTCGCATATCACTCTCCATAACGGAGAAAATTGCTATCAAAAAGAAAGGCGCGAAAATCTAAAAAAATTTTGCTATCAAAAACCTATCATGTAACCAATCAAAAGAAAGCTCTCGATCTAAAAATCATCGTAAAGAAGTTATTTTTCGCATATCACTCTCCATAACGGAGAAAATTGCTATCAAAAAAAAGGCGCGAAAATCTAAACAAAATTTGCTATCGAAAACCTATCATTTAACCAATCAAAAGAAAGCTCTCGATCTAAAAATCATCGTAAAGAAGTTATTTTTCGCATATCACTCTCCATAACGGAGAAAATTGCTATCAAAAAAAAGGCGCGAAAATCTAAAAAAATTTTGCTATCAAAAACCTATCATGTAACCAATCAAAAAAAAGCTCTCGATCTAAAAATCATCGTAAAGAAGTTATTTTTCGCATATCACTCTCCATAACGGAGAAAATTGCTATCAAAAAAAAGGCGCGAAGATCTAAACAAAATTTGCTATCGAAAACCTATCATTTAACCAATCAAAAGAAAGCTCTCGATCTAAAAATCATCGTAAAGAAGTTATTTTTCGCATATCACTCTCCATAACGGAGAAAATTGCTATAAAAAAAAAGGCGCGAAAATCTAAAAAAAATTTGCTATCAAAAACCTATCATGTAACCAATCAAAAGAAAGCTCTCGATCTAAAAATCATCGTAAAGAAGTTATTTTTCGCATATCACTCTCCATAACGGAGAAAATTGCTATCAAAAGAAAGGGCGCGAAAATCTAAAAAAAATTTGCTATCAAAAACCTATCATGTAACCAATCAAAAGAAAGCTCTCGAAAAAAAAAAATTTGCCATCAAAAACCTATCATGTAACCAATCAAAAGAAAGCTCTCGATCTAAAAATCATCGTAAAGAAGTTATTTTTCGCATATCACTCTCCATAACGGAGAAAATTGCTATCAAAAAAAGGGCGCGAAAATCTAAAAAAAATTTGCTATCAAAAATCTATCATGTAACCAATCAAAAGAAAGCTCTCGAAAAAAAAAATTTGCCATCAAAAACCTATCATGTAACCAATCAAAATAAAGCTCTCGATCTAAAAATCATCGTAAAGAAGTTATTTTTCGCATATCACTCTCCATAACGGAGAAAATTGCTATAAAAAAAAAGGCGCGAAAATCTAAAAAAAATTTGCTATCAAAAACCTATCATGTAACCAATCAAAAGAAAGCTCTCGATCTAAAAAAAATTTGCCATCAAAAACCTATCATGTAACCAATCAAAAGAAAGCTCTCGATCTAAAAATCATCGTAAAGAAGTTATTTTTCGCATATCACTCTCCATAACGGAAAAAATTGCTATCAAAAAAAAAGGCGCGAAAATCTAAACAAAATTTTCTATCGAAAACCTATCATTTAACCAATCAAAAGAAAGCTCTCGATCTAAAAATCATCGTAAAGAAGTTATTTTTCGCATATCACTCTCCATAACGGAGAAAATTGCTATAAAAAAAAAAGGCGCGAAAATCTAAAAAAAATTTGCTATCAAAAACCTATCATGTAACCAATCAAAAGAGAGCTCCCGATCTAAAAATCATCGTAAAGAGGTTATTTTTCGCAAATATCACTCTCCATAACGGAGAAAATTGCTATCAAAAAAAAGGCGCGAAAATCTAAAAAAAAATTGCTATCAAAAACCTATCATGTAACCAATCAAAAGAGAGCTCCCGATCTAAAAATCATCGTAAAGAAGTTATTTTCCGCATATCACTCTCCATAACGGAGAAAATTGCTATCAAAAAAAAGGCGCGAAAATCTAAAAAAAAATTGCTATCAAAAACCTATCATGTAACCAATCAAAAGAAAGCTCTCGATCTAAAAAAAATTTGCCATCAAAAACCTATCATGTAACCAATCAAAAGAAAGCTCTCGATCTAAAAATCATCGTAAAGAAGTTATTTTTCGCATATCACTCTCCATAACGGAGAAAATTGCTTTAAAAAAAAGGCGCGAAAATCTAAAAAAAATTTGCTATCAAAAACCTATCATGTAACCAATCAAAAGAAAGCTCTCGAAAAAAAAAATTTGCCATCAAAAACCTATCATGTAACCAATCAAAAGAAAGCTCTCGATCTAAAAATCTTCGTAAAGAAGTTATTTTCCGCATATCACTCTCCATAACGGAGAAAATTGCTATCAAAAAAAGGGCGCGAAAATCTAAAAAAAATTTGCTATCAAAAATCTATCATGTAACCAATCAAAAGAAAGCTCTCGAAAAAAAAAATTTGCCTTCAAAAACCTATCATGTAACCAATCAAAATAAAGCTCTCGATCTAAAAATCATCGTAAAGAAGTTATTTTTCGCATATCACTCTCCATAACGGAGAAAATTGCTATAAAAAAAAAGGCGCGAAAATCTAAAAAAAATTTGCTATCAAAAACCTATCATGTAACCAATCAAAAGAAAGCTCTCGATCTAAAAATCATCGTAAAGAAGTTATTTTTCGCATATCACTCTCCATAAGGGAAAAAATTGCTATCAAAAAAAAAGGCGCGAAAATCTAAACAAAATTTTCTATCGAAAACCTATCATTTAACCAATCAAAAGAAAGCTCTCGATCTAAAAATCATCGTAAAGAAGTTATTTTTCGCATATCACTCTCCATAACGGAGAAAATTGCTATCAAAAAAAAAGGCGCGAAAATCTAAAAAAAAATTGCTATCAAAAACCTATCATGTAACCAATCAAAAGAAAGCTCTCGATCTAAAAATCATCGTAAAAAAGTTATTTTTCGCATATCACTCTCCATAACGGAGAAAATTGCTATCAAAAAAGGCGCGAAAATCTAAAAAAAATTTGCTATCAAAAACCTATCATGTAACCAATCAAAAGGAAGCTCTCGATCTAAAAAAAATTTGCCATCAAAAACCTATCATGTAACCAATCAAAAGAAAGTTCTCGATCTAAAAATCATCGTAAAGAGGTTATTTTTCGCAAATATCACTCTCCATAACGGAGAAAATTGCTATCAAAAAAAAGGCGCGAAAATCTAAAAAAAAATTGCTATCAAAAACCTATCATGTAACCAATCAAAAGAAAGCTCTCGATCTAAAAAAAATTTGCCATCAAAAACCTATCATGTAACCAATCAAAAGAAAGCTCTCGATCTAAAAATCATCGTAAAGAAGTTATTTTTCGCATATCACTCTCCATAACGGAGAAAATTGCTATAAAAAAAAGGCGCGAAAATCTAAAAAAAATTTGCTATCAAAAACCTATCATGTAACCAATCAAAAAAAAGCTCTCGAAAAAAAAAATTTGCCATCAAAAACCTATCATGTAACCAATCAAAAGAAAGCTCTCGATCTAAAAATCTTCGTAAAGAAGTTATTTTCCGCATATCACTCTCCATAACGGAGAAAATTGCTATCAAAAAAAAGGCGCGAAAATCTAAAAAAAATTTGCTATCAAAAACCTATCATGTAACCAATCAAAAGAAAGCTCTCGATCTAAAAAAAATTTGCCATCTAAAACCTATCATGTAACCAATCAAAAGAAAGCTCTCGATCTAAAAATCATCGTAAAGAAGTTATTTTTCGCATATCACTCTCCACAACGGAGAAAATTGCTATCAAAAAAAAAGGCGCGAAAATCTAAACAAAATTTGCTATCAAAAACCTATCATGTAACCAATCAAAAGAAAGCTCTCGATCTAAAAATCATCGTAAAGAAGTTATTTTTCGCATATCACTCTCCATAACGGAGAAAATTGCTATCAAAAAGAGGGCGCGAAAATCTAAAAAAAAATTTGCTATCGAAAAACTATCATTTAACCAATCAAAAGAAATCTCTCGATCTAAAAATCATCGTAAAGAAGTTATTTTTCGCATATCACTCTCCATAACAGAGAAAATTGATATCAAAAAAAAGGCGCGAAAATCTAAAAAAAAATTGCCATGAAAAACCTATCATGTAACCAATCAAAAGAAAGCTCTCGATCTAACAATCATCGTAAAGAAGTTATTTTTCGCATATCACTCTCCATAACGGAGAAAATTGCTATCAAAAAAAAGGCGCGAAAATCTAAACAAAATTTGCTATCGAAAACCTATCATGTAACCAATCAAAAGAAAGCTCTCGATCTAAAAATCATCGTAAAGAAGTTATTTTTCGCATATCACTCTCCATAACGGAGAAAATTGCTATCAAAAAAGGGCGCGAAAATCTAAAAAAAATTTGCTATCAAAAACCTATCATGTAACCAATCAAAAGAAAGCTCTCGAAAAAAAAAATTGCCATCAAAAACCTATCATGTAACCAATCAAAAGAAAGCTCTCGATCTAAAAATCATCGTAAAGAAGTTATTTTTCGCATATCACTCTCCATAACGTAGAAAATTGCTATCAAAAAAAAGGCGCGAAAATCTAAAAAAAATTTGCTATCAAAAACCTATCATGTAACCAATCAAAAGAAAGCTCTCGATCTAACAATCATCGTAAAGAAGTTATTTTTCGCATATCACTCTCCATAACGGAGAAAATTGTTATAAAAAAAAAGGCGCGAAAATCTAAACAAAATTTGCTATCGAAAACCTATCATTTGACCAATCAAAAGAAAGCTCTCGATCTAAAAATCATCGTAAAGAAGTTATTTTTCGCATATCACTCTCCATAACGGAAAAAATTGCTATCAAAAAAAAGGCGCGAAAATCTAAAAAAAATTTGCTATCAAAAACCTATCATGTAACCAATCAAAAGAAAGCTCTCGATCTAAAAATCATCGTAAAGAAGTTATTTTTCGCATATCACTCTCCATAACGGAGAAAATTGCTATCAAAAAAAGGGCGCGAAAATCTAAAAAAAATTTGCTATCAAAAACCTATCATGTAACCAATCAAAAGAAAGCTCTCGAAAAAAAAAATTGCCATCAAAAACCTATCATGTAACCAATCAAAAGAAAGCTCTCGATCTAAAAATCATCGTAAAGAAGTTATTTTTCGCATATCACTCTCCATAACGTAGAAAATTGCTATCAAAAAAAAGGCGCGAAAATCTAAAAAAAATTTGCTATCAAAAACCTATCATGTAACCAATCAAAAGAAAGCTCTCGATCTAAAAATCATCGTAAAGAAGTTATTTTTCGCATATCACTCTCCATAACGGAGAAAATTGCTATAAAAAAATAAGGCGCGAAAATCTAAAAAAAATTCGCTATCAAAAACCTATCATGTAACCAATCAAAAGAAAGCTCTCGATCTAAACAAAATTTGCTATCAAAAACCTACCATGTAACCAATCAAAAGAAAGCTCTCGATCTAAAAATCATCGTAAAGAAGTTATTTTTCGCATATCACTCTCCATAACGGAGAAAATTGCTATAAAAAAAAAGGCGCGAAAATCTAAAAAAAATTTGCTATCAAAAACCTATCATGTAACCAATCAAAAGAAAGCTCTCGATCTAAAAAAAATTTGCCATCAAAAACCTATCATGTAACCAATCAAAAGAAAGCTCTCGATCTAAAAATCATCGTAAAGAAGTTATTTTTCGCATATCACTCTCCATAACGGAGAAAATTGCTATAAAAAAAAGGCGCGAAAATCTAAACAAAATTTTCTATCGAAAACCTATCATGTAACCAATCAAAAGGAAGCTCTCGATCTAAAAAAAATTTGCCATCAAAAACCTATCATGTAACCAATCAAAAGAAAGCTCTCGATCTAAAAATCATCGTAAAGAAGTTATTTTTCGCATATCACTCTCCATAACGGAGAAAATTGCTATAAAAAAAAGGCGCGAGAATCTAAAAAAAATTTGCTATCAAAAACCTATCATGTAACCAATCAAAAGAAAGCTCTCGAAAAAAAAAATTTGACATCAAAAACCTATCATGTAACCAATCAAAAGAAAGCTCTCGATCTAAAAATCTTCGTAAAGAAGTTATTTTTCGCATATCACTCTCCATAAGGGAGAAAATTGCTATCAAAAAAAAGGCGCGAAAATCTAAAGAAAATTTGCTATCAAAAACCTATCATGTAACCAATCAAAAGAAAGCTCTCGATCTAAACAAAATTTGCTATCAAAAACCTACCATGTAACCAATCAAAAGAAAGCTCTCGATCTAAAAATCATCGTAAAGAAGTTATTTTTCGCATATCACTCTCCATAACGGAGAAAATTGCTATAAAAAAAAAGGCGCGAAAATCTAAAAAAAATTTGCTATCAAAAACCTATCATGTAACCAATCAAAAGAAAGCTCTCGATCTAAAAAAAATTTGCCATCAAAAACCTATCATGTAACCAATCAAAAGAAAGCTCTCGATCTAAAAATCATCGTAAAGAAGTTATTTTTCGCATATCACTCTCCATAACGGAGAAAATTGCTATAAAAAAAAAGGCGCGAAAATCTAAACAAAATTTTCTATCGAAAACCTATCATTTAACCAATCAAAAGAAAGCTCTCGATCTAAAAATCATCGTAAAGAAGTTATTTTTCGCATATCACTCTCCATAACGGAGAAAATTGCTATAAAAAAAAAAGGCGCGAAAATCTAAAAAAAATTTGCTATCAAAAACCTATCATGTAACCAATCAAAAGAAAGCTCTCGATCTAAAAATCATCGTAAAGAAGTTATTTTTCGCATATCACTCTCCATAACGGAGAAAATTGCTATCAAAAAAAGCGCGAAAATCTAAAAAAAATTTGCCATCAAAAACCTATCATGTAACCAATCAAAAGAAAGCTCTCGATCTAAAAATCATCGTAAAGAAGTTATTTTTCGCATATCACTCTCCATAACGGAGAAAATTGCTATCAAAAAAAAGGCGCGAAAATCTAAACAAAATTTTCTATCGAAAACCTATCATTTAACCAATCAAAAGAAAGCTCTCGATCTAAAAATCATCGTAAAGAAGTTATTTTTCGCATATCACTCTCCATAACGGAGAAAATTGCTATAAAAAAAAAAGGCGCGAAAATCTAAAAAAAATTTGCTATCAAAAACCTATCATGTAACCAATCAAAAGAAAGCTCTCGATCTAAAAATCATCGTAAAGAAGTTATTTTTCGCATATCACTCTCCATAACGGAGAAAATTGCTATCAAAAAAGGCGCGAAAATCTAAAAAAAATTTGCTATCAAAAACCTATCATGTAACCAATCAAAAGGAAGCTCTCGATCTAAAAAAAATTTGCCATCAAAAACCTATCATGTAACCAATCAAAAGAAAGCTCTCGATCTAAAAATCATCGTAAAGAAGTTATTTTTCGCATATCACTCTCCATAACGGAGAAAATTGCTATAAAAAAAAGGCGCGAGAATCTAAAAAAAATTTGCTATCAAAAACCTATCATGTAACCAATCAAAAGAAAGCTCTCGAAAAAAAAAATTTGACATCAAAAACCTATCATGTAACCAATCAAAAGAAAGCTCTCGATCTAAAAATCTTCGTAAAGAAGTTATTTTTCGCATATCACTCTCCATAAGGGAGTAAATTGCTATCAAAAAAAAGGCGCGAAAATCTAAAGAAAATTTGCTATCAAAAACCTATCATGTAACCAATCAAAAGAAAGCTCTCGATCTAAAAAAAATTTGCCATCCAAAACCTATCATGTAACCAATCAAAAGAAAGCTCTCGATCTAAAAATCATCGTAAAGAAGTTATTTTTCGCATATCACTCTCCATAACGGAGAAAATTGCTATCAAAAAAAAGGCGCGAAAATCTAAAAAAAAATTGCTATCAAAAACCTATCATGTAACCAATCAAAAGAGAGCTCCCGATCTAAAAATCATCGTAAAGAAGTTATTTTTCGCATATCACTCTCCATAACGGAGAAAATTGCTATCAAAAAAAAGGCGCGAAAATCTAAAAAAAAATTGCTATCAAAAACCTATCATGTAACCAATCAAAAGAAAGCTCTCGATCTAAAAAAAATTTGCCATCAAAAACCTATCATGTAACCAATCAAAAGAAAGCTCTCGATCTAAAAATCATCGTAAAGAAGTTATTTTTCGCATATCACTCTCCATAACGGAGAAAATTGCTATAAAAAAAAGGCGCGAGAATCTAAAAAAAATTTGCTATCAAAAACCTATCATGTAACCAATCAAAAGAAAGCTCTCGAAAAAAAAAATTTGACATCAAAAACCTATCATGTAACCAATCAAAAGAAAGCTCTCGATCTAAAAATCTTCGTAAAGAAGTTATTTTTCGCATATCACTCTCCATAAGGGAGAAAATTGCTATCAAAAAAAAGGCGCGAAAACCTAAAGAAAATTTGCTATCAAAAACCTATCATTTAACCAATCAAAAGAAAGCTCTCGATCTAAAAATCATCGTAAAGAAGTTATTTTTCGCATATCACTCTCCATAACGGAGAAAATTGCTATAAAAAAAAAAGGCGCGAAAATCTAAAAAAAATTTGCTATCAAAAACCTATCATGTAACCAATCAAAAGAAAGCTCTCGAAAAAAAAAATTTGACATCAAAAACCTATCATTTAACCAATCAAAAGAAAGCTCTCGATCTAAAAATCATCGTAAAGAAGTTATTTTTCGCATATCACTCTCCATAACGGAGAAAATTGCTATCAAAAAAGGCGCGAAAATCTAAAAAAAATTTGCCATCAAAAACCTATCATGTAACCAATCAAAAGAAAGCTCTCGATCTAAAAATCATCGTAAAGAAGTTATTTTTCGCATATCACTCTCCATAACGGAGAAAATTGCTATAAAAAAAAGGCGCGAGAATCTAAAAAAAATTTGCTATCAAAAACCTATCATGTAACCAATCAAAAGAAAGCTCTCGAAAAAAAAAATTTGACATCAAAAACCTATCATTTAACCAATCAAAAGAAAGCTCTCGATCTAAAAATCATCGTAAAGAAGTTATTTTTCGCATATCACTCTCCATAACGGAGAAAATTGCTATAAAAAAAAAAGGCGCGAAAATCTAAAAAAAATTTGCTATCAAAAACCTATCATGTAACCAATCAAAAGAAAGCTCTCGATCTAAAAATCATCGTAAAGAAGTTATTTTTCGCATATCACTCTCCATAACGGAGAAAATTGCTATCAAAAAAGGCGCGAAAATCTAAAAAAAATTTGCTATCAAAAACCTATCATGTAACCAATCAAAAGGAAGCTCTCGATCTAAAAAAAATTTGCCATCAAAAACCTATCATGTAACCAATCAAAAGAAAGCTCTCGATCTAAAAATCATCGTAAAGAAGTTATTTTTCGCATATCACTCTCCATAACGGAGAAAATTGCTATAAAAAAAAGGCGCGAGAATCTAAAAAAAATTTGCTATCAAAAACCTATCATGTAACCAATCAAAAGAAAGCTCTCGAAAAAAAAAATTTGACATCAAAAACCTATCATGTAACCAATCAAAAGAAAGCTCTCGATCTAAAAATCTTCGTAAAGAAGTTATTTTTCGCATATCACTCTCCATAAGGGAGAAAATTGCTATCAAAAAAAAGGCGCGAAAATCTAAAGAAAATTTGCTATCAAAAACCTATCATGTAACCAATCAAAAGAAAGCTCTCGATCTAAAAAAAATTTGCCATCCAAAACCTATCATGTAACCAATCAAAAGAAAGCTCTCGATCTAAAAATCATCGTAAAGAAGTTATTTTTCGCATATCACTCTCCATAACGGAGAAAATTGCTATCAAAAAAAAGGCGCGAAAATCTAAAAAAAAATTGCTATCAAAAACCTATCATGTAACCAATCAAAAGAGAGCTCCCGATCTAAAAATCATCGTAAAGAAGTTATTTTTCGCATATCACTCTCCATAACGGAGAAAATTGCTATCAAAAAAAAGGCGCGAAAATCTAAAAAAAAATTGCTATCAAAAACCTATCATGTAACCAATCAAAAGAAAGCTCTCGATCTAAAAAAAATTTGCAATCAAAAACCTATCATGTAACCAATCAAAAGAAAGCTCTCGATCTAAAAATCATCGTAAAGAAGTTATTTTTCGCATATCACTCTCCATAACGGAGAAAATTGCTATAAAAAAAAGGCGCGAGAATCTAAAAAAAATTTGCTATCAAAAACCTATCATGTAACCAATCAAAAGAAAGCTCTCGAAAAAAAAAATTTGACATCAAAAACCTATCATGTAACCAATCAAAAGAAAGCTCTCGATCTAAAAATCTTCGTAAAGAAGTTATTTTTCGCATATCACTCTCCATAAGGGAGAAAATTGCTATCAAAAAAAAGGCGCGAAAATCTAAAGAAAATTTGCTATCAAAAACCTATCATGTAACCAATCAAAAGAAAGCTCTCGATCTAAAAAAAATTTGCCATCAAAAACCTATCATGTAACCAATCAAAAGAAAGCTCTCGATCTAAAAATCATCGTAAAGAAGTTATTTTTCGCATATCACTTTCCACAACGGAGAAAATTGCTATAAAAAAAAAAGGCGCGAAAATCTAAAAAAAATTTGCTATCAAAAACCTATCATGTAACCAATCAAAAGAAAGCTCTCGATCTAAAAATCATCGTAAAGAAGTTATTTTTCGCATATCACTCTCCATAACGGAGAAAATTGCTATCAAAAAAAGGGCGCGAAAATCTAAAAAAAAATTTGCTATCGAAAACCTATCATTTAACCAATCAAAAGAAAGCTCTCGATCTAAAAATCATCGTAAAGAAGTTATTTTTCGCATATCACTCTCCATAACGGAGAAAATTGCTATAAAAAAAAAGGCGCGAAAATCTAAAAAAAATTTGCTATCAAAAACCTATCATGTAACCAATCAAAAGAAAGCTCTCGATCTAAAAATCATCGTAAAGAAGTTATTTTTCGCATATCACTCTCCATAACGGAGAAAATTGCTATCAAAAAAGGGGCGCGAAAATCTAAAAAAAAATTGCTATCAAAAACCTATCATGTAACCAATCAAAAGAAAGCTCTCGAAAAAAAAAATTAGCCATCAAAAACCTATCATGTAACCAATCAAAAGAAAGCTCTTGATCTAAAAATCATCGTAAAGAAGTTATTTTTCGCATATCACTCTCCATAACGAAGAAAATTGCTATCAAAAAAAAGGCGCGAAAATCTAAAAAAATTTTGCTATCAAAAACCTATCATGTAACCAATCAAAAGAGAGCTCTCGATCTAAAAAAAATTTGCCATCAAAAACCTATCATGTAACCAATCAAAAGAAAGCTCTCGATCTAAAAATCATCGTAAAGAAGTTATTTTTCGCATATCACTCTCCATAACGGAGAAAATTGCTATAAAAAAATAAGGCGCGAAAATCTAAAAAAAATTCGCTATCAAAAACCTATCATGTAACCAATCAAAAGAAAGCTCTCGATCTAAACAAAATTTGCTATCAAAAACCTATCATGTAACCAATCAAAAGAAAGCTCTCGATCTAAAAATCTTCGTAAAGAAGTTATTTTTCGCATATCACTCTCCATAACGGAGAAAATTGCTATCAAAAAAAAGGCGCGAAAATCTAAAGAAAATTTGCTATCAAAAACCTATCATGTAACCAATCAAAAGAAAGCTCTCGATCTAAAAAAAATTTGCCATCAAAAACCTATCATGTAACCAATCAAAAGAAAGCTCTCGATCTAAAAATCATCGTAAAGAAGTTATTTTTCGCATATCACTTTCCACAACGGAGAAAATTGCTATAAAAAAAAAAGGCGCGAAAATCTAAAAAAAATTTGCTATCAAAAACCTATCATGTAACCAATCAAAAGAAAGCTCTCGATCTAAAAATCATCGTAAAGAAGTTATTTTTCGCATATCACTCTCCATAACGGAGAAAATTGCTATCAAAAAAAGGGCGCGAAAATCTAAAAAAAAATTTGCTATCGAAAACCTATCATTTAACCAATCAAAAGAAAGCTCTCGATCTAAAAATCATCGTAAAGAAGTTATTTTTCGCATATCACTCTCCATAACGGAGAAAATTGCTATAAAAAAAAAGGCGCGAAAATCTAAAAAAAATTTGCTATCAAAAACCTATCATGTGACCAATCAAAAGAAAGCTCTCGATCTAAAAAAAATTTGCCATCAAAAACCTATCATGTAATCAATCAAAAGAAAGCTCTCGATCTAAAAATCATCGTAAAGAAGTTATTTTTCGCATATCACTCTCCATAACGGAGAAAATTGCTATAAAAAAAAAGGCGCGAAAATCTAAAAAAAATTTGCTATCAAAAACCTATCATGTAACCAATCAAAAGAAAGCTCTCGATCTAAAAAAAATTTGCCATCAAAAACCTATCATGTAACCAATCAAAAGAAAGCTCTCGATCTAAAAATCATCGTAAAGAAGTTATTTTTCGCATATCACTCTCCATAACGGAGAAAATTGCTATCAAAAAAAAGGCGCGAAAATCTAAACAAAATTTTCTATCGAAAACCTATCATTTAACCAATCAAAAGAAAGCTCTCGATCTAAAAATCATCGTAAAGAAGTTATTTTTCGCATATCACTCTCCATAACGGAGAAAATTGCTATCAAAAAAGGGCGCGAAAATCTAAAAAAAATTTGCTATCAAAAACCTATCATGTAACCAATCAAAAGAAAGCTCTCGAAAAAAAAATTGCCATCAAAAACCTATCATGTAACCAATCAAAAGAAAGCTCTCGATCTAAAAATCATCGTAAAGAAGTTATTTTTCGCATATCACTCTCCATAACGTAGAAAATTGCTATCAAAAAAAAGGCGCGAAAATCTAAAAAAAATTTGCTATCAAAAACCTATCATGTAACCAATCAAAAGAAAGCTCTCGATCTAACAATCATCGTAAAGAAGTTATTTTTCGCATATCACTCTCCATAACGGAGAAAATTGCTATCAAAAACAAGGCGCGAAAATCTAAACAAAATTTGCTATCGAAAACCTATCATTTGACCAATCAAAAGAAAGCTCTCGATCTAAAAATCATCGTAAAGAAGTTATTTTTTGCATATCACTCTCCATAACGGAGAAAATTGCTATCAAAAAAAGGCGCGAAAATCTAAAAAAAATTTGCTATCAAAAACCTATCATGTAACCAATCAAAAGAAAGCTCTCGATCTAAAAATCATCGTAAAGAAGTTATTTTTCGCATATCACTCTCCATAACGGAGAAAATTGCTATCAAAAAAAGGGCGCGAAAATCTAAAAAAAATTTGCTATCAAAAACCTATCATGTAACCAATCAAAAGAAAGCTCTCGAAAAAAAAAATTGCCATCAAAAACCTATCATGTAACCAATCAAAAGAAAGCTCTCGATCTAAAAATCATCGTAAAGAAGTTATTTTTCGCATATCACTCTCCACAACGTAGAAAATTGCTATCAAAAAAAAGGCGCGAAAATCTAAAAAAAATTTGCTATCAAAAACCTATCATGTAACCAATCAAAAGAAAGCTCTCGATCTAAAAATCATCGTAAAGAAGTTATTTTTCGCATATCACTCTCCATAACGGAGAAAATTGCTATCAAAAAAGGGGCGCGAAAATCTAAAAAAAAATTGCTATCAAAAACCTATCATGTAACCAATCAAAAGAAAGCTCTCGAAAAAAAAAATTAGCCATCAAAAACCTATCATGTAACCAATCAAAAGAAAGCTCTCGATCTAAAAATCATCGTAAAGAAGTTATTTTTCGCATATCACTCTCCATAACGAAGAAAATTGCTATCAAAAAAAAGGCGCGAAAATCTAAAAAAATTTTGCTATCAAAAACCTATCATGTAACCAATCAAAAGAGAGCTCTCGATCTAAAAAAAATTTGCCATCAAAAACCTATCATGTAACCAATCAAAAGAAAGCTCTCGATCTAAAAACCATCGTAAAGAAGTTATTTTTCGCATATCACTCTCCATAACGGAGAAAATTGCTATAAAAAAATAAGGCGCGAAAATCTAAAAAAAATTCGCTATCAAAAACCTATCATGTAACCAATCAAAAGAAAGCTCTCGATCTAAACAAAATTTGCTATCAAAAACCTACCATGTAAACAATCAAAAGAAAGCTCTCGATCTAAAAATCATCGTAAAGAAGTTATTTTTCGCATATCACTCTCCATAACGGAGAAAATTGCTATAAAAAAAAAGGCGCGAAAATCTAAAAAAAATTTGCTATCAAAAACCTATCATGTGACCAATCAAAAGAAAGCTCTCGATCTAAAAAAAATTTGCCATCAAAAACCTATCATGTAATCAATCAAAAGAAAGCTCTCGATCTAAAAATCATCGTAAAGAAGTTATTTTTCGCATATCACTCTCCATAACGGAGAAAATTGCTATAAAAAAAAAGGCGCGAAAATCTAAAAAAAATTTGCTATCAAAAACCTATCATGTAACCAATCAAAAGAAAGCTCTTGATCTAAAAAAAATTTGCCATCAAAAACCTATCATGTAACCAATCAAAAGAAAGCTCTCGATCTAAAAATCATCGTAAAGGAGTTATTTTTCGCATATCACTCTCCATAACGGAGAAAATTGCTATCAAAAAAAAGGCGCGAAAATCTAAACAAAATTTTCTATCGAAAACCTATCATTTAACCAATCAAAAGAAAGCTCTCGATCTAAAAATCATCGTAAAGAAGTTATTTTTCGCATATCACTCTCCATAACGGAGAAAATTGCTATAAAAAAAAAGGCGCGAAAATCTAAAAAAAATTTGCTATCAAAAACCTATCATGTAACCAATCAAAAGAAAGCTCTCGATCTAAAAATCATCGTAAAGAAGTTATTTTTCGCATATCACTCTCCATAACGGAGAAAATTGCTATCAAAAAAAAGGCGCAAAAATCTAAAAAAAATTTGCTATCAAAAACCTATCATGTATCCAATCAAAAGAAAGCTCTCGATCTAAAAATCATCGTAAAGAAGTTATTTTTCGCATATCACTCTCCATAACGGAGAAAATTGCTATCAAAAAAAAAGGCGCGAAAATCTAAAAAAAATTTGCTATCAAAAACCTATCATGTAACCAATCAAAAGAAAGCTCTCGATCTAAAAATCATCGTAAAGAAGTTATTTTTCGCATATCACTCTCCATAACGGAGAAAATTGCTATCAAAAAAGGCGCGAAAATCTAAAAAAAATTTGCTATCAAAAACCTATCATGTAACCAATCAAAAGGAAGCTCTCGATCTAAAAAAAATTTGCCATCAAAAACCTATCATGTAACCAATCAAAAGAAAGCTCTCGATCTAAAAATCATCGTAAAGAGGTTATTTTTCGCAAATATCACTCTCCATAACGGAGAAAATTGCTATCAAAAAAAAGGCGCGAAAATCTAAAAAAAAATTGCTATCAAAAACCTATCATGTAACCAATCAAAAGAGAGCTCCCGATCTAAAAATCATCGTAAAGAAGTTATTTTTCGCATATCACTCTCCATAACGGAGAAAATTGCTATCAAAAAAAAGGCGCGAAAATCTAAAAAAAAATTGCTATCAAAAACCTATCATCTAACCAATCAAAAGAAAGCTCTCGATCTAAAAAAAATTTGCCATCAAAAACCTATCATGTAACCAATCAAAAGAAAGCTCTCGATCTAAAAATCATCGTAAAGAAGTTATTTTTCGCATATCACTCTCCATAACGGAGAAAATTGCTATAAAAAAAAGGCGCGAGAATCTAAAAAAAATTTGCTATCAAAAACCTATCATGTAACCAATCAAAAGAAAGCTCTCGAAAAAAAAAATTTGACATCAAAAACCTATCATGTAACCAATCAAAAGAAAGCTCTCGATCTAAAAATCTTCGTAAAGAAGTTATTTTTCGCATATCACTCTCCATAACGGAGAAAATTGCTATCAAAAAAAAGGCGCGAAAATCTAAAGAAAATTTGCTATCAAAAACCTATCATGTAACCAATCAAAAGAAAGCTCTCGATCTAAAAAAAATTTGCCATCAAAAACCTATCATGTAACCAATCAAAAGAAAGCTCTCGATCTAAAAATCATCGTAAAGAAGTTATTTTTCGCATATCACTTTCCACAACGGAGAAAATTGCTATAAAAAAAAAAGGCGCGAAAATCTAAAAAAAATTTGCTATCAAAAACCTATCATGTAACCAATCAAAAGAAAGCTCTCGATCTAAAAATCATCGTAAAGAAGTTATTTTTCGCATATCACTCTCCATAACGGAGAAAATTGCTATCAAAAAAAGGGCGCGAAAATCTAAAAAAAAATTTGCTATCGAAAACCTATCATTTAACCAATCAAAAGAAAGCTCTCGATCTAAAAATCATCGTAAAGAAGTTATTTTTCGCATATCACTCTCCATAACGGAGAAAATTGCTATCAAAAAAAAGGCGCGAAAATCTAAAAAAAATTTGCTATCAAAAACCTATCATGTAACCAATCAAAAGAAAGCTCTCGATCTAAAAATCATCGTAAAGAAGTTATTTTTCGCATATCACTCTCCATAACGGAGAAAATTGCTATCAAAAAAAAAGGCGCAAAAATCTAAAAAAAATTTGCTATCAAAAACCTATCATGTAACCAATCAAAAGAAAGCTCTCGATCTAAAAATCATCGCAAAGAAGTTATTTTTCGCATATCACTCTCCATAACGGAGAAAATTGCTATCAAAAAAAAAGGCGCGAAAATCTAAAAAAAATTTGCTATCAAAAACCTATCATGTAACCAATCAAAAGAAAGCTCTCGATCTAAAAATCATCGTAAAGAATTTATTTTTCGCATATCACTCTCCATAATGGAGAAAATTGCTATCAAAAAAGGCGCGAAAATCTAAAAAAAATTTGTTATCAAAAACCTATCATGTAACCAATCAAAAGGAAGCTCTCGATCTAAAAAAAATTTGCCATCAAAAACCTATCATGTAACCAATCAAAAGAAAGCTCTCGATCTAAAAATCATCGTAAAGAGGTTATTTTTCGCAAATATCACTCTCCATAACGGAGAAAATTGCTATACAAAAAAAGGCGCGAAAATCTAAAAAAAAATTGCTATCAAAAACCTATCATGTAACCAATCAAAAGAGAGCTACCGATCTAAAAATCATCGTAAAGAAGTTATTTTTCGCATATCACTCTCCATAACGGAGAAAATTGCTATCAAAAAAAGGCGCGAAAATCTAAAAAAAGTTTGCTATCAAAAACCTATCATGTAACCAATCAAAAGAAAGCTCTCGAAAAAAAAAAATTTGCCATCAAAAACCTATCATGTAACCAATCAAAAGAAAGCTCTCGATCTAAAAATCTTCGTAAAGAAGTTATTTTTCGCATATCACTCTCCATAACGGAGAAAATTGCTATCAAAAAAAAGGCGCGAAAATCTAAAAAAAATTTGCTATCAAAAACCTATCATGTAACCAATCAAAAGGAAGCTCTCGATCTAAAAAAAATTTTCCATCAAAAACCTATCATGTAACCAATCAAAAGAAAGCTCTCGATCTAAAAATCATCGTAAGGAAGTTATTTTTCGCATATCACTCTCCATAACGGAGAAAATTGCTATAAAAAAAAAGGCGCGAAAATCTAAAAAAAGTTTGCTATCAAAAACCTATCATGTAACCAATCAAAAGAAAGCTCTCGAAAAAAAAAAATTTGCCATCAAAAACCTATCATGTAACCAATCAAAAGAAAGCTCTCGATCTAAAAATCTTCGTAAAGAAGTTATTTTTCGCATATCACTCTCCATAACGGAGAAAATTGCTATCAAAAAAAAGGCGCGAAAATCTAAAAAAAATTTGCTATCAAAAACCTATCATGTAACCAATCAAAAGAAAGCTCTCGATCTAAAAAAAATTTGCCATCAAAAACCTATCATGTAACCAATCAAAAGAAAGCTCTCGATCTAAAAATCTTCGTAAAGAAGTTATTTTTCGCATATCACTCTCCATAACGGAGAAAATTGCTATCAAAAAAAAGGCGCGAAAATCTAAAAAAAATTTGCTATCAAAAACCTATCATGTAACCAATCAAAAGAAAGCTCTCGATCTAAAAAAAAATTGCTATCAAAAACCTATCATGTAACCAATCAAAAGAAAGCTCTCGATCTAAAAATCATCGTAAAGAAGTTATTTTTCGCATATCACTCTCCATAACGGAGAAAATTGCTATCAAAAAAAGGGCGCGAGAATCTAAAAAAAATTTGCTATCGAAAACCTATCATTTAACCAATCAAAAGAAAGCTCTCGATCTAAAAATCATCGTAAAGAAGTTATTTTTCGCATATCACTCTCCATAACGGAGAAAATTGCTATCAAAAAAAAGGCGCGAAAATCTAAAAAAAATTTGCCATCAAAAACCTATCATGTAACCAATCAAAAGAAAGCTCTCGATCTAAAAATCATCGTAAAGGAGTTATTTTTCGCATATCACTCTCCATAACGGAGAAAATTGCTATCAAAAAAAAGGCGCGAAAATCTAAACAAAATTTTCTATCGAAAACCTATCATTTAACCAATCAAAAGAAAGCTCTCGATCTAAAAATCATCGTAAAGAAGTTATTTTTCGCATATCACTCTCCATAACGGAGAAAATTGCTATAAAAAAAAAGGCGCGAAAATCTAAAAAAAAATTGCTATCAAAAACCTATCATGTAACCAATCAAAAGAAAGCTCTCGATCTAAAAATCATCGTAAAGAAGTTATTTTTCGCATATCACTCTCCATAACGGAGAAAATTGCTATCAAAAAAAAAGGCGCAAAAATCTAAAAAAAATTTGCTATCAAAAACCTATCATGTATCCAATCAAAAGAAAGCTCTCGATCTAAAAATCATCGTAAAGAAGTTATTTTTCGCATATCACTCTCCATAACGGAGAAAATTGCTATCAAAAAAAAGGCGCGAAAATCTAAAAAAAATTTGCTATCAAAAACCTATCATGTAACCAATCAAAAGAAAGCTCTCGATCTAAAAATCATCGTAAAGAAGTTATTTTTCGCATATCACTCTCCATAACGGAGAAAATTGCTATCAAAAAAGGCGCGAAAATCTAAAAAAAATTTGCTATCAAAAACCTATCATGTAACCAATCAAAAGGAAGCTCTCGATCTAAAAAAAATTTGCCATCAAAAACCTATCATGTAACCAATCAAAAGAAAGCTCTCGATCTAAAAATCATCGTAAAGAGGTTATTTTTCGCAAATATCACTCTCCATAACGGAGAAAATTGCTATCAAAAAAAAGGCGCGAAAATCTAAAAAAAAATTGCTATCAAAAACCTATCATGTAACCAATCAAAAGAGAGCTCCCGATCTAAAAATCATCGTAAAGAAGTTATTTTTCGCATATCACTCTCCATAACGGAGAAAATTGCTATCAAAAAAAAGGCGCGAAAATCTAAAAAAAAATTGCTATCAAAAACCTATCATCTAACCAATCAAAAGAAAGCTCTCGATCTAAAAAAAATTTGCCATCAAAAACCTATCATGTAACCAATCAAAAGAAAGCTCTCGATCTAAAAATCATCGTAAAGAAGTTATTTTTCGCATATCACTCTCCATAACGGAGAAAATTGCTATAAAAAAAAGGCGCGAGAATCTAAAAAAAATTTGCTATCAAAAACCTATCATGTAACCAATCAAAAGAAAGCTCTCGAAAAAAAAAATTTGACATCAAAAACCTATCATGTAACCAATCAAAAGAAAGCTCTCGATCTAAAAATCTTCGTAAAGAAGTTATTTTTCGCATATCACTCTCCATAACGGAGAAAATTGCTATCAAAAAAAAGGCGCGAAAATCTAAAGAAAATTTGCTATCAAAAACCTATCATGTAACCAATCAAAAGAAAGCTCTCGATCTAAAAAAAATTTGCCATCAAAAACCTATCATGTAACCAATCAAAAGAAAGCTCTCGATCTAAAAATCATCGTAAAGAAGTTATTTTTCGCATATCACTTTCCACAACGGAGAAAATTGCTATAAAAAAAAAAGGCGCGAAAATCTAAAAAAAATTTGCTATCAAAAACCTATCATGTAACCAATCAAAAGAAAGCTCTCGATCTAAAAATCATCGTAAAGAAGTTATTTTTCGCATATCACTCTCCATAACGGAGAAAATTGCTATCAAAAAAAGGGCGCGAAAATCTAAAAAAAAATTTGCTATCGAAAACCTATCATTTAACCAATCAAAAGAAAGCTCTCGATCTAAAAATCATCGTAAAGAAGTTATTTTTCGCATATCACTCTCCATAACGGAGAAAATTGCTATCAAAAAAAAGGCGCGAAAATCTAAAAAAAATTTGCTATCAAAAACCTATCATGTAACCAATCAAAAGAAAGCTCTCGATCTAAAAATCATCGTAAAGAAGTTATTTTTCGCATATCACTCTCCATAACGGAGAAAATTGCTATCAAAAAAAAAGGCGCAAAAATCTAAAAAAAATTTGCTATCAAAAACCTATCATGTAACCAATCAAAAGAAAGCTCTCGATCTAAAAATCATCGCAAAGAAGTTATTTTTCGCATATCACTCTCCATAACGGAGAAAATTGCTATCAAAAAAAAAGGCGCGAAAATCTAAAAAAAATTTGCTATCAAAAACCTATCATGTAACCAATCAAAAGAAAGCTCTCGATCTAAAAATCATCGTAAAGAATTTATTTTTCGCATATCACTCTCCATAATGGAGAAAATTGCTATCAAAAAAGGCGCGAAAATCTAAAAAAAATTTGTTATCAAAAACCTATCATGTAACCAATCAAAAGGAAGCTCTCGATCTAAAAAAAATTTGCCATCAAAAACCTATCATGTAACCAATCAAAAGAAAGCTCTCGATCTAAAAATCATCGTAAAGAGGTTATTTTTCGCAAATATCACTCTCCATAACGGAGAAAATTGCTATAAAAAAAAAGGCGCGAAAATCTAAAAAAAAATTGCTATCAAAAACCTATCATGTAACCAATCAAAAGAGAGCTACCGATCTAAAAATCATCGTAAAGAAGTTATTTTTCGCATATCACTCTCCATAACGGAGAAAATTGCTATCAAAAAAAGGCGCGAAAATCTAAAAAAAGTTTGCTATCAAAAACCTATCATGTAACCAATCAAAAGAAAGCTCTCGAAAAAAAAAAATTTGCCATCAAAAACCTATCATGTAACCAATCAAAAGAAAGCTCTCGATCTAAAAATCTTCGTAAAGAAGTTATTTTTCGCATATCACTCTCCATAACGGAGAAAATTGCTATCAAAAAAAAGGCGCGAAAATCTAAAAAAAATTTGCTATCAAAAACCTATCATGTAACCAATCAAAAGGAAGCTCTCGATCTAAAAAAAATTTGCCATCAAAAACCTATCATGTAACCAATCAAAAGAAAGCTCTCGATCTAAAAATCATCGTAAGGAAGTTATTTTTCGCATATCACTCTCCATAACGGAGAAAATTGCTATAAAAAAAAAGGCGCGAAAATCTAAAAAAAGTTTGCTATCAAAAACCTATCATGTAACCAATCAAAAGAAAGCTCTCGAAAAAAAAAAATTTGCCATCAAAAACCTATCATGTAACCAATCAAAAGAAAGCTCTCGATCTAAAAATCTTCGTAAAGAAGTTATTTTTCGCATATCACTCTCCATAACGGAGAAAATTGCTATCAAAAAAAAGGCGCGAAAATCTAAAAAAAATTTGCTATCAAAAACCTATCATGTAACCAATCAAAAGAAAGCTCTCGATCTAAAAAAAATTTGCCATCAAAAACCTATCATGTAACCAATCAAAAGAAAGCTCTCGATCTAAAAATCTTCGTAAAGAAGTTATTTTTCGCATATCACTCTCCATAACGGAGAAAATTGCTATAAAAAAAAAGGCGCGAAAATCTAAAAAAAATTTGCTATCAAAAACCTATCATGTAACCAATCAAAAGAAAGCTCTCGATCTAAAAAAAAATTGCTATCAAAAACCTATCATGTAACCAATCAAAAGAAAGCTCTCGATCTAAAAATCATCGTGAAGAAGTTATTTTTCGCATATCACTCTCCATAACGGAGAAAATTGCTATCAAAAAAAGGGCGCGAGAATCTAAAAAAAATTTGCTATCGAAAACCTATCATTTAACCAATCAAAAGAAAGCTCTCGATCTAAAAATCATCGTAAAGAAGTTATTTTTCGCATATCACTCTCCATAACGGAGAAAATTGCTATCAAAAAGAAGGCGCGAAAATCTAAAAAAAATTTGCCATCAAAAACCTATCATGTAACCAATCAAAAGAAAGCTCTCGATCTAAAAATCATCGTAAAGAAGTTATTTTTCGCATATCACTCTCCATAACGGAGAAAATTGCTATCAAAAAAAAGGCGCGAAAATCTAAACAAAATTTGCTATCGAAAACCTATCATTTAACCAATCAAAAGAAAGCTCTCGATCTAAAAATCATCGTAAAGAAGTTATTTTTCGCATATCACTCTCCATAACGGAGAAAATTGCTATAAAAAAAAAGGCGCAAATATCTAAAAAAAATTTGCTATCAAAAACCTATCATGTAACCAATCAAAAGAAAGCTCTCGATCTAAAAATCATCGTAAAGAAGTTATTTTTCGCATATCACTCTCCATAACGGAGAAAATTGCTATCAAAAAAAGGGCGCAAAAATCTAAAAAAAATTTGCTATCAAAAACCTATCATGTAACCAATCAAAAGAAAGCTCTCGAGAAAAAAAATTTGCCATCAAAAACCTATCATGTAACCAATCAAAAGAAAGCTCTCGAAAAAAAAAATTTGCCATCAAAAATCTATCATGTAACCAATCAAAAGGAAGCTCTCGATCTAAAAATCATCGTAAAAAAGTTATTTTTCGCATATCACTCTCCATAACGAAGAAAAATGCTATCAAAAAAAAGGCGCGAAAATCTAAAAAAAATTTACTATCAAAAACCTATCATGTAACCAATCAAAAGAAAGCTCTC
This sequence comes from Lochmaea crataegi, assembly GCA_947563755.1. Lineage (NCBI taxonomy): Eukaryota > Metazoa > Arthropoda > Insecta > Coleoptera > Chrysomelidae > Lochmaea > Lochmaea crataegi. The sequence continues at coordinate 52,846,049 of OX387427.1, read as the reverse complement.
GATCTAAAAATCATCGTAAAGAAGTTATTTTTCGCATATCACTCTCCATAACGGAGAAAATTGCTATCAAAAAAAAGGCGCGAAAATCTAAAAAAAATTTGCTATCAAAAACCTATCATGTAACCAATCAAAAGAAAGCTCTCGATCTAAAAAAAATTTGCCATCAAAAACCTATCATGTAACCAATCAAAAGAAAGCTCTCGATCTAAAAATCATCGTAAAGAGGTTATTTTTCGCAAATATCACTCTTCATAACGGAGAAAATTGCTATTAAAAAAAGGCGCGAAAATCTAAAAAAAATTCGCTATCGAAAACCTATCATGTAACCAATCAAAAGAAAGCTCTCGATCTAAAAATCATCGTAAAGAAGTTATTTTTCGCATATCACTCTCCATAACGGAGAAAATTGCTATCAAAAAAAGGCGCGAAAATCTAAAAAAAATTTGCTATCAAAAACCTATCATGTAACCAATCAAAAGAAAGCTCTCGATCTAAAAATCATCGTAAAGAAGTTATTTTTCGCATATCACTCTCCATAACGGAGAAAATTGCTATAAAAAAAAAGGCGCGAAAATCTAAACAAAATTTGCTATCGAAAACCTATCATTTAACCAATCAAAAGAAAGCTCTCGATATAAAAATCATCGTAAAGAAGTTATTTTTCGCATATCACTCTCCATAACGGAGAAAATTGCTATCAAAAAAAAAGGCGCGAAAATCTAAAAAAAATTTGCTATCAAAAACCTATCATGTAACCAATCAAAAGAAAGCTCTCGATCTAAAAATCATCGTAAAGAAGTTATTTTTCGCATATCACTCTCCATAACGGAGAAAATTGCTATCAAAAAAAGGGGGCGAAAATCTAAAAAAAATTTGCTATCAAAAAACTATCATGTAACCAATCAGAAGAAAGCTCTCGAAAAAAAAAATTTGCCATCAAAAACCTATCATGTAACCAATTAAAAGAAAGCTCTCGATCTAAAAATCATCGTAAAGAAGTTATTTTTCGCATATCACTCTCCATAACGGAGAAAATTGCTATCAAAAAAAGGGCGCGAAAATCTAAAAAAAATTTGCTATCAAAAACCTATCATGTAACCAATCAAAAGAAAGCTCTCGAAAAAAAAATTTGCCATCAAAAACCTATCATGTAACCAATCAAAAGAAAGCTCTCGATCTAAAAATCATCGTAAAGAAGTTATTTTTCGCATATCACTCTCCATAACGGAGAAAATTGCTATCAAAAAAAGGGCGCGAAAATCTAAAAAAAATTTGCTATCAAAAACCTATCATGTAACCAATCAAAAGAAAGCTCTCGAAAAAAAAAATTTGCCATCAAAAACCTATCATGTAACCAATCAAAAAAAAGCTCTCGATCTAAAAATCATCGTAAAAAAGTTATTTTTCGCATATCACTCTCCATAACGGAGAAAATTGCTATCAAAAAAAGGCGCGAAAATCTAAAAAAAATTTGCTATCAAAAACCTATCATGTAACCAATCAAAAGAAAGCTCTCGATCTAAAAATCATCGTAAAGAAGTTATTTTTCGCATATCACTCTCCATAACGGAGAAAATTGCTATAAAAAAAAAAGCGCGAAAATCTAAACAAAATTTGCTATCGAAAACCTATCATTTAACCAATCAAAAGAAAGCTCTCGATATAAAAATCATCGTAAAGAAGTTATTTTTCGCATATCACTCTCCATAACGGAGAAAATTGCTATAAAAAAAAAGGCGCGAAAATCTAAAAAAAATTTGCTATCGAAAACCTATCATTTAACCAATCAAAAGGAAGCTCTCGATCTAAAAATCATCGTAAAGAAGTTATTTTTCGCATATCACTCTCCATAACGGAGAAAATTGCTATCAAAAAAAAAAAGCGAAAATCTAAAAAAATTTGCTATCAAAAACCTATCATGTAACCAATCAAAAGAAAGCTCTCGATCTAAAAATCATCGTAAAGAAGTTATTTTTCGCATATCACTCTCCATAACGGAGAAAATTGCTATCAAAAAAAGGGCGCGAAAATCTAAAAAAAATTTGCTATCGAAAACCTATCATTTAACCAATCAAAAGAAAGCTCTCGATCTAAAAATCATCGTAAAGAAGTTATTTTTCGCATATCACTCTCCATAACGGAGAAAATTGCTATAAAAAAAAAGGCGCGAAAATCTAAAAAAAATTTGCCATCAAAAACCTATCATGTAACCAATCAAAAGAAAGCTCTCGATCTAAAAATCATCGTAAATAAGTTATTTTTCGCATATCACTCTCCATAACGGAGAAAATTGCTATAAAAAAAAAGGCGCGAAAATCTAAAAAAAATTTGCCATCAAAAACCTATCATGTAACCAATCAAAAGAAAGCTCTCGATCTAAAAATCATCGTAAATAAGTTATTTTTCGCATATCACTCTCCATAACGGAGAAAATTGCTATCAAAAAAAAGGCGCGAAAATCTAAACAAAATTTGCTATCAAAAACCTATCATGTAACCAATCAAAAGAAAGCTCTCGAAAAAAAAATTTGCCATCAAAAACCTATCATGTAACCAATCAAAATAAAGCTCTCGATCTAAAAATCATCGTAAAGAAGTCATTTTTCGCATATCACTCTCCATAACGGAGAAATTTGCTATAAAAAAAAGGCGCGAAAATCTAAAAAAAATTTGCTATCAAAAACCTATCATGTAACCAATCAAAAGAAAGCTCTCGATCTAAAAAAAATTTGCCATCAAAAACCTATCATGTAACCAATCAAAAGAAAGCTCTCGATCTAAAAATCATCGTAAAGAAGTTATTTTTCGCATATCACTCTCCATAACGGAGAAAATTGCTATCAAAAAAAAGGCGCGAAAATCTAAACAAAATTTGCTATCTAAAACCTATCATTTAACCAATCAAAAGAAAGCTCTCGATCTAAAAATCATCGTAAAGAAGTTATTTTTCGCATATCACTCTCCATAACGGAGAAAATTGCTATCAAAAAAGGCGCGAAAATCTAAAAAAAATTTGCTATCAAAAACCTATCATGTAACCAATCAAAAGGAAGCTCTCGATCTAAAAAAAATTTGCCATCAAAAACCTATCATGTAACCAATCAAAAGAAAGCTCTCGATCTAAAAATCATCGTGAAGAGGTTATTTTTCGCAAATATCACTCTCCATAACGGAGAAAATTGCTATTAAAAAAAGGCGCGAAAATCTAAAAAAAATTTGCTATCGAAAACCTATCATGTAACCAATCAAAAGAAAGCTCTCGATCTAAAAATCATCGTAAAGAAGTTATTTTTCGCATATCACTCTATATAACGGAGAAAATTGCTATCAAAAAAAGGGCGCGAAAATCTAAAAAAAATTTGCTATCAAAAACCTATCATGTAACCAATCAAAAGAAAGCTCTCGAAAAAAAAAAAATTTGCCATCAAAAACCTATCATGTAACCAATCAAAAGAAAGCTCTCGATCTAAAAATCATCGTAAAGAAGTTATTTTTCGCATATCACTCTCCATAACGGAAAAAATTGCTATCAAAAAAAAGGCGCGAAAATCTAAAAAAAATTTGCTATCAAAAACCTATCATGTAACCAATCAAAAGAAAGCTCTCGATCTAAAAATCATCGTAAAGAAGTTATTTTTCGCATATCACTCTCCATAACGGAGAAAATTGCTATAAAAAAAAAGGCGCGAAAATCTAAACAAAATTTGCTATCGAAAACCTATCATGTAACCAATCAAAAGAAAGCTCTCGATCTAAAAATCATCGTAAAGAAGTTATTTTTCGCATATCACTCTCCATAACGGAGAAAATTGCTATCAAAAAAAAGGCGCGAAAATCTAAACAAAATTTGCTATCGAAAACCTATCATTTAACCAATCAAAAGAAAGCTCTCGATCTAAAAATCATCGTAAAGAAGTTATTTTTCGCATATCACTCTCCATAACGGAGAAAATTGCTATCAAAAAAAAGGCGCGGAAATCTAAAAAAATTTTGCTATCAAAAACCTATCATGTAACCAATCAAAAGAAAGCTCTCGATCTAAAAATCATCGTAAAGAAGTTATTTTTCGCATATCACTCTCCATAACGGAGAAAATTGCTATCAAAAAAAAAGGCGCGAAAATCTAAACAAAATTTGCTATCGAAAACCTATCATTTAACCAATCAAAAGAAAGCTCTCGATCTAAAAATCATCGTAAAGAAGTTATTTTTCGCATATCACTCTCCATAACGGAGAAAATTGCTATCAAAAAAAAAGGCGCGAAAATCTAAACAAAATTTGCTATCAAAAACCTATCATGTAACCAATCAAAAGAAAGCTCTCGATCTGAAAATCATCGTAAAGAAGTTATTTTTCGCATATCACTCTCCATAACGGAGAAAATTGCTATCAAAAAAAAAGGCGCGAAAATCTAAAAAAAATTTGCTATCAAAAACCTATCATGTAACCAATCAAAAGAAAGCTCTCGAGAAAAAAAAATTTGCCATCAAAAATCTATCATGTAACCAATCAAAAGAAAGCTCTCGATCTAAAAATCATCGTAAAGAAGTTATTTTTCGCATATCACTCTCCATAACGGAGAAAATTGCTATCAAAAAAAAGGCGCGAAAATCTGAAAAAAATTTGCTATCAAAAACCTATCATGTAACCAATCAAAAGAAAGCTCTCGATCTGAAAATCATCGTAAAGAAGTTATTTTTCGCATATCACTCTCCATAACGGAGAAAATTGCTATCAAAAAAAGGGCGCGAAAATCTAAAAAAAATTGCTATCAAAAACCTATCATGTAACCAATCAAAAGAAAGCTCTCGAAAAAAAAATTTGCCATCAAAAACCTATCATGTAACCAATCAAAATGATGCTCTCGATCTAAAAATCATCGTAAAGAAGTCATTTTTCGCATATCACTCTCCATAACGGAGAAATTTGCTATAAAAAAAAAGGCGCGAAAATCTAAAAAAAAATTTGCTATCAAAAACCTATCATGTAACCAATCAAAAGAAAGCTCTCGATCTAAAAAAAATTTGCCATCAAAAACCTATCATGTAACCAATCAAAAGAAAGCTCTCGATCTAAAAATCATCGTAAAGAAGTTATTTTTCGCATATCACTCTCCATAACGGAGAAAATTTCTATCAAAAAAAAGGCGCGAAAATCTAAACAAAATTTGCTATCGAAAACCTATCATTTAACCAATCAAAAGAAAGCTCTCGATCTAAAAATCATCGTAAAGAAGTTATTTTTCGCATATCACTCTCCATAACGGAGAAAATTGCTATCAAAAAAAAAGGCGCGAAAATCTAAAAAAAATTTGCTATCAAAAACCTATCATGTAACCAATCAAAAGAAAGCTCTCGATCTAAAAATCATCGTAAAGAAGTTATTTTTCGCATATCACTCTCCATAACGGAGAAAATTGCTATCAAAAAAGGCGCGAAAATCTAAAAAAAATTTGCTATCAAAAACCTATCATGTAACCAATCAAAAGGAAGCTCTCGATCTAAAAAAAATTTGCCATCAAAAACCTATCATGTAACCAATCAAAAGAAAGCTCTCGATCTAAAAATCATCGTAAAGAAGTTATTTTTCGCATATCACTCTCCATAACGGAGAAAATTGCTATGAAAAAAAGGCGCGAAAATCTAAAAAAAATTTGCTATCAAAAACCTATCATGTAACCAATCAAAAGAAAGCTCTCGATCTAAAAAAAATTTGCCATCAAAAACCTATCATGTAACCAATCAAAAGAAAGCTCTCGATCTAAAAATCATCGTAAAGAAGTTATTTTTCGCATATCACTCTCCATAACGGAGAAAATTGCTATGAAAAAAAGGCGCGAAAATCTAAAAAAAATTTGCTATCAAAAACCTATCATGTAACCAATCAAAAGAAAGCTCTCGAAAAAAAAAAATTTGCCATCAAAAACCTATCATGTAACCAATCAAAAGAAAGCTCTCGATCTAAAAATCTTCGTAAAGAAGTTATTTTTCGCATATCACTCTCCATAACGGAGAAAATTGCTATCAAAAAAAAGGCGCGAAAATCTAAAAAAAATTTGCTATCAAAAACCTATCATGTAACCAATCAAAAGAAAGCTCTCGATCTAAAAAAAATTTCCCATCAAAAACCTATCATGTAACCAATCAAAAGAAAGCTCTCGATCTAAAAATCATCGTAAAGAAGTTATTTTTCGCATATCACTCTCCATAACGGAGAAAATTGCTATCAAAAAAAAGGCGCGAAAATCTAAACAAAATTTGCTATCGAAAACCTATCATTTAACCAATCAAAAGAAAGCTCTCGATCTAAAAATCATCGTAAAGAAGTTATTTTTCGCATATCACTCTCCATAACGGAGAAAATTGCTATCAAAAAAAAGGCGCGAAAATCTAAACAAAATTTGCTATCGAAAACCTATCATTTAACCAATCAAAAGAAAGCTCTCGATCTAAAAAAAATTTGCCATCAAAAACCTATCATGTAACCAATCAAAAGAAAGCTCTCGATCTAAAAATCATCGTAAAGAAGTTATTTTTCGCATATCACTCTCCATAACGGAGAAAATTGCTATAAAAAAAAAGGCGCGAAAATCTAAAAAAATTTTGCTATCAAAAACCTATCATGTAACCAATCAAAAGAAAGCTCTCGATTTAAAAATCATCGTAAAGAAGTTATTTTTCGCATATCACTCTCCATAACGGAGAAAATTGCTATCAAAAAAAAGGCGCGAAAATGTAAACAAAATTTGCTATCAAAAACCTATCATGTAACCAATCAAAAGAAAGCTCTCGATCTAAAAATCATCGAAAAGAAGTTATTTTTCGCATATCACTCTCCATAACGGAGAAAATTGCTATCAAAAAAAAGGCGCGAAAATCTAAACAAAATTTGCTATCGAAAACCTATCATTTAACCAATCAAAAGAAAGCTCTCGATCTAAAAAAAATTTGCCATCAAAAACCTATCATTTAACCAATCAAAAGAAAGCTCTCGATCTAAAAATCATCGTAAAGAAGTTATTTTTCGCATATCACTCTCCATAACGGAGAAAATTGCTATCAAAAAAAAGGCGCGAAAATCTAAACAAAATTTGCTATCAAAAACCTATCATTTAACCAATCAAAAGAAAGCTCTCGATCTAAAAATCATCGTAAAGAAGTTATTTTTCGCATATCACTCTCCATAACGGAGAAAATTGCTATCAAAAAAAGGCGCGAAAATCTAAAAAAAATTTGCTATCAAAAACCTATCATGTAACCAATCAAAAGAAAGCTCTCGATCTAAAAATCATCGTAAAGAAGTTATTTTTCGCATATCACTCTCCATAACGGAGAAAATTGCTATCAAAAAAAAGGCGCGAAAATCTAAACAAAATTTGCTATCTAAAACCTATCATTTAACCAATCAAAAGAAAGCTCTCGATCTAAAAATCATCGTAAAGAAGTTATTTTTCGCATATCACTCTCCATAACGGAGAAAATTGCTATCAAAAAAGGCGCGAAAATCTAAAAAAAATTTGCTATCAAAAACCTATCATGTAACCAATCAAAAGGAAGCTCTCGATCTAAAAAAAATTTGCCATCAAAAACCTATCATGTAACCAATCAAAAGAAAGCTCTCGATCTAAAAATCATCGTGAAGAGGTTATTTTTCGCAAATATCACTCTCCATAACGGAGAAAATTGCTATTAAAAAAAGGCGCGAAAATCTAAAAAAAATTTGCTATCGAAAACCTATCATGTAACCAATCAAAAGAAAGCTCTCGATCTAAAAATCATCGTAAAGAAGTTATTTTTCGCATATCACTCTATATAACGGAGAAAATTGCTATCAAAAAAAGGGCGCGAAAATCTAAAAAAAATTTGCTATCAAAAACCTATCATGTAACCAATCAAAAGAAAGCTCTCGAAAAAAAAAAAATTTGCCATCAAAAACCTATCATGTAACCAATCAAAAGAAAGCTCTCGATCTAAAAATCATCGTAAAGAAGTTATTTTTCGCATATCACTCTCCATAACGGAAAAAATTGCTATCAAAAAAAAGGCGCGAAAATCTAAAAAAAATTTGCTATCAAAAACCTATCATGTAACCAATCAAAAGAAAGCTCTCGATCTAAAAATCATCGTAAAGAAGTTATTTTTCGCATATCACTCTCCATAACGGAGAAAATTGCTATAAAAAAAAAGGCGCGAAAATCTAAACAAAATTTGCTATCGAAAACCTATCATGTAACCAATCAAAAGAAAGCTCTCGATCTAAAAATCATCGTAAAGAAGTTATTTTTCGCATATCACTCTCCATAACGGAGAAAATTGCTATCAAAAAAAAGGCGCGAAAATCTAAACAAAATTTGCTATCGAAAACCTATCATTTAACCAATCAAAAGAAAGCTCTCGATCTAAAAATCATCGTAAAGAAGTTATTTTTCGCATATCACTCTCCATAACGGAGAAAATTGCTATCAAAAAAAAGGCGCGGAAATCTAAAAAAATTTTGCTATCAAAAACCTATCATGTAACCAATCAAAAGAAAGCTCTCGATCTAAAAATCATCGTAAAGAAGTTATTTTTCGCATATCACTCTCCATAACGGAGAAAATTGCTATCAAAAAAAAAGGCGCGAAAATCTAAACAAAATTTGCTATCGAAAACCTATCATTTAACCAATCAAAAGAAAGCTCTCGATCTAAAAATCATCGTAAAGAAGTTATTTTTCGCATATCACTCTCCATAACGGAGAAAATTGCTATCAAAAAAAAAGGCGCGAAAATCTAAACAAAATTTGCTATCAAAAACCTATCATGTAACCAATCAAAAGAAAGCTCTCGATCTGAAAATCATCGTAAAGAAGTTATTTTTCGCATATCACTCTCCATAACGGAGAAAATTGCTATCAAAAAAAAAGGCGCGAAAATCTAAAAAAAATTTGCTATCAAAAACCTATCATGTAACCAATCAAAAGAAAGCTCTCGAGAAAAAAAAATTTGCCATCAAAAATCTATCATGTAACCAATCAAAAGAAAGCTCTCGATCTAAAAATCATCGTAAAGAAGTTATTTTTCGCATATCACTCTCCATAACGGAGAAAATTGCTATCAAAAAAAAGGCGCGAAAATCTGAAAAAAATTTGCTATCAAAAACCTATCATGTAACCAATCAAAAGAAAGCTCTCGATCTGAAAATCATCGTAAAGAAGTTATTTTTCGCATATCACTCTCCATAACGGAGAAAATTGCTATCAAAAAAAGGGCGCGAAAATCTAAAAAAAAATTGCTATCAAAAACCTATCATGTAACCAATCAAAAGAAAGCTCTCGAAAAAAAAATTTGCCATCAAAAACCTATCATGTAACCAATCAAAATGATGCTCTTGATCTAAAAATCATCGTAAAGAAGTCATTTTTCGCATATCACTCTCCATAACGGAGAAATTTGCTATAAAAAAAAAGGCGCGAAAATCTAAAAAAAAATTTGCTATCAAAAACCTATCATGTAACCAATCAAAAGAAAGCTCTCGATCTAAAAAAAATTTGCCATCAAAAACCTATCATGTAACCAATCAAAAGAAAGCTCTCGATCTAAAAATCATCGTAAAGAAGTTATTTTTCGCATATCACTCTCCATAACGGAGAAAATTGCTATCAAAAAAAAGGCGCGAAAATCTAAACAAAATTTGCTATCGAAAACCTATCATTTAACCAATCAAAAGAAAGCTCTCGATCTAAAAATCATCGTAAAGAAGTTATTTTTCGCATATCACTCTCCATAACGGAGAAAATTGCTATCAAAAAAAAAGGCGCGAAAATCTAAAAAAAATTTGCTATCAAAAACCTATCATGTAACCAATCAAAAGAAAGCTCTCGATCTAAAAATCATCGTAAAGAAGTTATTTTTCGCATATCACTCTCCATAACGGAGAAAATTGCTATCAAAAAAGGCGCGAAAATCTAAAAAAAATTTGCTATCAAAAACCTATCATGTAACCAATCAAAAGGAAGCTCTCGATCTAAAAAAAATTTGCCATCAAAAACCTATCATGTAACCAATCAAAAGAAAGCTCTCGATCTAAAAATCATCGTAAAGAAGTTATTTTTCGCATATCACTCTCCATAACGGAGAAAATTGCTATGAAAAAAAGGCGCGAAAATCTAAAAAAAATTTGCTATCAAAAACCTATCATGTAACCAATCAAAAGAAAGCTCTCGATCTAAAAAAAATTTGCCATCAAAAACCTATCATGTAACCAATCAAAAGAAAGCTCTCGATCTAAAAATCATCGTAAAGAAGTTATTTTTCGCATATCACTCTCCATAACGGAGAAAATTGCTATGAAAAAAAGGCGCGAAAATCTAAAAAAAATTTGCTATCAAAAACCTATCATGTAACCAATCAAAAGAAAGCTCTCGAAAAAAAAAAATTTGCCATCAAAAACCTATCATGTAACCAATCAAAAGAAAGCTCTCGATCTAAAAATCTTCGTAAAGAAGTTATTTTTCGCATATCACTCTCCATAACGGAGAAAATTGCTATCAAAAAAAAGGCGCGAAAATCTAAAAAAAATTTGCTATCAAAAACCTATCATGTAACCAATCAAAAGAAAGCTCTCGATCTAAAAAAAATTTCCCATCAAAAACCTATCATGTAACCAATCAAAAGAAAGCTCTCGATCTAAAAATCATCGTAAAGAAGTTATTTTTCGCATATCACTCTCCATAACGGAGAAAATTGCTATCAAAAAAAAGGCGCGAAAATCTAAACAAAATTTGCTATCGAAAACCTATCATTTAACCAATCAAAAGAAAGCTCTCGATCTAAAAATCATCGTAAAGAAGTTATTTTTCGCATATCACTCTCCATAACGGAGAAAATTGCTATCAAAAAAAAGGCGCGAAAATCTAAACAAAATTTGCTATCGAAAACCTATCATTTAACCAATCAAAAGAAAGCTCTCGATCTAAAAAAAATTTGCCATCAAAAACCTATCATGTAACCAATCAAAAGAAAGCTCTCGATCTAAAAATCATCGTAAAGAAGTTATTTTTCGCATATCACTCTCCATAACGGAGAAAATTGCTATAAAAAAAAAGGCGCGAAAATCTAAAAAAATTTTGCTATCAAAAACCTATCATGTAACCAATCAAAAGAAAGCTCTCGATTTAAAAATCATCGTAAAGAAGTTATTTTTCGCATATCACTCTCCATAACGGAGAAAATTGCTATCAAAAAAAAGGCGCGAAAATGTAAACAAAATTTGCTATCGAAAACCTATCATTTAACCAATCAAAAGAAAGCTCTCGATCTAAAAATCATCGTAAAGAAGTTATTTTTCGCATATCACTCTCCATAACGGAGAAAATTGCTATCAAAAAAAAAAGGCGCGAAAATCTAAAAAACATTTTGCTATCAAAAACCTATCATGTAACCAATCAAAAGAAAGCTCTCGATCTAAAAATCATCGAAAAGAAGTTATTTTTCGCATATCACTCTCCATAACGGAGAAAATTGCTATCAAAAAAAAGGCGCGAAAATCTAAACAAAATTTGCTATCGAAAACCTATCATTTAACCAATCAAAAGAAAGCTCTCGATCTAAAAAAAATTTGCCATCAAAAACCTATCATTTAACCAATCAAAAGAAAGCTCTCGATCTAAAAATCATCGTAAAGAAGTTATTTTTCGCATATCACTCTCCATAACGGAGAAAATTGCTATCAAAAAAAAGGCGCGAAAATCTAAACAAAATTTGCTATCAAAAACCTATCATTTAACCAATCAAAAGAAAGCTCTCGATCTAAAAATCATCGTAAAGAAGTTATTTTTCGCATAGCACTCTCCATAACGGAGAAAATTTGCTATCAAAAAAAGGCGCGAAAATCTAAAAAAAATTTGCTATCAAAAACCTATCATGTAACCAATCAAAAGAAAGCTCTCGATCTAAAAATCATCGTAAAGAAGTTATTTTTCGCATATCACTCTCCATAACGGAGAAAATTGCTATCAAAAAAAAAGGCGCGAAAATCTAAAAAAAATTTGCTATCAAAAACCTATCATGTAACCAATCAAAAGAAAGCTCTCGATCTAAAAAAAATTTGCCATCAAAAACCTATCATGTAACCAATCAAAAGAAAGCTCTCGATCTAAAAATCATCGTAAAGAAGTTATTTTTCGCATATCACTCTCCATAACGGAGAAAATTGCTATCAAAAAAAAGGCGCGAAAATCTAAACAAAATTTGCTATCAAAAACCTATCATTTAACCAATCAAAAGAAAGCTCTCGATCTGAAAATCATCGTAAAGAAGTTATTTTTCGCATATCACTCTCCATAACGGAGAAAATTGCTATCAAAAAAAGGGCGCGAAAATCTAAAAAAAATTTGCTATCAAAAACCTATCATGTAACCAATCAAAAGAAAGCTCTCGATCTAAAAATCATCGTAAAGAAGTTATTTTTCGCATATCACTCTCCATAACGGAGAAAATTGCTATCAAAAAAAGGGCGCGAAAATCTAAAAAAAATTTGCTATCGAAAACCTATCATTTAACCAATCAAAAGGAAGCTCTCGATCTAAAAATCATCGTAAAGAAGTTATTTTTCGCATATCACTCTCCATAACGGAGAAAATTGCTATAAAAAAAAAGGCGCGAAAATCTAAAAAAAATTTGCCATCAAAAACCTATCATGTAACCAATCAAAAGAAAGCTCTCGATCTAAAAATCATCGTAAAGAAGTTATTTTTCGCATATCACTCTCCATAACGGAGAAAATTGCTATCAAAAAAAGGCGCGAAAATCTAAACAAAATTTGCTATCGAAAACCTATCATTTAACCAATCAAAAGAAAGCTCTCGATCTAAAAATCATCGTAAAGAAGTTATTTTTCGCATATCACTCTATATAACGGAGAAAATTGCTATCAAAAAAAGGGCGTGAAAATCTAAAAAAAATTTGCTATCAAAAACCTATCATGTAACCAATCAAAAGAAAGCTCTCGATCTAAAAATCATCGTAAAGAAGTTATTTTTCGCATATCACTCTCCATAACGGAGAAAATTGCTATCAAAAAAAAAAGCGAAAATCTAAAAAAAATTTGCTATCAAAAACCTATCATGTAACCAATCAAAAGAAAGCTCTCGATCTAAAAATCATCGTAAAGAAGTTATTTTTCGCATATCACTCTCCATAACGGAGAAAATTGCTATCAAAAAAAGGGCGCGAAAATCTAAAAAAAATTTGCTATCGAAAACCTATCATTTAACCAATCAAAAGAAAGCTCTCGATCTAAAAATCATCGTAAAGAAGTTATTTTTCGCATATCACTCTCCATAACGGAGAAAATTGCTATCAAAAAAAAAGGCGCGAAAATCTAAAAAAAATTTGCCATCAAAAACCTATCATGTAATCAATCAAAAGAAAGCTCTCGATCTAAAAATCATCGTAAATAAGTTATTTTTCGCATATCACTCCCCATAACGGAGAAAATTGCTATCAAAAAAAAGGCGCGAAAATCTAAACAAAATTTGCTATCAAAAACCTATCATGTAACCAATCAAAAGAAAGCTCTCGAAAAAAAAAATTGCCATCAAAAACCTATCATGTAAAAAGAAAGCTCTCGATCTAAAAATCATCGTAAAGAAGTTATTTTTCGCATATCACTCTCCATAACGGAGAAAATTGCTATCAAAAAAAAGGCGCGAAAATCTAAACAAAATTTGCTATCGAAAACCTATCATTTAACCAATCAAAAGAAAGCTCTCGATCTAAAAATCATCGTAAAGAAGTTATTTTTCGCATATCACTCTCCATAACGGAGAAAATTGCTATCAAAAAAAAGGCGCGAAAATCTAAACAAAATTTGCTATCGAAAACCTATCATTTAACCAATCAAAAGAAAGCTCTCGATCTAAAAAAAATTTGCCATCAAAAACCTATCATGTAACCAATCAAAAGAAAGCTCTCGATCTAAAAATCATCGTAAAGAAGTTATTTTTCGCATATCACTCTCCATAACGGAGAAAATTGCTATAAAAAAAAAGGCGCGAAAATCTAAAAAAATTTTGCTATCAAAAACCTATCATGTAACCAATCAAAAGAAAGCTCTCGATTTAAAAATCATCGTAAAGAAGTTATTTTTCGCATATCACTCTCCATAACGGAGAAAATTGCTATCAAAAAAAAGGCGCGAAAATGTAAACAAAATTTGCTATCGAAAACCTATCATTTAACCAATCAAAAGAAAGCTCTCGATCTAAAAATCATCGTAAAGAAGTTATTTTCGCATATCACTCTCCATAACGGAGAAAATTGCTATAAAAAAAAAAAGGCGCGAAAATCTGAAAAAAATTTTGCTATCAAAAACCTATCATGTAACCAATCAAAAGAAAGCTCTCGATCTAAAAATCATCGTAAAGAAGTTATTTTTCGCATATCACTCTCCATAACGGAGAAAATTGCTATCAAAAAAAAGGCGCGAAAATCTAAACAAAATTTGCTATCGAAAACCTATCATTTAACCAATCAAAAGAAAGCTCTCGATCTAAAAAAAATTTGCCATCAAAAACCTATCATGTAACCAATCAAAAGAAAGCTCTCGATCTAAAAATCATCGTAAAGAAGTTATTTTTCGCATATCACTCTCCATAACGGAGAAAATTGCTATCAAAAAAAAGGCGCGAAAATCTAAACAAAATTTGCTATCAAAAACCTATCATTTAACCAATCAAAAGAAAGCTCTCGATCTAAAAATCATCGTAAAGAAGTTATTTTTCGCATATCACTCTCCATAACGGAGAAAATTGCTATCAAAAAAAGGCGCGAAAATCTAAAAAAAATTTGCTATCACAAACCTATCATGTAACCAATCAAAAGAAAGCTCTCGATCTAAAAATCATCGTAAAGAAGTTATTTTTCGCATATCACTCTCCATAACGGAGAAAATTGCTATCAAAAAAAAAGGCGCGAAAATCTAAACAAAATTTGCTATCGAAAACCTATCATTTAACCAATCAAAAGAAAGCTCTCGATCTAAAAATCATCGTAAAGAAGTTATTTTTCGCATATCACTCTCCATAACGGAGAAAATTGCTATCAAAAAAAAAGGCGCGAAAATCTAAACAAAATTTGCTATCGAAAACCTATCATTTAACCAATCAAAAGAAAGCTCTCGATCTAAAAATCATCGTAAAGAAGTTATTTTTCGCATATCACTCTCCATAACGGAGAAAATTGCTATCAAAAAAAAAGGCGCGAAAATCTAAACAAAATTTGCTATCAAAAACCTATCATGTAACCAATCAAAAGAAAGCTCTCGATCTGAAAATCATCGTAAAGAAGTTATTTTTCGCATATCACTCTCCATAACGGAGAAAATTGCTATAAAAAAAAAGGCGCGAAAATCTAAAAAAAATTTGCTATCAAAAACCTATCATGTAACCAATCAAAAGAAAGCTCTCGAGAAAAAAAAAATTTGCCATCAAAAACCTATCATGTAACCAATCAAAAGAAAGCTCTCGATCTAAAAATCATCGTAAAGAAGCTATTTTTCGCATATCACTCTCCATAACGGAGAAAATTGCTATCAAAAAAAAGGCGCGAAAATCTGAAAAAAATTTGCTATCAAAAACCTATCATGTAACCAATCAAAAGAAAGCTCTCGATCTGAAAATCATCGTAAAGAAGTTATTTTTCGCATATCACTCTCCATAACGGAGAAAATTGCTATCAAAAAAAGGGCGCGAAAATCTAAAAAAAATTTGCTATCAAAAACCTATCATGTAACCAATCAAAAGAAAGCTCTCGAAAAAAAAATTTGCCATCAAAAACCTATCATGTAACCAATCAAAATAAAGCTCTCGATCTAAAAATCATCGTAAAGAAGTCATTTTTCGCATATCACTCTCCATAACGGAGAAATTTGCTATAAAAAAAAAGGCGCGAAAATCTAAAAAAAATTTGCTATCAAAAACCTATCATGTAACCAATCAAAAGAAAGCTCTCGATCTAAAAAAAATTTGCCATCAAAAACCTATCATGTAACCAATCAAAAGAAAGCTCTCGATCTAAAAATCATCGTAAAGAAGTTATTTTTCGCATATCACTCTCCATAACGGAGAAAATTGCTATCAAAAAAAAGGCGTGAAAATCTAAACAAAATTTGCTATCGAAAACCTATCATTTAACCAATCAAAAGAAAGCTCTCGATCTAAAAATCATCGTAAAGAAGTTATTTTTCGCATATCACTCTCCATAACGGAGAAAATTGCTATCAAAAAAAAAGGCGCGAAAATCTAAAAAAAATTTGCTATCAAAAACCTATCATGTAACCAATCAAAAGAAAGCTCTCGATCTAAAAATCCTCGTAAAGAAGTTATTTTTCGCATATCACTCTCCATAACGGAGAAAATTGCTATCAAAAAAGGCGCGAAAATCTAAAAAAAATTTGCTATCAAAAACCTATCATGTAACCAATCAAAAGGAAGCTCTCGATCTAAAAAAAATTTGCCATCAAAAACCTATCATGTAACCAATCAAAAGAAAGCTCTCGATCTAAAAATCATCGTGAAGAGGTTATTTTTCGCAAATATCACTCTCCATAACGGAGAAAATTGCTATCAAAAAAAAGGCGCGAAAATCTAAAAAAAATTTGCTATCAAAAACCTATCATGTAACCAATCAAAAGAAAGCTCTCGATCTAAAAAAAATTTGCCATCAAAAACCTATCATGTAACCAATCAAAAGAAAGCTCTCGATCTGAAAATCATCGTAAAGAAGTTATTTTTCGCATATCACTCTCCATAACGGAGAAAATTGCTATGAAAAAAAGGCGCGAAAATCTAAAAAAAATTTGCTATCAAAAACCTATCATGTAACCAATCAAAAGAAAGCTCTCGAAAAAAAAAAATTTGCCATCAAAAACCTATCATGTAACCAATCAAAAGAAAGCTCTCGATCTAAAAATCTTCGTAAAGAAGTTATTTTTCGCATATCACTCTCCATAACGGAGAAAATTGCTATCAAAAAAAAGGCGCGAAAATCTAAAAAAAATTTGCTATCAAAAACCTATCATGTAACCAATCAAAAGGAAGCTCTCGATCTAAAAAAAATTTGCCATCAAAAACCTATCATGTAACCAATCAAAAGAAAGCTCTCGATCTAAAAATCATCGTAAAGAAGTTATTTTTCGCATATCACTCTCCATAACGGAGAAAATTGCTATAAAAAAAAGGGCGAAAATCTAAAAAAAATTTGCTATCAAAAACCTATCATGTAACGAATCAAAAGAAAAATCTCGATCTAAAAATCATCGTAAAGAAGTTATTTTTCGCATATCACTCTCCATAACGGAGAAAATTGCTATCAAAAAAAGGGCGCGAAAATCTAAAAAAAATTTGCTATCAAAAACCTATCATGTAACCAATCAAAAGAAAGCTCTCGATCTAAAAAAAATTTGCCATCAAAAACCTATCATGTAACCAATCAAAAGAAAGCTCTCGATCTAAAGATCATCGTAAAGAAGTTATTTTTCGCATATCACTCTCCATAACGGAGAAAATTGCTATAAAAAAAAAGGGCGAAAATCTAAAAAAAATTTGCTATCAAAAACCTATCATGTAACCAATCAAAAGAAAAATCTCGATCTAAAAATCATCGTAAAGAAGTTATTTATCGCATATCACTCTCCATAACGGAGAAAATTGCTATCAAAAAAAGGGCGCGAAAATCTAAAAAAAATTTGCTATCGAAAACCTATCATTTAACCAATCAAAAGAAAGCTCTCGATCTAAAAATCATCGTAAAGAAGTTATTTTTCGCATCTCACTCTCCATAACGGAGAAAATTGCTATCGAAAAAAAAAAGCGAAAATCTAAAAAAAATTTGCCATCAAAAACCTATCATGTAGCCAATCAAAAGAAAGCTCTCGATCTAAAAATCATCGTAAAGAAGTTATTTTTCGCATATCACTCTCCATAACGGAGAAAATTGCTATCAAAAAAAAGGCGCGAAAATCTAAACAAAATTTGCTATCGAAAACCTATCATTTAACCAATCAAAAGAAAG
Source organism: Lochmaea crataegi (assembly GCA_947563755.1). NCBI lineage: Eukaryota > Metazoa > Arthropoda > Insecta > Coleoptera > Chrysomelidae > Lochmaea > Lochmaea crataegi. The sequence continues at coordinate 52,827,998 of OX387427.1, read as the reverse complement.
CTCTCGATCTAAAAATCATCGTAAAGAAGTTATTTTTCGCATATCACTCTCCATAACGGAGAAAATTGCTATCAAAAAAAAAGGCGCGAAAATCTAAAAAAAATTTGCTATCAAAAACCTATCATGTAACCAATCAAAAGAAAGCTCTCGATCTAAAAATCATCGTAAAGAAGTTATTTTTCGCATATCACTCTCCATAACGGAGAAAATTGCTATCAAAAAAAGGGGGCGAATATCTAAAAAAAATTTGCTATCAAAAACCTATCATGTAACCAATCAAAAGAAAGCTCTCGATCTAAAAATCATCGTAAAGAAGTTATTTTTCGCATATCACTCTCCATAACGGAGAAAATTGCTATCAAAAAAAGGGCGCGAAAATCTAAAAAAAATTTGCTATCAAAAACCTATCATGTAACCAATCAAAAGAAAGCTCTCGAAAAAAAAAATTTGCCATCAAAAACCTATCATGTAACCAATCAAAAGAAAGCTCTCGATCTAAAAATCATCGTAAAGAAGTTATTTTTCGCATATCACTCTCCATAACGGAGAAAATTGCTATCAAAAAAAAGGCGCGAAAATCTAAACAAAATTTGCTATCAAAAACCTATCATTTAACCAATCAAAAGAAAGCTCTCGATCTGAAAATCATCGTAAAGAAGGTATTTTTCGCATATCACTCTCCATAACGGAGAAAATTGCTATAAAAAAAAAAGGCGCGAAAATCTAAAAAAAATTTGCTATCAAAAACCTATCATGTAACCAATCAAAAGAAAGCTCTCAATCTAAAAATCATCGTAAAGAAGTTATTTTTCGCATATCACTCTCCATAACGGAGAAAATTGCTATCAAAAAAAGGGCGCGAAAATCTAAAAAAAATTTGCTATCGAAAACCTATCATTTAACCAATCAAAAGGAAGCTCTCGATCTAAAAATCATCGTAAAGAAGTTATTTTTCGCATATCACTCTCCATAACGGAGAAAATTGCTATCAAAAAAAAGGCGCGAAAATCTAAACAAAATTTGCTATCAAAAACCTATCATGTAACCAATCAAAAGAAAGCTCTCGAAAAAAAAATTTGCCATCAAAAACCTATCATGTAACCAATCAAAATAAAGCTCTCGATCTAAAAATCATCGTAAAGAAGTCATTTTTCGCATATCACTCTCCATAACGGAGAAATTTGCTATAAAAAAAAAGGCGCGAAAATCTAAAAAAAAATTGCTATCAAAAACCTATCATGTAACCAATCAAAAGAAAGCTCTCGAAAAAAAAAATTTGCCATCAAAAACCTATCATGTAACCAATCAAAAGAAAGCTCTCGATCTAAAAATCATCGTAAAGAAGTTATTTTTCGCATATCACTCTCCATAACGGAGAAAATTGCTATCAAAAAAAAGGCGCGAAAATCTAAACAAAATTTGCTATCAAAAACCTATCATTTAACCAATCAAAAGAAAGCTCTCGATCTGAAAATCATCGTAAAGAAGGTATTTTTCGCATATCACTCTCCATAACGGAGAAAATTGCTATAAAAAAAAAGGCGCGAAAATCTAAAAAAAAATTTGCTATCAAAATCCTATCATGTAACCAATCAAAAGAAAGCTCTCGATCTAAAAATCATCGTAAAGAAGTTATTTTTCGCATATCACTCTCCATAACGGAGAAAATTGCTATCAAAAAAGGGCGCGAAAATCTAAAAAAAATTTGTTATCGAAAACCTATCATTTAACCAATCAAAAGGAAGCTCTCGATCTAAAAATCATCGTAAAGAAGTTATTTTTCGCATATCACTCTCCATAACGGAGAAAATTGCTATCAAAAAAAAAAGGCGCGAAAATCTAAAAAAAATTTGCCATCAAAAACCTATCATGTAACCAATCAAAAGAAAGCTCTCGATCTAAAAATCATCGTAAAGAAGTTATTTTTCGCATATCACTCTCCATAACGGAGAAAATTGCTATCAAAAAAAAGGCGCGAAAATCTAAACAAAATTTGCTATCGAAAACCTATCATTTAACCAATCAAAAGAAAGCTCTCGATCTAAAAATCATCGTAAAGAAGTTATTTTTCGCATATCACTCTATATAACGGAGAAAATTGCTATCAAAAAAAGGGCGCGAAAATCTAAAAAAAATTTGCTATCAAAAACCTATCATGTAACCAATCAAAAGAAAGCTCTCGATCTAAAAATCATCGTAAAGAAGTTATTTTTCGCATATCACTCTCCATAACGGAGAAAATTGCTATCAAAAAAAAAAGCGAAAATCTAAAAAAAATTTGCTATCAAAAACCTATCATGTAACCATTCAAAAGAAAGCTCTCGATCTAAAAATCATCGTAAAGAAGTTATTTTTCGCATATCACTCTCCATAACGGAGAAAATTGCTATCAAAAAAAGGGCGCGAAAATCTAAAAAAAATTTGCTATCGAAAACCTATCATTTAACCAATCAAAAGAAAGCTCTCGATCTAAAAATCATCGTAAAGAAGTTATTTTTCGCATATCACTCTCCATAACGGAGAAAATTGCTATCAAAAAAAAAAGGCGCGAAAATCTAAAAAAAATTTGCCATCAAAAACCTATCATGTAACCAATCAAAAGAAAGCTCTCGATCTAAAAATCATCGTAAATAAGTTATTTTTCGCATATCACTCTCCATAACGGAGAAAATTGCTATCATAAAAAAGGCGCGAAAATCTAAACAAAATTTGCTATCAAAAACCTATCATGTAACCAATCAAAAGAAAGCTCTCGAAAAAAAAATTTGCCATCAAAAACCTATCATGTAACCAATCAAAATAAAGCTCTCGATCTAAAAATCATCGTAAAGAAGTCATTTTTCGCATATCACTCTTCATAACGGAGAAATTTGCTATAAAAAAAAAGGCGCGAAAATCTAAAAAAAATTTGCTATCAAAAACCTATCATGTAACCAATCAAAAGAAAGCTCTCGATCTAAAAAAAATTTGCCATCAAAAACCTATCATGTAACCAATCAAAAGAAAGCTCTCGATCTAAAAATCATCGTAAAGAAGTTATTTTTCGCATATCACTCTCCATAACGGAGAAAATTGCTATCAAAAAAAAGGCGCGAAAATCTAAACAAAATTTGCTATCGAAAACCTATCATTTAACCAATCAAAAGAAAGCTCTCGATCTAAAAATCATCGTAAAGAAGTTATTTTTCGCATATCACTCTCCATAACGGAGAAAATTGCTATCAAAAAAAGGGCGCGAAAATCTAAAAAAAATTTGCTATCGAAAACCTATCATTTAACCAATCAAAAGGAAGCTCTCGATCTAAAAATCATCGTAAAGAAGTTATTTTTCGCATATCACTCTCCATAACGGAGAAAATTGCTATCAAAAAAAGGGCGCGAAAATCTAAAAAAAATTTGCTATCGAAAACCTATCATTTAACCAATCAAAAGGAAGCTCTCGATCTAAAAATCATCGTAAAGAAGTTATTTTTCGCATATCACTCTCCATAACGGAGAAAATTGCTATCAAAAAAAAAGGGCGAAAATCTAAACAAAATTTGCTATCAAAAACCTATCATGTAACCAATCAAAAGAAAGCTCTCGAAAAAAAAAATTTGCCATCAAAAACCTATCATGTAACCAATCAAAAGAAAGCTCTCGATCTAAAAATCATCGTAAAGAAGTTATTTTTCGCATATCACTCTCCATAACGGAGAAAATTGCTATCAAAAAAAAGGCGCGAAAATCTAAACAAAATTTGCTATCAAAAACCTATCATGTAACCAATCAAAAGAAAGCTCTCGAAAAAAAAATTTGCCATCAAAAACCTATCATGTAACCAATCAAAATAAAGCTCTCGATCTAAAAATCATCGTAAAGAAGTCATTTTTCGCATATCACTCTCCATAACGGAGAAATTTGCTATAAAAAAAAAGGCGCGAAAATCTAAAAAAAATTTGCTATCAAAAACCTATCATGTAACCAATCAAAAGAAAGCTCTCGATCTAAAAAAAATTTGCCATCAAAAACCTATCATGTAACCAATCAAAAGAAAGCTCTCGATCTAAAAATCATCGTAAAGAAGTTATTTTTCGCATATCACTCTCCATAACGGAGAAAATTGCTATCAAAAAAAAGGCGCGAAAATCTAAACAAAATTTGCTATCGAAAACCTATCATTTAACCAATCAAAAGAAAGCTCTCGATCTAAAAATCATCGTAAAGAAGTTATTTTTCGCATATCACTCTCCATAACGGAGAAAATTGCTATCAAAAAAAGGGCGCGAAAATCTAAAAAAAATTTGCTATCGAAAACCTATCATTTAACCAATCAAAAGGAAGCTCTCGATCTAAAAATCATCGTAAAGAAGTTATTTTTCGCATATCACTCTCCATAACGGAGAAAATTGCTATCAAAAAAAGGGCGCGAAAATCTAAAAAAAATTTGCTATCGAAAACCTATCATTTAACCAATCAAAAGGAAGCTCTCGATCTAAAAATCATCGTAAAGAAGTTATTTTTCGCATATCACTCTCCATAACGGAGAAAATTGCTATCAAAAAAAAGGCGCGAAAATCTAAACAAAATTTGCTATCAAAAACCTATCATGTAACCAATCAAAAGAAAGCTCTCGAAAAAAAAAATTTGCCATCAAAAACCTATCATGTAACCAATCAAAAGAAAGCTCTCGATCTAAAAATCATCGTAAAGAAGTTATTTTTCGCATATCACTCTCCATAACGGAGAAAATTGCTATCAAAAAAAAGGCGCGAAAATCTAAACAAAATTTGCTATCAAAAACCTATCATGTAACCAATCAAAAGAAAGCTCTCGAAAAAAAAATTTGCCATCAAAAACCTATCATGTAACCAATCAAAATAAAGCTCTCGATCTAAAAATCATCGTAAAGAAGTCATTTTTCGCATATCACTCTCCATAACGGAGAAATTTGCTATAAAAAAAAAGGCGCGAAAATCTAAAAAAAATTTGCTATCAAAAACCTATCATGTAACCAATCAAAAGAAAGCTCTCGATCTAAAAAAAATTTGCCATCAAAAACCTATCATGTAACCAATCAAAAGAAAGCTCTCGATCTAAAAATCATCGTAAAGAAGTTATTTTTCGCATATCACTCTCCATAACGGAGAAAATTGCTATCAAAAAAAAGGCGCGAAAATCTAAACAAAATTTGCTATCGAAAACCTATCATTTAACCAATCAAAAGAAAGCTCTCGATCTAAAAATCATCGTAAAGAAGTTATTTTTCGCATATCACTCTCCATAACGGAGAAAATTGCTATCAAAAAAAGGGCGCGAAAATCTAAAAAAAATTTGCTATCGAAAACCTATCATTTAACCAATCAAAAGGAAGCTCTCGATCTAAAAATCATCGTAAAGAAGTTATTTTTCGCATATCACTCTCCATAACGGAGAAAATTGCTATCAAAAAAAGGGCGCGAAAATCTAAAAAAAATTTGCTATCGAAAACCTATCATTTAACCAATCAAAAGGAAGCTCTCGATCTAAAAATCATCGTAAAGAAGTTATTTTTCGCATATCACTCTCCATTACGGAGAAAATTGCTATCAAAAAAAGGGCGCGAAAATCTAAAAAAAATTTGCTATCGAAAACCTATCATTTAACCAATCAAAAGAAAGCTCTCGATCTAAAAATCATCGTAAAGAAGTTATTTTTCGCATATCACTCTCCATAACGGAGAAAATTGCTATCAAAAAAAGGGCGCGAAAATCTAAAAAAAATTTGCTATCGAAAACCTATCATGTAACCAATCAAAAGAAAGCTCTCGAAAAAAAAATTTGCCATCAAAAACCTATCATGTAACCAATCAAAATAAAGCTCTCGATCTAAAAATCATCGTAAAGAAGTTATTTTTCGCATATCACTCTCCATAACGGAGAAAATTGCTATCAAAAAAAGGGCGCGAAAATCTAAAAAAAATTTGCTATCGAAAACCTATCATGTAACCAATCAAAAGAAAGCTCTCGAAAAAAAAATTTGCCATCAAAAACTTATCATGTAACCAATCAAAATAAAGCTCTCGATCTAAAAATCATCGTAAAGAAGTCATTTTTCGCATATCACTCTCCATAACGGAGAAATTTGCTATAAAAAAAAAGGCGCGAAAATCTAAAAAAAATTTGCTATCAAAAACCTATCATGTAACCAATCAAAAGAAAGCTCTCGATCTAAAAAAAATTTGCCATCAAAAACCTATCATGTAACCAATCAAAAGAAAGCTCTCGATCTAAAAATCATCGTAAAGAAGTTATTTTTCGCATATCACTCTCCATAACGGAGAAAATTGCTATCAAAAAAAAGGCGCGAAAATCTAAACAAAATTTGCTATCGAAAACCTATCATTTAACCAATCAAAAGAAAGCTCTCGATCTAAAAATCATCGTAAAGAAGTTATTTTTCGCATATCACTCTCCATAACGGAGAAAATTGCTATCAAAAAAAGGGCGCGAAAATCTAAAAAAAATTTGCTATCGAAAACCTATCATTTAACCAATCAAAAGGAAGCTCTCGATCTAAAAATCATCGTAAAGAAGTTATTTTTCGCATATCACTCTCCATAACGGAGAAAATTGCTATCAAAAAAAGGGCGCGAAAATCTAAAAAAAATTTGCTATCGAAAACCTATCATTTAACCAATCAAAAGGAAGCTCTCGATCTAAAAATCATCGTAAAGAAGTTATTTTTCGCATATCACTCTCCATAACGGAGAAAATTGCTATCAAAAAAAAGGCGCGAAAATCTAAACAAAATTTGCTATCAAAAACCTATCATGTAACCAATCAAAAGAAAGCTCTCGAAAAAAAAAATTTGCCATCAAAAACCTATCATGTAACCAATCAAAAGAAAGCTCTCGATCTAAAAATCATCGTAAAGAAGTTATTTTTCGCATATCACTCTCCATAACGGAGAAAATTGCTATCAAAAAAAGGGCGCGAAAATCTAAAAAAAATTTGCTATCGAAAACCTATCATTTAACCAATCAAAAGGAAGCTCTCGATCTAAAAATCATCGTAAAGAAGTTATTTTTCGCATATCACTCTCCATAACGGAGAAAATTGCTATCAAAAAAAAGGCGCGAAAATCTAAACAAAATTTGCTATCAAAAACCTATCATGTAACCAATCAAAAGAAAGCTCTCGAAAAAAAAATTTGCCATCAAAAACCTATCATGTAACCAATCAAAATAAAGCTCTCGATCTAAAAATCATCGTAAAGAAGTCATTTTTCGCATATCACTCTCCATAACGGAGAAATTTGCTATAAAAAAAAAGGCGCGAAAATCTAAAAAAAAATTGCTATCAAAAACCTATCATGTAACCAATCAAAAGAAAGCTCTCGAAAAAAAAAATTTGCAATCAAAAACCTATCATGTAACCAATCAAAAGAAAGCTCTCGATCTAAAAATCATCGTAAAGAAGTTATTTTTCGCATATCACTCTCCATAACGGAGAAAATTGCTATCAAAAAAAGGGCGCGAAAATCTAAAAAAAATTTGCTATCGAAAACCTATCATTTAACCAATCAAAAGGAAGCTCTCGATCTAAAAATCATCGTAAAGAAGTTATTTTTCGCATATCACTCTCCATAACGGAGAAAATTGCTATCAAAAAAAAGGCGCGAAAATCTAAACAAAATTTGCTATCAAAAACCTATCATGTAACCAATCAAAAGAAAGCTCTCGAAAAAAAAAATTTGCCATCAAAAACCTATCATGTAACCAATCAAAAGAAAGCTCTCGATCTAAAAATCATCGTAAAGAAGTTATTTTTCGCATATCACTCTCCATAACGGAGAAAATTGCTATCAAAAAAAGGGCGCGAAAATCTAAAAAAAATTTGCTATCGAAAACCTATCATTTAACCAATCAAAAGGAAGCTCTCGATCTAAAAATCATCGTAAAGAAGTTATTTTTCGCATATCACTCTCCATAACGGAGAAAATTGCTATCAAAAAAAAGGCGCGAAAATCTAAACAAAATTTGCTATCAAAAACCTATCATGTAACCAATCAAAAGAAAGCTCTCGAAAAAAAAATTTGCCATCAAAAACCTATCATGTAACCAATCAAAATAAAGCTCTCGATCTAAAAATCATCGTAAAGAAGTCATTTTTCGCATATCACTCTCCATAACGGAGAAAATTGCTATCATAAAAAAGGCGCGAAAATCTAAACAAAATTTGCTATCAAAAACCTATCATGTAACCAATCAAAAGAAAGCTCTCGATCTAAAAATAATCGTAAATAAGTTATTTTTCGCATATCACTCTCCATAACGGAGAAAATTGCTATCATAAAAAAGGCGCGAATATCTAAACAAAATTTGCTATCAAAAACCTATCATGTAACCAATCAAAAGAAAGCTCTCGAAAAAAAAATTTGCCATCAAAAACCTATCATGTAACCAATCAAAATAAAGCTCTCGATCTAAAAATCATCGTAAAGAAGTCATTTTTCGCATATCACTCTCCATAACGGAGAAATTTGCTATAAAAAAAAAGGCGCGAAAATCTAAAAAAAATTTGCTATCAAAAACCTATCATGTAACCAATCAAAAGAAAGCTCTCGATCTAAAAAAAATTTGCCATCAAAAACCTATCATGTAACCAATCAAAAGAAAGCTCTCGATCTAAAAATCATCGTAAAGAAGTTATTTTTCGCATATCACTCTCCATAACGGAGAAAATTGCTATCAAAAAAAAGGCGCGAAAATCTAAACAAAATTTGCTATCGAAAACCTATCATTTAACCAATCAAAAGAAAGCTCTCGATCTAAAAATCATCGTAAAGAAGTTATTTTTCGCATATCACTCTCCATAACGGAGAAAATTGCTATCAAAAAAAAAGGCGCGAAAATCTAAGAAAAATTTGCTATCAAAAACCTATCATGTAACCAATCAAAAGAAAGCTCTCGATCTAAAAATCATCGTAAAGAAGTTATTTTTCGCATATCACTCTCCATAACGGAGAAAATTGCTATCAAAAAAGGCGCGAAAATCTAAAAAAAATTTGCTATCAAAAACCTATCATGTAACCAATCAAAAGGAAGCTCTCGATCTAAAAAAAATTTGCCATCAAAAACCTATCATGTAACCAATCAAAAGAAAGCTCTCGATCTAAAAATCATCGTGAAGAGGTTATTTTTCGCAAATATCACTCTCCATAACGGAGAAAATTGCTATTAAAAAAAGGCGCGAAAATCTAAAAAAAATTTGCTATCGAAAACCTATCATGTAACCAATCAAAAGAAAGCTCTCGATCTAAAAATCATCGTAAAGAAGTTATTTTTCGCATATCACTCTATATAACGGAGAAAATTGCTATCAAAAAAAGGGCGCGAAAATCTAAAAAAATTTGCTATCAAAAACCTATCATGTAACCAATCAAAAGAAAGCTCTCGAAAAAAAAAAATTTGCCATCAAAAACCTATCATGTAACCAATCAAAAGAAAGCTCTCGATCTAAAAATCATCGTAAAGAAGTTATTTTTCGCATATCACTCTCCATAACGGAGAAAATTGCTATCAAAAAAAAGGCGCGAAAATCTAAACAAAATTTGCTATCAAAAACCTATCATTTAACCAATCAAAAGAAAGCTCTCGATCTGAAAATCATCGTAAAGAAGGTATTTTTCGCATATCACTCTCCATAACGGAGAAAATTGCTATAAAAAAAAAAGGCGCGAAAATCTAAAAAAATTTGCTATCAAAAACCTATCATGTAACCAATCAAAAGAAAGCTCTCGATCTAAAAATCATCGTAAAGAAGTTATTTTTCGCATATCACTCTCCATAACGGAGAAAATTGCTATCAAAAAAAGGGCGCGAAAATCTAAAAAAAATTTGCTATCGAAAACCTATCATTTAACCAATCAAAAGGAAGCTCTCGATCTAAAAATCATCGTAAAGAAGTTATTTTTCGCATATCACTCTCCATAACGGAGAAAATTGCTATCAAAAAAAGGCGCGAAAATCTAAACAAAATTTGCTATCAAAAACCTATCATGTAACCAATCAAAAGAAAGCTCTCGAAAAAAAAATTTGCCATCAAAAACCTATCATGTAACCAATCAAAATAAAGCTCTCGATCTAAAAATCATCGTAAAGAAGTCATTTTTCGCATATCACTCTCCATAACGGAGAAATTTGCTATAAAAAAAAAGGCGCGAAAATCTAAAAAAAATTTGCTATCAAAAACCTATCATGTAACCAATCAAAAGAAAGCTCTCGAAAAAAAAAATTTGCCATCAAAAACCTATCATGTAACCAATCAAAAGAAAGCTCTCGATCTAAAAATCATCGTAAAGAAGTTATTTTTCGCATATCACTCTCCATAACGGAGAAAATTGCTATCAAAAAAAAGGCGCGAAAATCTAAACAAAATTTGCTATCAAAAACCTATCATTTAACCAATCAAAAGAAAGCTCTCGATCTGAAAATCATCGTAAAGAAGGTATTTTTCGCATATCACTCTCCATAACGGAGAAAATTGCTATAAAAAAAAAAGGCGCGAAAATCTAAAAAAAAATTTGCTATCAAAATCCTATCATGTAACCAATCAAAAGAAAGCTCTCGATCTAAAAATCATCGTAAAGAAGTTATTTTTCGCATATCACTCTCCATAACGGAGAAAATTGCTATCAAAAAAGGGCGCGAAAATCTAAAAAAAATTTGTTATCGAAAACCTATCATTTAACCAATCAAAAGGAAGCTCTCGATCTAAAAATCATCGTAAAGAAGTTATTTTTCGCATATCACTCTCCATAACGGAGAAAATTGCTATCAAAAAAAAAAGGCGCGAAAATCTAAAAAAAATTTGCCATCAAAAACCTATCATGTAACCAATCAAAAGAAAGCTCTCGATCTAAAAATCATCGTAAAGAAGTTATTTTTCGCATATCACTCTCCATAACGGAGAAAATTGCTATCAAAAAAAAGGCGCGAAAATCTAAACAAAATTTGCTATCGAAAACCTATCATTTAACCAATCAAAAGAAAGCTCTCGATCTAAAAATCATCGTAAAGAAGTTATTTTTCGCATATCACTCTATATAACGGAGAAAATTGCTATCAAAAAAAGGGCGCGAAAATCTAAAAAAAATTTGCTATCAAAAACCTATCATGTAACCAATCAAAAGAAAGCTCTCGATCTAAAAATCATCGTAAAGAAGTTATTTTTCGCATATCACTCTCCATAACGGAGAAAATTGCTATCAAAAAAAAAAGCGAAAATCTAAAAAAAATTTGCTATCAAAAACCTATCATGTAACCATTCAAAAGAAAGCTCTCGATCTAAAAATCATCGTAAAGAAGTTATTTTTCGCATATCACTCTCCATAACGGAGAAAATTGCTATCAAAAAAAGGGCGCGAAAATCTAAAAAAAATTTGCTATCGAAAACCTATCATTTAACCAATCAAAAGAAAGCTCTCGATCTAAAAATCATCGTAAAGAAGTTATTTTTCGCATATCACTCTCCATAACGGAGAAAATTGCTATCAAAAAAAAAAGGCGCGAAAATCTAAAAAAAATTTGCCATCAAAAACCTATCATGTAACCAATCAAAAGAAAGCTCTCGATCTAAAAATCATCGTAAATAAGTTATTTTTCGCATATCACTCTCCATAACGGAGAAAATTGCTATCATAAAAAAGGCGCGAAAATCTAAACAAAATTTGCTATCAAAAACCTATCATGTAACCAATCAAAAGAAAGCTCTCGAAAAAAAAATTTGCCATCAAAAACCTATCATGTAACCAATCAAAATAAAGCTCTCGATCTAAAAATCATCGTAAAGAAGTCATTTTTCGCATATCACTCTCCATAACGGAGAAATTTGCTATAAAAAAAAAGGCGCGAAAATCTAAAAAAAATTTGCTATCAAAAACCTATCATGTAACCAATCAAAAGAAAGCTCTCGATCTAAAAAAAATTTGCCATCAAAAACCTATCATGTAACCAATCAAAAGAAAGCTCTCGATCTAAAAATCATCGTAAAGAAGTTATTTTTCGCATATCACTCTCCATAACGGAGAAAATTGCTATCAAAAAAAAGGCGCGAAAATCTAAACAAAATTTGCTATCGAAAACCTATCATTTAACCAATCAAAAGAAAGCTCTCGATCTAAAAATCATCGTAAAGAAGTTATTTTTCGCATATCACTCTCCATAACGGAGAAAATTGCTATCAAAAAAAAAGGCGCAAAAATCTAAGAAAAATTTGCTATCAAAAACCTATCATGTAACCAATCAAAAGAAAGCTCTCGATCTAAAAATCATCGTAAAGAAGTTATTTTTCGCATATCACTCTCCATAACGGAGAAAATTGCTATCAAAAAGGCGCGAAAATCTAAAAAAAATTTGCTATCAAAAACCTATCATGTAACCAATCAAAAGGAAGCTCTCGATCTAAAAAAAATTTGCCATCAAAAACCTATCATGTAACCAATCAAAAGAAAGCTCTCGATCTAAAAATCATCGTGAAGAGGTTATTTTTCGCAAATATCACTCTCCATAACGGAGAAAATTGCTATTAAAAAAAGGCGCGAAAATCTAAAAAAAATTTGCTATCGAAAACCTATCATGTAACCAATCAAAAGAAAGCTCTCGATCTAAAAATCATCGTAAAGAAGTTATTTTTCGCATATCACTCTATATAACGGAGAAAATTGCTATCAAAAAAAGGGCGCGAAAATCTAAAAAAAATTTGCTATCAAAAACCTATCATGTAACCAATCAAAAGAAAGCTCTCGAAAAAAAAAATTTGCCATCAAAAACCTATCATGTAACCAATCAAAAGAAAGCTCTCGATTTAAAAATCATCGTAAAGAAGTTATTTTTCGCATATCACTCTCCATAACGGAGAAAATTGCTATCAAAAAAAAGGCGCGAAAATCTAAAAAAAATTTGCTATCAAAAACCTATCATGTAACCAATCAAAAGAAAGCTCTCGATCTAAAAATCATCGTAAAGAAGTTATTTTTCGCATATCACTCTCCATAACGGAGAAAATTGCTATAAAAAAAAAGGCGCGAAAATCTAAACAAAATTTGCTATCGAAAACCTATCATGTAACCAATCAAAAGAAAGCTCTCGATCTAAAAATCATCGTAAAGAAGTTATTTTTCGCATATCACTCTCCATAACGGAGAAAATTGCTATCAAAAAAAAGGCGCGAAAATCTAAACAAAATTTGCTATCGAAAACCTATCATTTAACCAATCAAAAGAAAGCTCTTGATCTAAAAATCATCGTAAAGAAGTTATTTTTCGCATATCACTCTCCATAACGGAGAAAATTGCTATCAAAAAAAAGGCGCGGAAATCTAAAAAAATTTTGCTATCAAAAACCTATCATGTAACCAATCAAAAGAAAGCTCTCGATCTAAAAATCATCGTAAAGAAGTTATTTTTCGCATATCACTCTCCATAACGGAGAAAATTGCTATCAAAAAAAAAGGCGCGAAAATCTAAACAAAATTTGCTATCGAAAACCTATCATGTAACCAATCAAAAGAAAGCTCTCGATCTGAAAATCATCGTAAAGAAGTTATTTTTCGCATATCACTCTCCATAACGGAGAAAATTGCTATCAAAAAAAAAGGCGCGAAAATCTAAACAAAATTTGCTATCAAAAACCTATCATGTAACCAATCAAAAGAAAGCTCTCGATCTGAAAATCATCGTAAAGAAGTTATTTTTCGCATATCACTCTCCATAACGGAGAAAATTGCTATCAAAAAAAAGGCGCGAAAATCTAAACAAAATTTGCTATCGAAAACCTATCATTTAACCAATCAAAAGAAAGCTCTCGATCTAAAAATCATCGTAAAGAAGTTATTTTTCGCATATCACTCTCCATAACGGAGAAAATTGCTATAAAAAAAAAAGGCGCGAAAATCTAAACAAAATTTGCTATCAAAAACCTATCATGTAACCAATCAAAAGAAAGCTCTCGATCTGAAAATCATCGTAAAGAAGTTATTTTTCGCATATCACTCTCCATAACGGAGAAAATTGCTATCAAAAAAAAGGCGCGAAAATCTAAACAAAATTTGCTATCGAAAACCTATCATTTAACCAATCAAAAGAAAGCTCTCGATCTAAAAATCATCGTAAAGAAGTTATTTTTCGCATATCACTCTCCATAACGGAGAAAATTGCTATCAAAAAAAAAGGCGCGAAAATCTAAGAAAAATTTGCTATCAAAAACCTATCATGTAACCAATCAAAAGAAAGCTCTCGATCTAAAAATCATCGTAAAGAAGTTATTTTTCGCATATCACTCTCCATAACGGAGAAAATTGCTATCAAAAAAGGCGCGAAAATCTAAAAAAAATTTGCTATCAAAAACCTATCATGTAACCAATCAAAAGGAAGCTCTCGATCTAAAAAAAATTTGCCATCAAAAACCTATCATGTAACCAATCAAAAGAAAGCTCTCGATCTAAAAATCATCGTGAAGAGGTTATTTTTCGCAAATATCACTCTCCATAACGGAGAAAATTGCTATTAAAAAAAGGCGCGAAAATCTAAAAAAAATTTGCTATCGAAAACCTATCATGTAACCAATCAAAAGAAAGCTCTCGATCTAAAAATCATCGTAAAGAAGTTATTTTTCGCATATCACTCTATATAACGGAGAAAATTGCTATCAAAAAAAGGGCGCGAAAATCTAAAAAAAATTTGCTATCAAAAACCTATCATGTAACCAATCAAAAGAAAGCTCTCGAAAAAAAAAATTTGCCATCAAAAACCTATCATGTAACCAATCAAAAGAAAGCTCTCGATCTAAAAATCATCGTAAAGAAGTTATTTTTCGCATATCACTCTCCATAACGGAGAAAATTGCTATCAAAAAAAAGGCGCGAAAATCTAAACAAAATTTGCTATCGAAAACCTATCATGTAACCAATCAAAAGTAAGCTCTCGATCTGAAAATCATCGTAAAGAAGTTATTTTTCGCATATCACTCTCCATAACGGAGAAAATTGCTATCAA
Organism: Lochmaea crataegi; assembly: GCA_947563755.1. Classification (NCBI taxonomy): domain Eukaryota; kingdom Metazoa; phylum Arthropoda; class Insecta; order Coleoptera; family Chrysomelidae; genus Lochmaea; species Lochmaea crataegi. The sequence continues at coordinate 52,812,983 of OX387427.1, read as the reverse complement.
AAAAAAAGGCGCGAAAATCTAAACAAAATTTGCTATCAAAAACCTATCATGTAACCAATCAAAAGAAAGCTCTCGATCTGAAAATCATCGTAAAGAAGTTATTTTTCGCATATCACTCTCCATAACGGAGAAAATTGCTATCAAAAAAAAAGGCGCGAAAATCTAAGAAAAATTTGCTATCAAAAACCTATCATGTAACCAATCAAAAGAAAGCTCTCGATCTAAAAATCATCGTAAAGAAGTTATTTTTCGCATATCACTCTCCATAACGGAGAAAATTGCTATCAAAAAAGGCGCGAAAATCTAAAAAAAATTTGCTATCAAAAACCTATCATGTAACCAATCAAAAGGAAGCTCTCGATCTAAAAAAAATTTGCCATCAAAAACCTATCATGTAACCAATCAAAAGAAAGCTCTCGATCTAAAAATCATCGTGAAGAGGTTATTTTTCGCAAATATCACTCTCCATAACGGAGAAAATTGCTATTAAAAAAAGGCGCGAAAATCTAAAAAAAATTTGCTATCGAAAACCTATCATGTAACCAATCAAAAGAAAGCTCTCGATCTAAAAATCATCGTAAAGAAGTTATTTTTCGCATATCACTCTATATAACGGAGAAAATTGCTATCAAAAAAAGGGCGCGAAAATCTAAAAAAAATTTGCTATCAAAAACCTATCATGTAACCAATCAAAAGAAAGCTCTCGAAAAAAAAAATTTGCCATCAAAAACCTATCATGTAACCAATCAAAAGAAAGCTCTCGATCTAAAAATCATCGTAAAGAAGTTATTTTTCGCATATCACTCTCCATAACGGAGAAAATTGCTATCAAAAAAAAGGCGCGAAAATCTAAACAAAATTTGCTATCGAAAACCTATCATGTAACCAATCAAAAGTAAGCTCTCGATCTGAAAATCATCGTAAAGAAGTTATTTTTCGCATATCACTCTCCATAACGGAGAAAATTGCTATCAAAAAAAAAGGCGCGAAAATCTAAACAAAATTTGCTATCAAAAACCTATCATGTAACCAATCAAAAGAAAGCTCTCGATCTGAAAATCATCGTAAAGAAGTTATTTTTCGCATATCACTCTCCATAACGGAGAAAATTGCTATCAAAAAAAAAGGCGCGAAAATCTAAAAAAAATTTGCTATCAAAAACCTATCATGTAACCAATCAAAAGAAAGCTCTCGAGAAAAAAAAATTTGCCATCAAAAACCTATCATGTAACCAATCAAAAGAAAGCTCTCGATCTAAAAATCATCGTAAAGAAGTTATTTTTCGCATATCACTCTCCATAACGGAGAAAATTGCTATCAAAAAAAAGGCGCGAAAATCTGAAAAAAATTTGCTATCAAAAACCTATCATGTAACCAATCAAAAGAAAGCTCTCGATCTGAAAATCATCGTAAAGAAGTTATTTTTCGCATATCACTCTCCATAACGGAGAAAATTGCTATCGAAAAAAGAAGTTTTTTGAATTTAGTCGGTGTAAAAAGTGTGATGGTACTCTTATGGCATTAATAATGGGAGGGAGTATACCAGACACATCAGCAAAGAAACGTGGTAGAGTTTTAGAAGATGAAGTGAGAAATACTGTCAGCAATATACTTGGAAAAAAAATTGAAAAATGTGGTCTCATGCTGTCCAAAGAGTACCCTATGATAGCTGGATCACCAGATGGAATCTGTGGCGATGTGATTATTGAGATGCAGGTCCAAATGTATATGACCGGATTGAAAAAGGAATACTTTTGTGTGGCAGATAGTGATTACACTACGAATAAAAAAGTAAAAATTATGAGTGTATCATTTGATGAAACATACATGTCTGATTTCCTTAAGCTTGTAGTGGGTTTGTGGAGAGAAAATGTGTACCCAGTGTTGCATAGAAGTATATTGTAATTTTTTTCTACTCCTATACTGTAAGTTGATAATTAAATGCCAATTTTCAGTTTCATAATGATACTCATTATAACGCTGGTTTTCATTATGAAACTGAAAAATTGACCAATAGAAAATCTAGATTTTTAAATAACCAAGTAGGCAGACCCAATATTTTCTGTAGAATTTTTGACAGTTTCTCATAGATTCGTGTTTTATGACAGTTTTAATCTTCTGCGTTAGTCAAAAAGGTAGATACCTTCCACTTTTTAAAAGAAATGTAATTTATAATTTATCTTGTTTAATGTTACACATGAATTCGCTTATGTTTATTGTTAATAGTTAAATTAAGTTTATAGTTTTTATAGTGGTTATTTTGTAAGAATAAAAATTAAGTTGAAGAATTTATTTTTCATTCGTATTTTATTTCTTATTGTTTGTCTAAAAAATTATTAAAAAATTAAATGAAAGAAATGTTGAATTCAAATAAAATTTCTTGTTCGTAGAAAAAATAGTGTATGCAACTATCATGTAATGGTTATTAATATACTCGCATTAAGCAAACAAAACTCGCCTTCTAGCTCGTTTCGTATCCCGGTTAATTCTTAATAACCATCATTACATGATCATTGCATAATATACTATTATGTAAATAAAATGCACAAATGGTAATTTTGTAGTTTTATTTAATTAGAGAATCTTGTAAATTTATTAAAGCACATGCAATTACAATAATATCATCAAGTACTTTTACAAAATTTGTATTTAAACATGCAAGGGGCTTCAACATGTTAAATTCTCTCAAACGTCTAATTACTCTCTCAACATGTATCCTTAAACTAGCTATCTGCTTTGTTTCCTTCACTTCATGTTTTGTGTTGTTCGTAATACTACAAAATAAAAATAAAAGATATTATGTCGAAGTGTTTATATGGTTAGTTTATAGACTGACTGTATATATATATATATAACAATCTACTATATTATTAGGGATTCCGTTACAATTTGAGCTGGTTAAGAAATTAAACTCTTTTTTACTACTTCCAAGCTTTCGGATTTATTTGAATCCTTTCTCAAGAATAAAATATGAACAAGTTCTAATACATACATACTTTGTTATGTTAGTATAACAAAGTATAATTTTATGATGAAGCAAAATTAGCTCTCAGTGTAATATTACATAAAGTGAAAAATACATCAAAAATGTTATTCGGACTTAAAAAAAGGAATTTATTTGTTGATATAGGTATGTAGTGAAAAAATATATTAATATGTAGGTACCTGGACTTTCCGATGAAGTGCCTACACGTTCTACATGTGTCCTAGATGTACTTTCTTCTGCTAAATATTTTTCACTTTCTTCAATCAACATTTCCTTTGTTTTATCGGAACACATGGTTGTTCTGTTGTATTAGAAGTTCGTATTATTTTTTCTGGTTTCCATTCAAATCTTGATGTAGGGACACACCCTGACTTCATGCGCACTTTTGAAATTGTACCCATTACATGATACTGAATATAATTTTCCATATCGTTTGGTAACTGAAACCAGAATGAAGTTTTTAGATAGGTATTAATGTAAACAATAAATGAAATATAACCTCTAACAAGTGATTGACAATTTTATTGATTAATCTTGATATTTCATTCACCACTCAATTATACTGATTAAAGTAAATACTTACGTCAAAATGGTCTTCGCAAAAATATATGACCGAATTTGAAGATACAGTTGCTGGATCTCTCCTCGCAAGATTTAGCCACCTATCTCTAACTATTTTTTTCATTGGAACGTTAACAAATATCTTTTTCGGAGTTTTTATTGATGTATTCTTACATTTTGGAACCGCACACCATCGATACACATTAGGATTCATGACTATGATAACTAATTGCACAAAATGATTCAAATTATGTATCAAAATAAACTTTGAACATGCAATCTGACAAGTGTCAAGTGTTTGAAGTTTGACGTTTTTACCACAGATGACACAGATCAAGGTCCCTAAAGTATATTTGTGAGCCATATTTTCGCGATCTAGCGTCTTTAAGCGGATTAAAGCGATTCATTTTCGCGAATAAGTAATGACGTCACGCTTAAAAACGCTTGAAGCGGAATCTGGCGTGGTCGAGAGTGCGCCAGAAAACTTTGAAGCGGTTCAGCTGTTGTGCGTCATTTTGACAGAATAAATTAATAGAGAGTGGACCAATGGTGAGGAGCGGCTAATTGTAGGACCACCGAAAAAGCTGTATCCTCACTGAGCAACACCATTAAAATCTCTCCTCCTTTTCATTCTAAATTCTAAGATCACAAATTTTAACAAAAGCAATATTATTTTATTTAGGTATATTAATATTATTTTGCTTACTGCAGATTCAGAATCTCAGAAAGAAAAAAATAAACAAAGTAAAGTGTATGTGTCGTGAGAGAAATGTCGTTGTGATATGTCAGAATACCGTTAGATATTTCCATTTTTGCGAGGTTAAGCGCGACGTCACCGTTATGACGTCACGCTTAAGCTACACTGTTAATCCGCTTAAAGACGCTAGATAGCAAAAATATGGCTTTAGGGACCTTGAACACAGATCTGTGGTATTTACGAATTGATGATGTCATAGAGAGACGCCATTACTATTCTAGAGTTTTGGCGTGGAATTTAAAATGTGTTTTTAAAAGGTAAATTTCTCCTTTAAAAACTTGTTTTCTTGCAGAAATAGCATGTATTATAGATAAAGTATATGCGTAAAAACATCGTGGAGCAGTTTTTCAAAATCAGTCATCATGCCTTTTGCGAGGGCGTCCATATTTAAATTATATCGCACAGAATCAGAAACCACCCTATAGGTTATCTATGAACCCTATGACAGAATGCGCATACAACCGTTCCATGCACAATAATAAAACGGTTACATGCGTAATTCGGAACGCAATCTATACCTATACGGTCAAGAGTGGAGAGACAGAAAGACAGAGTGAAAATAACTCATTATACATAAACAAAAGCCGATTCAGTGCTACAAGCGACATCTATCGTAAATATTTTGAACCAAAAAATTACTAGACAAGAAACAAGTTTTTTGAAAGTTTTAAGGTTTATACACCTACTTTGAGGGCCCTCTTAAGAAATCTATTTTTGTGGTCCCAAACATCGATTCTTCGATTATTCGATCTCAGATCGCCATCCGTAAATGTAGTGTCTATGTCATTGCTGTCAATATGTTTACATATCTCAAAATATGTACAACTTTATTATTGAATAAAACCTAATATCCTAGGTTTTCTCGTATCTATTTCACTGCAATACACCAATCTCATGGTGAGATTCTCACTAGTCCCTTAAGAATACGGGCCCAGTCCCAGTACTCGATACGATTCCAGAAAGGTTCATACATGCCAGCTGGAACAAAACTTGTCTCCATGGATCGAATCCAATCGAACAAACATTTTCCAAGCAAGTTCCAACAGATACACAGACCCACCACGGACCGATCATCGTGTTGGTTGTATGTAATAGAGGAGTTCAGTCTAAGGTCAGTGTGACCAACAAAAAGTGGTTTTTATGACAAGAATGACAGTTAATGTCTACCATTCAAAACATAAGATTTTTGCAGGTTTTTTATGATTACCAAAATCTATATTGCTTTATTAAAACAATGAATACACCCCCGAAGCGTAAATCATAAAATTTAAAATGGCGTTTTAACTGAATTCTCAATGCATCGGCGGCCAGTAATTCTAGGAACTTTCGGCAAATCACCAATTCTCTTCTGTCATTATGTCACTATAGTTCATTTAAAAACCAGGAGGAGTAATTTGAATTTAAGTTGGCAATTCTGTAGATCTCTGATTGGTCAGATTGCACCCAGCTTCAAACAGCACTTTTTAGCATTGACATCTCGTGATAATATAATCGTTTATGTTTATTTTCCATACTTTTGTAGTAGTTCTAGTTAGTTGAATCACTTTATTCTTCTGATTGCTTTTTCCTCTGACATCTGACATAACTAGTGACATAACGACAGATGAGAATTCGTGATTTGCCGAAAGTTCCTAGAATTACTGGCCACCGATGCATTGAGAATTCAGCTAAAACTTAATTCTAAATTTTATGATTTACGCTTCGGGGGCGTATTCATTGTTTTAATAAAGCAATATAGATTTTCGTAATGATAAAAAACCTGCAAAAATCTTATGTTTTGAATGGTAGACATTAACTGTCATTGTCTTAAAAACCACTTTTTGTTGGTCACACTGACAGACTAAACTCCTAGGCATGTTTTCTTATACACCGGTAGATCCACCAATTCACCAACTGAGTTTTCATATTCATTGGTGGATTTCAGATTGAAGAAATGACGCGTTCATTTATTACTGTTGCATCAACCAAAATTGCAAACCATTCCGACCGCTGTTTCGAGGTGGTGGATAAATTTGGTGGTTTACAAAATGACAGCTCAATCTCAAAAAAGTAAAGATTTGAAGCGGATATAGCAAATTATTAAAGAAATGGACGAATAAATAGAAATCAATTTAGAATGTGATAATAAAGTATTGACTGCACTCAGCGTCAGAAATTGAAGAAATTTCAAGTGGTATCGATTGTCATTTGTCAGGTAATGATGAATACTGTAAACAACAACTGCGTTTTTTTATGTGCCACTGGTGACTCTATCATGTCGGTGCAGCGGAGACTGACGTCAGTCAACCAATGGTAAATCAATGATGAAAAAAAAAACGTGCCTCACAAATATGTGCACAAAACTAGACCATAGATCTGAGCTCGACAACAAAGAACGAATCTGTCACTTGTCACTCTAGTTCGTAGCAGTTCATACTTCACTTCATAGTTTCTTGTTTGTTCTTCGCCATTTTTATTTTATGTGAAGGTGTTGTTTGTTTGAGACGTAAAGGTAAACTTCAAAGTGTAAAAAACTAGTTACCGTGATTTGCTTAAACTGAATTAGATGTATTTACAAAAATATATATTTTAGAAAACATGTCTTCAGGCGGTGGTGACAATGACGATGGTTTTATTGCAAAGTTGCGTGGTTTGCCTTGGTCTGCAACTCAAGATGATATTTTGACCTTTTTTACGGACACTTTTGCTGATTGTAAAATTTTGGGTGGAAAATCGGGAATACATATGACAACATCAAGAGAAGGTAGACCTAGTGGGGAAGCTTTTGTTGAATTTGAATCTGCCGATGATTTGGAAACCGCTTTGCAAAAGGATCGAGAACATATTGGAAATAGATACATTGAAGGTGAGTATTATTTGTGTATTTTATTCAGCAGTATTTTGTCATACGAAAGTTCGTTTAGTGATATTCAATTCTGAGCCATAAGAAAAGCTATTTCTTGATAACTGAATACTACTGGATGAATCCACCATAAATTGAATACTTTATTCCAAATTACTTGAACCAGAAAATGTATTGAGTTAATTTTGTTAGTTTTAGTTAAATAAAATAACGTGTATTCTTTATACTGTTTAATACTTTCGACAGTTTTATTTCAAAAAGGCTAAACAACAAAATACAGTACTATAGTGTATTTATTGTAGCAATGTAAATTTTTGTTCAATTAGTGGAAGAAGTATGAAATGATCATCGAGTCTGGTATTGATAAAAATTATTTTTATTACAGTTTTCAAAGTTAACAAAGCAGAAATGGAATGGGTGATTAAGAGATCAGGTCCTACATATGGATTGAATGAAGATGGCTGTGTAAGATTAAGAGGATTACCTTTTGGTTGTTCAAAAGAAGAAATTGCTCAGTTCTTTACAGGTATTATTTAAATATTTGCTAGGAATTAATAAAAAAATATACATTAAACGATATGGGGAAGTTCATTTATAACTGAGTTGAAAACTAGTGTATAGAAAAGTTGAGATGGAAGCAAAAACTTTTGTCTTATGATCATTCACATGATTTTTCGAGTTTTTTTATGGTTTGTTTTATAAATAAATGTTATGTCGTAGATCTGGGAACAGCTTTAGTTAAAACAGCTTGATATGTGAATGATAAAAGGTGAAATAATGGATCTGTATCAAAACAAAACAAGAACTGTTTGAAATTATAGAATTTTACATCATTTTTTATTGTAAGAAAATCAAATTCATAACTATTGCATTGTTCTTTGTTATTCTCTGGTACAGGTTCTTTTAAAATTGACTTATTTAATACCTTCCCACTTTATACTTATGACTTTATCATTGCTTCAAAGTTTGGTTCGATAAGCTTTGTTTACAAATTATAATTAAATATGCATATATATATATATACTTAATTACATTTTCTTCTAAATTGTCGTATTTGGTAAAGCGTGTTACCAATAGATATCGAAGATAATATATTTAATACTATTATAACACCTTACGTATCTAATAGTCTCTGGCTGCTAAAGCTCATTTTCTGCCCTTGTGACACAATATACTGTTTAGTTAGTTTTACGTTTATAAAAAACAAGAATGTAACTATCCTATTACTTTTTTTATTTTTAATGCTTTGTAGCAAATAGTTTGTTTATGAATACTGTATTTTCACCATTTTTTTTGTCCCCAAAGTTTTTCTTCAACTGTGTTGTATTCATCATACACCATGCGACCAACAGAGTTTAAATCCCATATAATATACATTAAAGGTGTATTAATTTTGTTATGTCAGCGTTAAGATGATATTGAAGCATTTACATAACTTGAATAATATTTTTATTATAGACAAGTTTTCTTAGTATCCTAAAATTTTAAAAACTGCATAACTGTCACTCAAATAGAATTGAAGGTACTTTTTGATAATAGTAGTGTATTAATAGATAAATAGTGGAGATTCTTTTTCCTAAACAAAGGTAATTTATCGTTTTATACACATAAAATAGTATCTTACACAGTCACATTATTTTTTGTAAACACTAGACGACTATAAACCTCTTTGATGTAATGATAAAAGTCAAAAACATTTATTTAAAGATACACAAGAGATGTACATCACAAATTGTTTAGATATAATTATTTTGATATAAAATTGTGGAGCTGCTGTCATAATGTATGATTACTCTGATATTAACAATTGATAAAGTAGAGACGATTCCTTAAATATACTTGAAAATTATGTTACCCAATAGACCAATAGCCCACGACACATTATTTCGAATGGAAGCCGTTTTCACCATCGAGTATCATGTGAAAAACAAGTAGAATAAGCATATTCCCCCAAGGCACAAACTGGATAATCGATGCTACAGTAACATTGAAAATCTTGGAATTTTCACGAAACTAGAACAATTAACTTATGGATTCATTCCTTGGTTACTACTTTATCATCCGATAACAACATGGCATACAAATCCAAGTGATTGTAACGGTTGATAAGCGAGGGTTAAAAATTGATAAAAAGGTGAAAAAAAAAACAATTAACTTATGTCGAAGAGAGTTTAGATTTTGTTATCTTAGTAGATATTAAAAACATTGGTGGCATACATTTTGTGCTTGTGGGTTGTGCTTATTGTTTGCCACTGTTAAAATATTGATATTTATTAACTTTTAGAACAATAAACTAATGGATGCCATTAATTTTTTAAAATAATTTTATAGTAAGAAAAAACTGAAAAATAAGTGGCATACATTTTCGATGCATAATGGTAATGTAATAACAACAACTAACTACAGTTTGCCTCTCTATACTACATAGAAACGCTGAAGCTTTTCCATCACGTGACTGTTACGTCAGCAATATTGTTCATATGAATTAAATCAAAACTTGTGTCAACTCAATAGGAATAATCGTTATGACTAATATTCCAAAGGTCGGCGTTTTACGAATTGGTAATTAAACAAGAAATTTAACTTTTTTAATTGTATTTATTTTATTTATATGGTTAACATCGACATATTTATTAAAACTATCGATATACTGGGCGAATAAGTTACAAAATCCAAAATTAATATTAACCATGCTGGCTTATTAGTGGAGAGCTGATTTTTTGTAGGATATCTTGTATTTTATATAAGTACATACAATTTATGAAGTTCATGAAACTGATGTAATGTTTAGTCTACTGACAGGGTGTCCTCTAAAACTTTTAAAATAACACTTTCTAAACTGATTATATTAGAACAATTTTTTTTGGATGGGCTATAGATTGTAAATAGAATAAGATTCCCACACAGCTTTCGATAAATATATTACCATCATCAGGGCAACACATCAAATGGAAACCCTCATATTAAAAGTAAAAAACAGAAATATCCGCAAAAGACAACAAAAATAAAATGTAAACACATATAGGTACTAGAAACGAAAAAACACATCAAATATGACAAATCTTGCTTTATAGTTCATCCATTTCGGAATCTGAGCTGTCTTCACCAGTATTTATTATCACTGGTTCAATATGTATGTTCATTAAATTTCGTTCTCGAGTAAACCAGTCTTCGATTATTTTTTCGGTATGCCTAACACAATTATCCCAAACATTTGCACTACAATTTTCCAATGCTTCTTTCCACATACTCAAGACCCTTTCATCGCCGTATCCGTCTCTGCCAATATACTTATTATAATATGTTTTGCAGTGGGCCCAAATAAGCTCAATGGCATTAAATTCGCAATGGTAGGGCGGTAGCCTTAAAACTTCATGACCATGTTTTCGGAACAATTCATCAACAACATATACATTTTCTTTCCGGTTCATTTTAGCAATTTGTAATAGTTCAGGTCTTGAGAGGTTTTCATTAAAGTCAATATTGTTGGCTTTTAACCAAGTGATAATTTCATCTTTTTTTGACGAAGTGGAAGGTTGCTTTTCTGCTAGTATACTATGATAAGGCGCATTGTCCATTACCACTAACGACGGTTCTTCTAAATTCGGAATTAACTGTGTCGTAACCCACTTTGTAAATATTTCACCGTGGTAATCTGACGACGATGATTTAGAGGAAAACACTAAGCTGGCATCTTCCACAAATCCTTTGGATGAACCAGCGTGAACAATAATAAAACGTTTACCGTCATAATCTCCTGGTTTACGTACACTTTTAACATTACTGTCCTGCCAAGAACTTAATTTAGTTCCTTTTGCATATATCCATGTTTCATCTAAAAATATAATTTGTCTTGAAAAAACACTATCACTATTTTCTCTATATTTTCGAAGGAAGCATGCTCTTTGGCTAGCAATATTTGTTCGTTCTATTAATGCTCTTCTGTTATCTTCCTTTTTATATTTAAATCCCAAATGTTTCAATAATACCAATAAAGAGGTATTTCCAACAGAAAGAATTTCCTTATTTTTTAGTTCATCATTTATGGTTTTAACAGTAACATGTTTCCCTGAAAAAATAAGAAAATTTAAATTATCATTATCTCAAACAAAAAAAAGATTTTTTTATATTTACTTCATACTAAACTTGAACACAAATTTTTGATATTCAGATTTTTTTATTATTTGTACCAAATAATGTATAGAACAACTCCGTATGTAACATCAAAAAATTTAAATTAGAAAACTAAATTGTGAAACACGATCTACACTCAGAACATTCAAATTGGTAAACATTTATGGACAGTACTCAACTTAGAAATCAGCACATGTAGAAACACATTCAAATTAAAAATATGCACAACTTTCTGTATTCTAAAGCTTTCATTACTCATAACTTCTATAATCGAACTTAACGTTAAATTACCTACTAGTTTTCTAAGATTTTCATATACCACACTATAAGCTGCTGGTGAAAAATCTCACTGTATGGATAATACTACATGCACTATGATGTGTAATCTTAATTATTAAGGTACTATGATTTCACTTCTCTTTTATTTAAAGTGTAAGCTGACTGTAATGTAAGGCTTAAGAACTCCCATGTTCTTGTATTATTGTTTCACATGTTTGTTTACTTACTTTGTTCATACATATTATATAAGGTTTTCCTTACTGCCATTTTGGTAAATCCTCTGTTTTTAGTTTTAATCGAGGTGTTTGACTGAGTGACGTTGGGAAAGTTGGAATATTTTCCTTACTTTTTTCAAGGGAACATACCGTTTTCACAGATATTTTCAATGCAGTTGCCACTCTCTGAAATATAATATTAAATATAAATGGCCTTAAATAGATGTTAACTTTAACAGATGAAATAGGTTGAAAGGGTCCGCCGTTGTTTTTTTCCATCTCAAAATATTCAATCAAGTTCATAACAAACTCCTGTGCTCGTGAATTAAGCTACTTTCCAGGCATTTTCTGAAAATAACTATTGGTTATTATACCATTACAAGTACAATCAGACACTTGATTCATGCAAATTTGAGAATTCTGCAGAGATTTACAAATTGTAGAGAATTATAAATACTATTTACCACCAATAAGTAGTAAAATAAGCATTGTAATATTCCCGTCTCACGGCATTTTAGGTGTTATGAAATGTCAAAAGTTTAAAAGTTGCAAATGTATTATATTCGTACTTACCAATGTTAAATGGAATAAAAAGTCAAATTAGTTCTTACAAGAAGCAGATTTACTGTACAAAAATTACAAGCATAAATTAATTGTTCTTAATTATAACTTTTACATCATATTTGGAAAATTATTAACAAATGAAGTATCGCCGCAAAATGTATGCCGCTAATGTTTTTAACATCTACTATGATAACGAACATACATGAGTTAATTGTATTTTTTTCACCTTTTTATCAACCCTTAGGATTTGTATGCCATGTTGTTTTCGGATGATAAAGTAGTACTCAAGGAATGAATCCATAATTAATTGTTCTAGTTTCGTGAAAGTTCTAGTTCAGTTTGGGTCTTGGGGAATAGTCTTATTCTACTTGTTTTTCACATGAAACTCGATTGTGAAAACAGCATCCATTCGAAATAATAAAGCCTACATGTGTCATGGGCTACCGGTTTATAGTAGAGTATATGAACTGCATAAAACTAACTATATTTGAAATTAAACTTTTGATAACGTTAATGTTTTAAAAGTGAAAATGCATTAATACATTATACTTAAATAATTGATATCATTGTAGAGGTAATATGCAGGAAGATCCAAGTTGAAAAACCGAAACTTGGAAATTAGAAGGTAGTATTGATCAAATAAACTCAATAAATAATAAATTCTACATTCTGTCTGCCAAACGCAAACTGCATTATGGTAGATGTGATTTTTTGTCCTTCCAATTAACCTGTATCCTAATGGAGCTAGCGATCTTTGAAGATGACGCTGTTAAGTCAGTTTTTTGAGTATATCTCAAAAAACCCGTTACCTACAAACTTCAAACTTGATACATTTTATAACCCGCGTTTTTTATCGCCATCACAAGCTTTAAACTCTGTTTTATTTTCTGAAAAAATGAAGATTATTAACAAGAATATTATTGAATTTTCAAACATATTTAGGATCTACATGACGACCATAAATCCAATCGTTTCAGTGAGAATTGTCTAACTATTGGAAAAATTCTGGGATCATCTTGAATTTGTTACATCCACCCCCTATTCTTTTTCACACAGCTGAATATGGAACAGCACAAACTAACGATTTTAAGTAGCCCCAAACACAAAAATCGCATGGATTGAACTTGCTGGCCCTCGTCGTCCAATCCATCGATTTCCTTACGTAGTGTCAATATATTGACGAACTACTCGATTAAAATTTTTTATTAGGAATCAAAACATATACAGATCTTTAAGCTAATGGAATGGCTTCAGAGCATGTAAGCTCTACTATGGCGCGATGAGGTCCTCTTTACCCGTGTTGTAGGTCTGCTGGCCAATTTCTTTTTAGTCTTCTACCATCTTGCGGTTCTATAAGTGGTTTGAGTAACGTGTTTTCATGGTTAGCCAGTCGTTCATGATGTTTTGTACTTCGTTCTTTTATGACATCTTTGACGAAACTGACATTTAGGTCTTTATGTAGGGTTAGGTTCGACACGTACCATTGTGCATCAGCTATCATGCGAATTATTTTTGACTGCCTTCTCTGTATAATGGCTGTATTTGATTTATTAGCACAACTCCAGAGCTCGATAAGATACATCCAGATCGGCTTGATTGTAGCTTTATAGAGTAGGAGCTTACTGAAAATGTGTTTCTAGTGATTATAATTAAAAATAAAGGTTGTTCGGCTTTAAAACTAATTACCTTCACCATATTAGAACACTATATTTGCTTTAAAAAAGAAAACACATTTTTTTTAGTTTTATTTTATTAATAATTATTGTATATCCTTACAAAAGAATAGGAATATCGAAACAGTTTATATCTACAAAAGGAATTCATATAGTAATGTAGCTAGAAAATATTTACAGAATATAATAAAAAAAACACTTTTTATACAGGGTGTTTAACAAAGTTCTTATTTGGGATTATGTAATTATGAGAACAGCTAATTTTCAGATATTTGGCTAGAAGTAGTACCTACCTATTGTAATTAACACAGTATTTAACTTTTAAAAGTTACCTATTATTGTCAATTTTACGAATGTTCCAGAACTTAGATTAGATTAGAATTGGAGTGGCTCTTTGTCCTATCCCACTGCGTCCTTTGCAGATCTATTGTAGTCCTCCGCCATATTTAGAGCTCGATGTCTAGCTTTATTCTTTTTATTAGACCTATTAGCCTGGATACCGCCTCCTTTGCGTAGCTCTCTGCCCTCGGTTTTTCTTCTCCGAATAGGTGAAACCGCACCCTTGCTAGGCCTTCGCACTCACAGAGTAAGTGCTCCGCGGTTTCGTCTTCTTCCTGGCATAACCTACATAGGCTGTCATCTGCTAGGCCAATTGTGTGCATATGCTTCCTTAGCCTACAATGCCCTGTCAGCATTCCCACCATCATCCTTGTCGTTTCTCGACTTTGACATAGTAGGTCGCGTGACAGTCTGACCGAAGGGCTTTTAAGGAATAGCTTAGCGTGCCTTTGCCCCGGAGTTTCATGCCACCAGCGCAACGCCTGGTTGTTTATCCATTGGTGGATGCTCTCCTTGGTGAGGCATTTAGCAATTCCGCAGGAAGGTTCTGGCCCTATCATGACCTCCGTCGTTCCCTGCTTGGCTAATTCATCGGCCTTTTTATTCCTTGGTGGCCTGGCACCCAGGCTAGGGTCACTCTATTATGACTACCTAGTCTGTTGAGGGCCTTGCGACACTCCCACACCAGATTTGACGTCGTCCGATATGAGCTTATCGCTTTTAGTGTTGCTTGGCTATCGGAGTAGATGACGATTCTTTGGCTATCTACCTCCCGTCTCATCAACTCTTCTGCACAGCATTGCACCGCCATTACCTCTGCCTGAAAGACAGTGGCATGTTTCCCAAGGCTTAGAGAGATCGTGATCTTCTCTTGTACCCCATATATTCCGGCTCCTACTCCAGAGTCTGTTTTAGAGCCATCAGTGTACCAGTTGAGATTCGATATTATAGGAGGCCCTGTATCCCAGACTGTGAATTCATTTTTAAAACTATATTGTGGGGCAATCTGATCCATTGGCATTCCCAGTATTGGATCTGCCTTTATTTCTTCATATAGCTTTTTGTAGACCTTACCTTGTCCTTGACTTATTGGAGGAGGCCCCTGTAATAATCTGTGACTTACAGATCTTGCATTTCCCTGAACGAAGATATGCAGTGGTGGCAGGTTCAGTATTACCTCCAGGGCTGCAGTCGGCGTCGTTCTCATGGCCCCTGTGATACTTAGGCAAGCTTGCCTTTGGATACCACTTAACTGCCTTTGCGCCCCCATCTGCAGTGTCCTGGGCCACCAGACTACTGATCCATAGGTTATCATTGGCCTCACGACCTGTGTATATAACCATTTGGTCATGTTAGGATTCAATCCCCAATTCTTCCCACACATTTGCCTACACCTTCCGAGAGCGATTCTGGCCTTGTGCGTGGTTTTTTCGATGTGAGAATTCCATGTAAGCTTCTGGTCAAAGATTACCCCTAGGTACTTAACTTCTTTAGCAAATGGAATTTCCACTCCGTTAATTTGTGGCTTTTGTAGACCTTGCAAATTTCTCTTTTTTGTAAACGGTACCAGTGTAGTTTTGTGAGGGTTCACTACCAGTTCCTCCTCCCTACACCAGCCACTTACTATATTAAGCTCCATTTGGGTGCGCTCTGATATCGTGTTTGGAAACCGTCCTCTTATGACGACGGCAAGATCGTCCGCATACCCTAGGCACTGAATACAGGGATGATAAAAAACACGTTTTTTTCAAAAAAAACAAAACATGCTGTTTTTTTTGTTTAAAACCGTTTTTTTTTGTTTAAAACAGTTTAAAACACCTTGCAAAAAAAACATGTTTAAAACAGTTTTAAACAACTGTTTTAAACATAAAAGAAAGCGCGAAGGCAGATACCTCAAAACATTTTAATACCCAGACTCCAGACACCGATTGATATTGATGAAGTATGTTTTGATTTTGAATAGTTTTCTTGTTCGTATGTTGCATAATATATCTATATTATTTTATGTTATTTTTATATTATTTTTGAAAGAATATTTTTATTTTTGTTAAGCACTTTACTAGGTGTCAGTTACAGTTACAAATATGTATTAATAAAAAGCCGAGTTGTATTGAAAAGTTTTTTTAAAGTAATAAAAAAAATAAATTTAAGATTAACAAATGTTTGACATGTTAAAAAAAACATGTTTTAAACAGTTTAAAACATGTTTTAAACAGCCTTGTTTAAAACATGTTTTTTTCTCAGGTGTTTTAAACATGTTTTAAACGCTTGTTTTAAACATTTTGTTTTAAACATCACAACCCTGACTGAATACCTTCATCGGATAGCCGTACTAGAAGAGTATCTACAAGAATCGCCCACAAAAGGGGCGATAACACGCCTCCCTGAGGGCAACCCCTCCCCACCCCCGCCGTGATGGTTGCCTCTCCCAGGGTGGATGTGATTATCCTATTCCCTAGATTGACTGCAAGCCACCTGCAGATGATGGGTTCGATCCCTCTTCTTTCCATACACCTGGTTATAAATATTGGAGACGCATTATTGAATGCTCCCTCTATATCCAGAAAAGTAGCTACTGCTATTTCCTTGTCATCGATCGACTTGGAAAGTAGCCTGTTTAAGTCATCCAGAGCCAAGTCTGTTGACTTGCCTTGTTGGTAGGCATACTGACGCTCGCTTAGAGGGCGAGTTGTCAGAGCGTTGTCCTTTATGTACCTATCTACTAGCTTTTCCAAAGTCTTAAGCAGGAAGGACGTTAGGCTAATTGGTCTATATGATTGGGGCGTTTGGTCTGATATTCTACCTACTTTCGGAAGGTAGATGACCTTCACCTTCCTCCATATTACCGGAGTATATTTCCAAGCTATGCTAGCCTTGAAGATCTTACTTAGTTGCGGCACTAATGCCTCTTTACCCTTCTGTAGTAGGGCTGGATAGATTCCATCCTCTCCCGGTGATTTAAAGGGTTGGAAGTCATCTATCGCCCATCTTATTTTATCTGGTCTTGTAATAGCAGTGGCAATTTGCCAGTATTCCCGACTGGGTCTACCTACCTCTTGGAGATTTCTGGCTACCTCCTGCCGACCTAGATACTTGATAGCTCCTGGAAAGTGTGCTCTTGTCAGCAACTCCAAGCTTTCCTGAGCCGTTTCAGCATAGTTCCCGTCCGTTTTCTTCAGGAGACTCACCTTTTCATTGGAGCCTTCTTTGGCCAGAACTTTGTGGATTCGAGCGCATTCTGTGGTCTCTGTAATTTCCTCACAGAACCTTCTCCATGAGTCCCTCTTGGCCTTCCGGATCTCCTTATTATAGTGAGTAAGCTTACTCCTGTACAGGTCCCAGTTTTGGTTGAGCTTGGCTTTATTGAATAGCCTTCTTACCTCGGTTCTTAATCCCTCTAGGTAATTGTTCCACCAAACTGTGTTCCCTTTGCGTTGCCTTGTTCGTTCCGGACAGTTCACTCGGTAGGCATTCAACATTGCCTCGTTAACCTGGTCAACTGCCACTTCTAGGCTTTCTTTCCCTTTAATAGTGACTGTCCCTTCCTTAAGTGACTCTCTGAGGGATTCATCATATCCTTCCCAGTTAGTCTCTCTTGGATTTCTGAACTTAGTCACTATTAGGGCTGCTGACTTCAGCTCAAATCTGATATGCCTGTGGTCGGAACATGATGGTTCTTGCGATACCCACCAAGCTACTATGTTATCACTTATTCAGTTGGTACTCTAATACTCAAGTCTAATACCTCTTTCCTAACCGCTGTGACAAAAGTAGGTTCTGTACCTCTATTGGCAATAAATAACCCTTCCCTAAGTATGAATTCATAAAATGACTCACCTCTTTTGTTGATGTCCGTACTGGCCCAGATCGTATGATGGGCATTGGCATCGCATCCCAGTATAAGCTGCATGTCCCTCTCCCGGCAATAGTCTACGACAGCCTTTAATACCTGTGGAGGACAGGTCAGCTCATCTCCTGGACAATAGGCGGAACAGACGACTACTCTCTTCGTCCCACCCTGCGTTTGGTATGAAAGGATTCCTGCAACCAGAACTTAATCAAAGAACATTTTAAAATGTGTTTTTTATTTTTCAGTTAAGATAAGCTTAAAAATATACATTTTGGTCTTTATAAATAAATAAATAGTTTTTGATTGATATAAAATGTACAAAATTATTACAGATAAAGATTTTCATTATTGTACAGATTTTTTTTTATTAGATAGGTACTAATAATTTTTACTTCACATCAATAAATTGTAGTTGCACATCAATATTTTGTTTTAAAAATAAATATTGCTACTACATGGTGCAGTTTCCAGTATAGCAACACCTGTTCTCAAAAAATGTTAAACTTTAATGTAATAAAATTTTTAATAGAAAAAATAAAATTACTAATCAGTTTATAATTTTTTTAAATTTCTTGCTGTTGGCTCTACGATTGTCCTCATTAGCTTTTCTCTTTAAAGTTTTATCAGATTCCATTTTATAATTATTATATTTAATTCTTATTATTGTTCTTAATTTACAAAAATCAAAAATTAATTTATATGGGATGTCCTCTTTATTTTTATTTATTTTATTTGCCAATTTTTTAACAATTTGAGTACCTGGACGAAAAGAATTTCCATGATGAATTTCAAAAAACTTATTCCATTTTTTTACCTTTTCTAACCATTGCTGACTGGGTTTAATAAGGCCTCCAAATGACAATTGTTTTACCCAAGAAGGAATATGATAATCACGTTCATTTATGAATTTATAGGTGAAATCTCCTAAATGGGGCACTTCTTTCTTATATTTCTTTGCAAGCCATCCTGCTATATATTCTAGTGCATCTTCAGTCGTTTCTAGCGAGATTTCTTCAAACAAAGATGTACTACCAGTACTACCAGATTGATCAGGAGTGCTTACTGAAGAAAATGAACTACTAGAATTTGACCCAAGTGTATCTTCAAAAGGTTTTGCTTTTTCTAAAACTTGAGGAGTTATAAATTCTTCATTAACTTCTTCTTTTGTGTTAGTTCTTGCATCTAATATCCCAGCATTTTTTTCCAATAATAGCATCCTAATTCGATAAATGGCTGCCAGTGGAGAAGGGTGCTCATTTGGTCCTCTGCATCGAATTTGTGAAAAAAAATTCTCAAGTGCATCCTGGTTTAACTTATGGGTGCATATATAATGTAGTGTCAAATCTTGTTTTCATATCTTGAAATAATAATTTTAAAGATTTGATAGATATTATCATTCCCTTTTGGAAAATCTGTAGAGTTTCCTTTCCAATTGGTCTCATTTCAGATATTTGACAAAGCATTTTATCTAAATGTTCGTTTTGCAAATTGAGATATTTACCCTCATAAGCACTTTTGATCCATGTTCGACATAGCTGTTAAGAATATCGAACCATTTGTTAATATCACCAACAAATTCTCCTAAATCAACAGCAAGTTTTTTATCATTTCCTGGTTTATATCTCAAAAGAGCTGTAGATACTGAATGAGACATAAGTTGAGCAGCTATCATTTATTTTTGTAATATTTTAGCAATGTGTTAACACTGTTGACCTTTTTGTCTGATTTTTCCTTCAGATTTTTGTATTTTAATAACAGCTCTTCATATTTTATTTTATAATCTATTGGTTCAGTTTTAGGTATTGGAATCTTGATTGGAGTAGTTTTTTGAATATTCATGTCATTTAAATTTTCTATATTGGAGCTAGTAGAACCAATTATTTCTTCAACAATGTTTCTATTAGTTTTTTTTTTAGCTCTTCACTCTCTTCAGAAGATTCAAGGGCTCTTTTTACTTTAACAGTGGGGACAGCTGTCTTCTTCAAAATCTTGCGTAAAGGTAACTCTGAAAATAATGTAGGAATGAGTCTTAAGAAAAATTATTTATTTTTAATTAAATTATAATTAAAGAAAGCTGCAGATTTATAATTGTTTTGAAATAAACCATAGAATACACTAAAAAATTGTATAGTACTTACTTAACAACTCATTCTGTAAGTCTCTTCCATAATCATTTGGTGTAAAGTGTTCAGAACAAATTGTAGAAGTATCTACATTAAAATTATCTGCCCTTCTACAACGCCTAACCGATTCTTTGCGAATAGTGGAAGACACTAAATCGTTCCCTTTTGGGAAATAATGAAATATAATAGGAATGCCTTTCTTTTTACAAATAATTTGGTTGTTTTTGCACGTAGCAATAGCACATATTCTACCAGGCATGCCTAGACTAAAATAGAAAAAACAACCTTAAAATAATATTTCTACCAAGTCATAAATCAATTTTACCTTGAATATAATAGTACAAAAACCAAGTTTTCAAAATAAAATAAAACGAATTATGATTAAAAATCACTAAAACTTTACCAGAAACAGAAAAATTCTGACAATATAATAAATGTAAACGTAAACCACTATGTAGACAAACTGACTGTCTGCTATTTAGGTCCTACTGTGACGTAATAACGCATGCGCAATTGCGATCTTGTTTTCAAAATGCTTGAGAATAGGAACTAGTCCATCCTTAGTTAGTATATAATCGTTGGGCTCTGCCAGTGCCAAAAAATACATTTATGCTAAATCTTTGCTGGTGCTTCGTCACTTTTATGGCGTTCGGATTTTCTTCAATGTAATCATAATGATGTGCATTATGTAAATGAGAAATTCCGTTTCAAACAAGAGCACATTTTTTTTGAAAATACTTTATAGGTTTTGAATTGAATGTAAAATTTATCAAAAAACTGATACACGAAAAGTTTAAGCAAATTTGCCCATTGTCCCTTCCACGTTGAACGCTTGTGATGGCAATAAAAAACGCGCGTTTGTGGTAAAGAATTTATCTCTGCGGGGCTATACAATGTACCAAGTTTGAAGTTTATAGTTCAGTGTTTTTTTTGAGATATGGCTAAAAAAATGATTTAACAGTGTGAACTTCAAAGGGCGCTAGCTTGCTTAGGAGGAACTTTTGGATAAAGGTAAATTAGGTTAGATGGACATAAAATAATAACATCTATAGTCGATAGTCGAAATTCTGTAAAGTGACGTCATCGGTTATCTACCGATTTAAAGTGAACTCCATGAGCGTATCATAGTTTAAGGGTGCGAATACTGAAATATCTGGAATTTCAATTTTTAACATTTGAAATAATAACTTATCACAAGTTGTTCATAAGTAAGTTAAAACAAAATAAAAAAATGTTTAAAAGTCAATTCCAACTTACTACTACTAAAACTAAAATTGAGGTAACATTTTCGTTATTTGCTAACCGGCATTATCATTACGTAAAAGAAAGTTGTTTGTCAAGACCAAAATAAATTACCGATAAGTATAGGTATGTTGCGAGGTCACTTGTAAAATGTCTGACTAACTGGAAGCGGTATCACTCCCTGACGACTCCTCAGAATCATCGCTTTCTCCTCCTATATCGATAATGAGTGGTTCCGTCATTACTTCTACACGTATGTCTAAATCCCAAAACTTTATTTCTTCTTTTAATACGTGTTGAATACATTTACGCCAACTCTCAGCAGAAACGGTATGCAGCGCCTCGTCAAACAGTTTCTCAACGTCAGCCATTTTGAATGTACTGTTTTTTCTCGCAACATAATTTTTCACTTGGGCCCAAACCAGCTCGATGGGGTTTAACTCACAGTGGTAGGGAGGAAGTCTAACAACTGAGACGTTGAAATCTTTCGCCATTTCATCGACAACGTACTTAATATAACTGCTTTTATGTTTCCGTACGAGAGATAATAATTCAACTTTTAGCATTGCCTCGTTGTGCGGAATGCTTTTACTCTCTAACCAATCAATTATAACCCTCTTGCGGCTAGCTGAAGTAGGTATTTGCTCCAGTCGACGAGAGTGGTATGAAGCATTATCCATAACTATCACTGAACCAGGAGTTACCTTTGTTAAAATTGATCTAAACCATGTTTCAAACCGGTTACCATCCATCTCTTCATGGTAATCGACAGTTTTTTTGGACTGAAAACTTAGTAATCCACCTTCTACAAATCCTTCCTCGCTGCCAATGTGAGTGATAATCAGTCGACGTCCTTTCCCAGAGGGAGCTTTTAAACCGGAAGAGAAACCCTCCATAAAGGCTTGTCGATTGCTTCGTATATTCATGTCTTGCCACACTTTTGAGCCAGTGTGGCCTTCATTTAACCATGTTTCGTCAAGATAATATATGTGCCGTCCTTCGTTACGAAACTGTCGTATCTGTTTTAAATAATTTCTCCTCCATTCCACAATGTCATTTCGTTCAATTAAGGCACTGTTTCTACTTCTTGTTTGGTAACGAAAATTCATTAATTTTAAAGTTCGTCTCAAAACTTTATCACTGATGTTTGGTAAAGTATCATCAGCTTCTATTACCTTGCTCAATTTAGCTACCGAGGGGATTTCATTCCTAAAATAAAAAGAATGTATTTCCCTACGTATAGCATTCCGTGTTTGGTCGTCCAAAACAATTTTCTTTCTTCCCCTACTTTCCGGTTTACAGTTTTCACCTCGTTCTCTTGTCAAAGATCCGTCCCGCGATTTCTTTAGAATATTGTATATAGTACTCTCAGAAACTTTAGTTAAATAACTGCACTTAATCACAGCGTCACTAACACCCAACTGTTTGTCCATGGCACGCAGTCCTTCGTACACATTTAATATGAGGACTTTTTCTTCCCGAATTAAATTGTTACGACGCCGTTTTTTATCGCCAACACCGCTACACTCCGCCATTATTGTCACTAAATATACCGATATAAATATTACAATAAATACCAATAATAACCGATTTATCACACAAAACCACAACACAAATACTGATGTTACGTTCATGAAGAGAATAAACACCTCACATAACTGTTTACTATCACTGTCTCATTCGCGTAGCTCGATCTATCTATCTCGTTCTCAAAGCCGGAACATTGAAGCGACTCTCCAACATTGTCAAATCGGCGAGTTTTTCATAACAAACTTTGCGTTCAAGAAATATACATAAACACTTTATTTCACATTTCAAGTAAACTAATTATTATTAGTCTGCTTGAAATTTGAAATAAATATATTAAATTGGTATTGACTTAATTACATTGCATCTTTTGTACCTGAAATATTGACACAATGGATTTGAAGTGTATTTATAAAATACAGCATTTCTCTCTAGAATACATATGGCAACTGCGCTTTAACCAAAGTGTTGATTAGATAGCTCTGACTCACTTTACAGAATTTCGACTATCGAGTATAGTATATGTAGTTTGCGTTTGGTAGGAGAGTTTATGGACACCCCGTATGGTGTGCATGTGCTTTCTTAGGCTGCAGTGACCGGAGAGTAATCCTGTCAAAAAGTATTTTTCTTTTAAATACACCAACGTTCATCATATTGTAGCTTCAATATGATTAATATTTTATGCATAAAAACGAAACAAAAATTATTTCTTGACGCTAATGCTGACCATAAGTTTGTATTTCTTTGGTTTGAAATTAAGTATGTTTAAGGAGTTAACTTATAACTAAAGTAAACTAACAATACCAAATACATTTAAGTTTATTGTATTTCTCTTTGGTATGTTAAATAATGTTCATATTCCCAATCTCCTTAGTATTTTTTAATATTGGTTTTATTTATTTTCCTTATCAACTTTGAATAAAAGTACACAGAAATATATATATAATGAATCTTCTTTCACTCCTTGGAAAATTGTTTTCACATGCTACCTGAAATTAATTTTTCTAAAAATTTCAGCAAACTAATTGGTATTTTCAAATTAGTTGGGAGAAAAAACACACTCCAGTTTTTGCTTAGATCATATTTGATTGGCCATATCACTAAAACATTAAATTGAATGTGTACCGGGTGTCTGATTAAGAGAGGTAACCCTCTGTATCTCAAACTATTTATCGTACAGCTTAGAGAAAAAAAATATGTATTACAAACTCACATACGATAAATTATTTTTAAGTTTTCTACTCCACCCCTAGAGGGCGTAGTTCACAAAAATATCATTTTTCTATAATAAATGTACCGTTACAGTAATACAAAATTTAAATATTCGTAATAATTATATAATTTTACGTAAGTTTGCTACAGTACTTTTTCCTCTAATCTTGTAAAATAACTGGTAGAGGTGAGTGGGAAAGTTGACTCAATAAAAATGTTATAACTTTTGTTCCGCTTTATGGATTTTGACAAACTTAGTATCATTCGAAAGGGCATTTAATGCCTAATAAGGCCTGCATGTATCCCATATCTGAATCCGATTGAACATCTCTGGGATGAAATTCAAAGAAAAATTCGTGGTCGTCCTATACTAACCGAAACACTCAATTCCTCAAGATCTCATAAGATTATTCGTCGTATCTATTCGATGTCTCGGCGATTGCGTGCAGGTATTTTCGTTAGAGGTGGGCATACGAAATATTGAAAAAGGCTAATTATGTTTTTCTTTTTGTTTCAAATTACTATTGAATATTAAAACATTACAAATTAAATTTTTTTCGCTAAAACAATTCTAGGCTTTCATTTGAATACGTGTATCTTCAAAAGAAATTAAGATATTAAGGTGAAATAAAAACTGAAAGATGGCGAAGAGGATGGTATTTATAATAAACTGAGCGTAAACTCTTCAAATTTCTCGAAATGTTATTATTTTTATTTATAAAAAAATAGTGGGACGGTACGATTTCTGGACTAATTACATATTTTAAATAGCATACTAAAAACTACCCTTAACTTTGACCGCAATTTACGGGAATTCCATGTGGATTAGCTAAATTACTTAAAGAAACGTTTTTATTTAAAATTTAATATGCAACAACTTTGATTATAAGCATTTTTTAGATTTGAACAACGAGTTTCGATAAAATTGAGAAAAGCCGGCACAAAGTACGATTTGGGGGGTGGTTTTTAGCGAAATAAGGGATGTTGCGGACATTATTAGGGAGGGAATAGATCCACGTAAAATGAAAGCTTTATAATTTTTTTCTTCTATTCCGTGTACTATCCGATTGCAGCAAGATATTAAGATATCCCTTGCGACAACTTTTTGCAGAAGAGCATTTTAAAATTTGGCTAAACGCTTAAAACAAACCGGATCTGTTCAACCTAAAAGAAATTCTACACGACGGTGAAGAAACAAAACAGAAATATATTAAATAAATGTTATAGGATACATTGCTGCAGATCCACAAGTTAGTGTAAGAAAACTAGCTTGCGGGTTAGGAATTTCTAGATATTGTGTTCATCCTATTTTAAAAAGAAATCGTTTTTATCCACATCGTGTATCTCTTCAACAAGGATTAAAAGCTACAGATTATGATAAAAAACTGGATCATTGTAATTGGCTTAAGGATATGCTGAATGAAAATCCAAATTTTTTATCAAATATAATGTGATCCGATGAAGCTACATTTTACAGTATAGGGTCTGTAAATAGACATAATATACACTATTGGTTTGATGATAATCCACACAGGATGCAAAAATATTTTAACCAGGGTCGCTGGTCACTTAACGTATGGTGTGGGATTTTAGATATATATATATAAATCGTTTATTTAGTCAAAAATAACTAATTTTACATAGAAATTTACATGATAATACATTCACATTTAATATAAAAAATACATAAGTATATATTTAAAATACATTTAAAATGATAAAACAAAGTCAATTTTACAAAACATAAAACAAAAAAAAAACATCAACTAGTTAGCAAGTAATCACTTAGTTTTCTCTTAAATATTATTATGCTTGTAGAGCATTTAATATCTTCAGGCAAATTATTAAAAGCCTGTACACCTTTAAAAAAAACTGAATTTTGTGTACATTTTTTCATGGCCCTATGAACTCTAAAATTTTGCTTATTTCTAGTATTGTGTTCATGAACATCCTGGTTATAACTTAAAATATTTTGTAAATATACTGGGGAGATTCCTAATTTAATCTTAAATATAAATAGCACGGAATAAAAGAGTAAATATTTTTTAACAGGCAACCACTGAAGCACATTTAACATGGAGTTGATTGGTTCCAATAGCGAACAGTTCAGTATTATCCTCATACCTCCATTCTGCAACCTTTGCAATCGCTGCAACTCATTTTGGTCGAGCAAATACAAAATAGTCCCACAATAATTAAAATGAGGTAATACAAGAGTATTATAGATAACTATTTTAGCCCATTTGCTGAGATGTGGAGAACAGCGTCTCAAATAATTAATTTTGAATGAAATATTTTTGATGACGTTATTAGCATGTTCCTTAAGTTGTAAATTTGTATCAACTATCACCCCTAGATATTTAATTTTTTCGACTCTCTGAAGCTTTATTCCGTCAACAGAAACACTCTGTGCTGCTATATTTAATTTTCTTAAATTTCCACTACCCCCAATTAACATCCATTTTGTCTTTTCGTAATTTATTTTCAACGAATTTCCGTTACAATAATCATTTATTTTACTTATAGAGCTATTTATTTCTTTAAAACAAGTCTCAATGTTTTCATGGGTAAAATAGACCAGGGTATCATCCGCAAATAAGTGTATTGAGCATCTTTTGACTACACTAGCAATGTCATTGATATAAATTAAAAACAGTAGCGGACCTAGAACACTACCCTGTGGCACCCCCATATTATTCTCTATAGTATCTGAGACACAATTACTTACCTTTACCTTCTGTTTCCTGTTTGTTTTCCAAATAATGTCCCAACCAGTCAAGTGCACAACCCCCCAAACCAATAGCTCTTAATTTCATTATTAATCTACCCCTATTAATAGTGTCAAACGCCCTCTGCAAGTCCAAAAATACCGCCATTGTGACAAGATTATTTTCAATTGACAACTTCCAGTCATGTAACACCAACTGTAAAGCAGTTTCACAGTTGTGTTTACTACGGAATCCTGATTGCACGTTACTTATTGTTCCGTTTCCCTCTAAATAGTCAATAATTTGAAGATATATTACTTTTTCAATTAATTTTCCAATAGCACTGATCAAATTTATCGGTCTTAAATGGTTAGCTTTAGTTGGATTCGAAATTTTTGGTATCGGAATTATTGTAGCAATCTTAATATCATCCGGAACTAAACCTGTTTCAATAGAAAAATTTATAATATGCAATAGAGGTTGTGATAAACTATCAAAACATTCTTTTAATAAAATTGTGAGCTATTTTTATTTGACATTGAAAATAATATTTCTTTTAACTCATTATAATTCAGTAGTTTAAAACTTACAAAAGTTTCAACTACAGTTATAGGTATAATCGGATAATTATTAATAGAAGGCAACTGCTCAGATATTTGCTCAATACTCTTTACATAGTAATGATTTAAAGCATCTGGAAAAGTAAGATTCTGGTGATTGTCACAAAGATTATCAAATTGAATATTAGTATTAGTAAAGCTGCTTGTGGCTGTTGGAATGAAGGATTTCAAAGTTTTCCACATCTCAGTAGGATTACCCTTGTTTAAATCTATTTTTGTTTCCAAATATTTTCTTTTTTCATGTTTAATTACGTTCACTGCTTTATTCCTATTATATTTAT
Organism: Lochmaea crataegi; assembly: GCA_947563755.1. Lineage (NCBI taxonomy): Eukaryota > Metazoa > Arthropoda > Insecta > Coleoptera > Chrysomelidae > Lochmaea > Lochmaea crataegi. The sequence goes on along the minus strand of OX387427.1, from coordinate 52,785,070 downwards.
ATATTTGCCAGTTTTCTTCTGATTTGTTGGTAATAAAAGTTTTATAACTTTCATCTCTCGCACTAGTAGCAGCTCTAACTCGATCATTCCACCAGGTCTGATAATGTGGTAGAATTTTTACTTGTTTTTTTGGTGCCACTTCATTGACAACTTTCAAAATTTTATTTACAAAATCCCAGTATTTTTCATTAATGTCATGTAACCAATAACTCCATGTAATATATTTTAGATTATTATTAATTGTTGTATAATCAATGAACCTACCTCTACTATCAATAACCATCGTTCCCCTTTTCTGTTTATTTTGTTTGTTTAGTTTTGCAATAATATTTCTATGACTACTTATTTTTGGCGTGTCTATTACTTCAGTTGTAATGTCTGAGTTTGTAATAATTAAATCAATTAATGACCCTCCATGAGTATTTGCATGTGTAAATTCTTTTACCACATTCTCAAAACCTATATCACTAACAATATTTTTTAACCTTTTAGAATAAGTTGAATTACTATACCAATCAATATTGAAATCCCCTACCAATATAACTTCTAAGTTAGCATCAATTAAATTCAGCTCACACCATTCTTCAAAAAAGTCCAGAAACAAATTCTCTCTAGTAATGGGAGATCTATAAAGGCATGCAATCTTAAACTTTTTGTTATTATATAAGAGTTTTTTGTGAAATTAACCAATAAGTCCTATCTAAAATTACTGTCTCAAAATCTAAAATTTGTAATATCTGATTCGCATAAACAATAACTCCTCCAGTATGTCGACTATTACTATCAGCTCTGTATATTATGAAACTATTAATGTTTATTTCATTATTATATATGTCTAAAGTTAAATGCGTTTCTGACATGCAAACTATCAGTGGATTTTTGTTAATAATAAAAAAATTTTTAACTTCTTCGAAATGTGCAGTTAAACTTTGACAATTCATGTATAACAAAAAATTATCTAGTTTATTATTATTTGTTCCGTTTGATTTACGCCTAAAAAAGGACTAGTCATATCTGATTCATTATTATTATCATTATTATCGTTTTCATTATTACTATTGTTCAAGTTATCCCCAGGATGCTCACTTAATGGTTCTAACGCCCTGCAATTTTCTTTAATGTCAATAAATATTAAATTTGAAATTTTCACTCTTTCCATTTCTGCAATAATTTTTTTACAAATAATATTCTTACTGACTAATTTTCCTCTATTTTCTAAAATATTCACCAGTGATATTTTTCCTTGTAAATAATTATTAATTTTTACGATGTATTTAAAAAACACATTATTAAAATTAATAACAGCATGTTTAACATTATAATCAATTGTATTATATGGAACAGTGGTGAATATTATATTTTTAAGCCTATTATGTATAAATTTTACAGATGGATAACGTTTTTCTTTAAAGTTATTGGTTCCCGCAATTATAATTACATAATCGTTAAAAGTGAAATTACCCGTCAAAGCTACAATATCTTGCACCACTCCTTCTAAATGCGCCCCAGGTTTTCTGATAGTCTGTATATTATACCTTACATTTCCATTATAACAGCGCCTAACTTCTCTATCTAGTCCTTTTCCATATTCATCAGATAGAATAAGTATCCTCTTCATGTCCATCATTTCTCTGCTGCCCTTCTTTTCACAAGCATTTGGTGGCTGTGTTTTTTCTATTCTACTATTTGATGTCTGTATATCATTTATTATGTTTCTTAGGTCGTTTAGTTCTTTTAAGCAAGTTTCATTTTTATGTTCTATTGACTTACTGGAGTTTTCTAATTTTGTATTGGTTTCTTGTAGGATTCTTATTTCTTTATTTTTATTCATCAAATTGTCATGGGCCACTTTGTTTTCATTTTCTAAAATTCTGATGGTTGTCACCATGTCTTTACTTAAAATGTTTAATTCCTCTGCATCTTTCTTTAATTTTGTTTCATATTCCTCCTTATTAGAAATGATATCATTTAATGTAGTATTATCATTCTTTGATTGCAATAGTTCTGAATTTACTTTTTCTATAATTTTTTCCTGGTCAGCCATTTTTTTTAAAAGTGTATTTTCTACTTCAAGAACCATGTCTTCATAATCTTGAGTGCCTCGTTGAAGACGTCTAATGTATATATCTTTATCTGCTACTGTCTTCTTAAGTTTACTAATTTCTTCGATAAGTGTTTCCACTTTTCCTTCTTCCATTGCGTTTGTTTGTTGACATTCCATAGAACAATGTATTTTATTACCTCCCAATTTAATAGCACGTTTGTGATCTCTTTCTAAACAGCTGTTATGATACACATTAAAACATACCTACTACACATATAAAATTTTTAAACTCCTTATTATTACAGCATTTGAATTTGCAATCCATTTTCTCACCATTTAACTATAAGTTTGAAATTTTTATTAAAATTTATTTCTGGAACCCTCTTTCAAGTAACGCCACTGGTAAAAAATTCTTTTCACAATCTATAAAATTTAGTCCGGCCAGTTCCGTTTATCTTATCAGAGCTGGTTTTTGTCTCTTTCTAGTCCAACAAAAAACATTTAAACACTTAACTCACTTAATTGATAAATTAAGTTTATTGATCAATCCTTCATAATATTTTCTGGAAAATATAACCACTGTACTGGACATAAATTGCTCAACACACAGATATAAAAATCATAAAAAACTGACCATTATTTCACTAAAAATCAGTCGGTTTTTGAAGAGCACAACAACAAAACCACGTTCGATCACACGTTAATGATGGTAAAATTATAGGCCCTTTTGTTTTTGATGAACATTTAAATGGCGAGAGTTACTTAAGATTTTTAAGAGATGAATTGCCTATATTCGTTTAGCAGTACGGCAAAATATGTGGATACAACAAGATGGTTGTCCAGCCCACTTCACAAACGAAGAAGTGATGTATTTTTTAAACTAGCAATATGAGTATAGGTGGATAGGAAGAGGTAGCATATTCCCGTGGTCGCCAAGATCTCCCTCATAGATTTTTATCTATGAGGTCGAATTAAATATTTGGTATTTCAGAAAACAAATACAAAACGCAATTGACAGTATTCCAAGGGCTGAAATAGAGGCTGCTGTATTTTCTACAACGCAGAGATTAAATATCTGCATCGAAAAAGATGAAAAAGCATTTCGAGCAGTATCTTTGGGTTACTTAATTAATTGTTGGTTATTGTTTCAATGATACTGATTTTGTTAAAATCCGATTTTTATGTATACCTATTTTTTTCCCTAGTATACCTATTTTTCTTCGCTTAGAAAATAGATATTGGGATGCAGTTTCAAGTAAATGATTCCCAAAAAAAGAAGAAAACAAAACAATTGTTCAATTAGCGTCACCTAGCGACCGTTAAAACCACCGGAATAAAACGATGATATATTTTATTAGGCATTGAATTCCCTTTCAAATGATACTAAGTATGTCAAAATCCATAAAGCGGAACAAAAGGTATAACAGTTTTATTAAGTAAGCTTTCCGACTCACCCCTACCAGTTATTTTACAAGATTAGAGGAAAAAGTACTGTAGTAAACTTACGTAAAATTATATAATGATAACGAATATTTAAATTTTGTGTTACTATAACGGTACATTTATTATAGAAAAATGATATTCTTGTGAACTACGCCTTCTAGCGGTGGAGTAGAAAACTTGAAAATAATTTAAAGCAGTTTATCGTATGCGAGTTTGTATTACAGAATTTTTTCTCTAAGATGTACGATTACTAGGTTGAGATACCTCTCTTAACAATATTAGTGAATAATTAAAGATAAAAAACAATTTCCCATTTTGTGAAAAGGTTTATTTATATATTAAAATAAACATTTTACTTTTACACGTTCAAGATGATAAGCAGTTTGCGTTTAAGGGTGTTAACAAGTTTGGGTTGTTTTTGGGTAGGGTTGGAGATAGTACCCAACGGAATAACTCTTCTGACTGACTACTCGGGGCGAAGTTCTGGGGAGGCGTATGTACAGTTTGTTAACAGAGAAGTGGCAGAGAAAGCTCTGCAGAAACATCGAGAAACAATCGGACACAGGTGGGGTATGGGTATGGATAGGGATGTCCTCCTTTTTTTATATATATATTTTATTATATTCTGAAAAAGTACTACCAAATTAAAATGTAAATGTTAGCTCAGTTGAATTACATTTGCTCACTTGCCTGAACATTACTATCAAATTTTGAATACTATTTTTATATACAGTAGGATTTAAAAAAACGCTGGGACAAGTCAACTTTTGAATTCTATTGTACAGGGTTATTCACTATATATTGACCCCCCCTGTATCTCTGTTATTATTGGAAATAAGATAAAACTTTTTTTATACAATTTGTGGGGCTTTACCTATATTTTATTAAAACCCGATGAAAAATCAGTTCCATAGATAGGTCACGTAATACGAAATAAATATTTGTTTGTTTTATATTACCACATTTTCGAGAAGCCCTTTTTCTCCTGATAAGTCTATCATTACACAATACTTTTTGATTTATTTGACAATAAAAATGCAAAAAGGGGCTTTAATGGTAGGCTATGCTTGTCAAAACGAAAGGGGAATGGAACGAACAAAGTAAGGACATTTTTGCATTTTTAATGTCGAATATATTAAAAAGAACTAATAATAGACCTATATAATGTTATATATTCGAAATCAGGAGAAAATGGGCTTCTCGATAATGTAATAATATATGGGGTGTTCCATTTAAAACAAACATATATTTATTTCGTATCACTTGACCTATCTATGGAACTCATTTTTCATCGGGTTTTGATAAAATATGGGTAAAGCCACACAACTAGTATAAAATTTTATTTTATTCCCAATAATAACAGAGCTGCAGGGGGCCAATATATAGTGAATAACCCTGTACGTACTCCGAACAAATTTTTAAATATACAGAGTCATTCACGTATGTGTATCCGTCATTACTCTTTAATTTTAATGGAACACGCTGTATATTTTTATATTTTTGAATTCTCTTGATGTCCTGATTTCAAGCAACTGTAAAATGTTTGAAAGTATGTATATTTTCCTTTAAGAACTTAATTACTTGTAATACTCGATTTATTTGATTGTATTAAATAAAGGAGAAATCTTTAAATGTTCTTCATCTAGTTATTGGCAGTAACCACAATTTCCGCCTAATTCTTAAAGTGGTTCTTAATTTCACCCCACTTCATATGTTGGTGGAAAGTATTGCAGAAAGAACAAGATGTAGACTAAGTAGAGAGGAAATCATTAACAAAACACCTACTATCTTTTTAGAAAACAGAAATTCTGGAACATATCACTCGATGAACTAGAACATCTTGTTCTAGCACACACTGGAATAGAAGGAAATGAAATAGCGAACCTTTTGGGGTTCGGAACACTTTTGTGTATCAGCTCCAATAGAATATTGGAAGAAATGGGTAATACCAAAATACAACCGGGTGAGAGCAAATGCATGTCTAAGCCAGAGTAACTAAAAGTTTTGACAGGTGTCCTAACAGGACACTGCAGCCTGAATGGACAACACAAAAAGCTCATACTAGTGGAGCAAGAAGAATTTGGATTCTGTGGAATGGAAGAAGAAACCTCCATCCACTTACTAGCAGAATGCATAACAATACAGAATCCTAGGACACAAAACCTAGGAGACTACTGGATAAAAGAAGGACACTTACCTAAACTGAAGCCTGCGAATATCCTAAAATTCATTCAAGAAATTGGTCAAAAGGAATTATTAGTTATTATTAGAGACTTTGCTTAGGAACTTCAGTAGAAAAAAGGGGGCTCAATAGATCTTTTAGGTCCCTTATTCTACCATAGGCAAAGATCTCATTACTATCAAGTCCTGGTCTAACTCGAACTGGCTTTGTTTTAACACTGGGGAAACTTTAGTTTTATCTTACAAAGAAGTTTTGCAACCTCTCAAAAACTTAATAAGATCTTCAAATTCAATTAAGTTTCTTGGACGGTGCCCTTAAATGGTCTGTGCATGACACTTTAGCGAAAAAAATTATCCTCTGCCTGTTTTGCCATTAAATATGTTTCTAATCAACTTGATTTTTCTACTGCTTTAACAACTTACTACTCTTTATTGGAATCGCACCTTCGCTATGGTTTGCCTTTCTGGGGGTCTCGAGGTTATCTTTAAATCACAAAAAAGAGTCATCATTACATTTATGGTTTAAGTAGTAGGACGCATTGGGAATTCTATTTTGAAAAATACAAAATTTTAACTCTTCTCGCTCTATTCATTTTGGAATCCGTGTGTTCTCTCTCTGAAATCTGCAATGCTAGTTGGCTGTATTGCATATACTTTCACCCACACCCACACCACATTTTTCACCCTGTATTACTTATAATATAACAAATGTTAGTTCGTTGAAATCAGGTTATCAAAAATTTTCAAAAATATATTAAAAATAAAGAGTACTGACTGTACTAGACTTACGTGAATTAAATTCTATATTAAAATTTTTGCTCGGAGTATATTATATTTTTCAACATTCAATACATTTTTGATGTAGATTATGTTGCCTCAAGGTACAAAAACAAGTTATTAGATGTGTAGGAACATAATTATTGCAAAGATTTTTGTATTTTTTGTTTGATATTCGAATAATAAAATAGTATTGTTCTTGCAAGCTGGATACTATTTAATGAAATTCGTTGGACTAAAGCATTTTTTTTGTAATAAGATCATAGATGGACACATAAAATACACAATTTGGTTTTACTTAATGGTTACTTACTCAGGCTAAGAGCATAGAACATGATTTATAAAGTGAAATTGGTGAAATAATCGTTGGCAAGAATGCAACCACGTATTATTTGTACAACTAGATTTGCTCTAGAATACTGTAAAGTGTTTTTTGTTTGTTTTTTTCTTACATATATTTAGCTAAACTGAAAACCAACGAAAGCCAGACAGATGTAATGAAAATGATGACAATATAATTTATTTTACACATATTGCTTATATGCAATTGATCAATTTTGTCTGATAGGACTGCCTCAATAATCTCAAGATAAATGCAGTAATTTGGATGTTTATGGGTGTTGTAAAAGTCAATGAATCGCTTTTAATGGTAGAGAAATAAAACTTTTAAAACTCCACAATTTGAATGTTTTTCCAAAAATCATCCTTTTTCTCGTTCAACATAAAATAGACATGACTGTGGCATAAGTTCTGTTGTCAACATTTTTGTATCAGTATCAAAGGCCTTTTAGTTATACAGGAAATATAATGACACCAAGTAGTCTCACTACTTGTGTATATTTCACATTGAACATTTAAAACGTTTTTGAAAAAGTAACCATTCTGGTAGTATAGATTTTACAGTAAGCATATGGTATATGTACAATAAAATAATGAGTGACATACATAAACTAGTTTAACTTGTAATTTTATACTTTTATAAATTGAAATAAAACAATATGTTAATTTATAATTTCATGAACATAAATCTCGTTCTTTCTATTTAGAATCATTGTGAGACATGGCTGTTCCTGTAATAAAAATCGTCAGGGAAACGACTCATTTTGTTATTTCTTCATCAACTCCATTATTAATTCCATAAATTTTACTTGAACCCAAACTCTTTGAGAGGAACAGGGATAATATTATATCGATTACCTCAGACAATTCATTTGAGTTACGATAACCATAAGGTAAACAAAAAGGCGTATGGAATGGTCAGAAAAGGTGCATCATGTCATTCATTGGACCGGAACCCTTTTGGGTGTCTCAAAATCGGCAATTAACATGACCACAAGAAAGTGGGTGTCACATACATTTCTAGTACGGAGGGAACGAAATAGTTCATTAGAGGACATTCGCAGAAATTTATGACAGACCTAATAAGCGAAGGTAGGAAAACTGTCAAAGTCGAAGTAGTAATGGGGAGCTGTGAGCACGCAAGGCTAGTGGGGTTGACAGAAGAAACCATGTTCAGATTCTGTCACCTACAGGAGGAAACTTTAGAAAACATCTTATGCCAGTGCAGTTTCTAGTAATAGGCGAAGAAAAACTACCGGCATGAAACTATGTGACAGGAGTCTGGCTGGAGAATATAATCTAGATTTAGAGGACCACAACAGATTTGAAAAGGTCGCAATTGATTAGGCCAATTAGCCTCCTCATCATCTAATCTAATAATGATCACTTTGTTGATTACATTGATCAATTAAGCAGTTGTATTTCCTCCACCAATATATTGTTGATGTATATATGTACTACTCTGGGGTGACATTCACTGAGACCTAAAATATCTATTGTGCCCCTTTCTTCTGCTTAAAACCTGAGGAAAGCCTCATACACTAGTAGTTACTTAAGACCCATTTCCTGAAGGAGTTTTTAGGATATCCACAGGCTTCAGTTTAACTAAGTGTCCCTTTTCTATCCAGTAATCTCCTAGTGTTGTGCTCTATAATTCTGTATTGCCATGCATTCATACATTGTTGATAGTAGATTAACATATTTTAAAATAATTAAACGATTAGAATATGATTTTATAAATAATTTAAATGGATTACGCTGGTGACAATATTATGAATTGTTTATCACTTAAAAATTGAGATCATCACATAGTTTCGTTTTAAAACTAGTCAATTATTGTCTTATGTTGCTCATTTTATTTTATTGTACATTACCTTTTTGCATTCACACTATTATTCTCTACTAATTATTAGTCTAAATATTTCTGTAGGTACATAGAAATATTCCGAAGCAGTTTATCCGAAGTAGATAGTATAGTTAACTATCAAGGCAATTCGATGGGACCTCCAGGAAGACGTATGGGACCTGGCTCCGGAATCTTTAGTTCCCGACCAAGTCCGTACGACAGAGACTCTCGCTACGGTGGAGGTAGTGGTCGACTAGGAGGGGCACGAGGAGCTCGAAGCTTTAAAGGTTAGTAATTTGTTTCAATTATTATTAAATTATTAATATTGTTAGATTTATTCTTTATAGGTGTACTCGATTTGTCAAACAGTGACTCAACACGCACACTGGACACTTCACACTATCTGACGCGTGTTTCGATAAACATGTTGTCTTCAGAGATCGAAGGTAGTTTCTCTGAAGACGACAACTTAGTTATCGAAACGGCGTGTCAGATAGTGTAAAGTGTCTAGTGTCAGTGTTGGTGTAGTGGTAGTGAAACTTGTGTTCAGTATCGGTTCCAGAATTCCCAACTTTGAAACTCTTTTCATATCAGAGAAATATGTAGAGTGTTTTTAAAGGCATATATGCTGAATTAAAAAATATAAACAATGTTCATTTCAAATATACCAGGGGAACTAATTACTAATTCAAATAAAAGTGGATTAAAGAAAAACTCGGATCACAAATTAGATCTGAGATTTTGACTACCTTTTTTTTACACATACAGAGCGCGGCTAAATTATGGAACAAATTCATTATTTTGCAAACTATTTACTTTTCACAAAAATCCTGAAATAGGTCGATTTTCAATTTTATATAATATGCAAACATGGTGACGTCACCGGTTTTGACGTGGTCATGTAATTGTTAATTTTTGAAGTGAAAACTTCTTTAGGCGCGTTGAGCACTTTTTTCCTAAAATTTCCTTCTATTATGTGCGTAAAAATTTTTTTTAAAGGGGATTAATTTATTTGTAAAAATTAACATCTACCTTGGGCGTAGATCGAATTTTTAAAGAGGGTTAATTTATTTGTAAAAAATTCCATTTACGATGGGCTTACGATAAAATTTTTAAAAGGAATTAATTTTTGGTGTTTTCACTTCTGTCGGCAGTCCCATGACGGGACTCTACTTTTTTTAAATTGAAATAAGGATCTCGTAATACCTCATTTGAAAGGTCTTTTAATACTTTATTCAGAAATGGCATAGTTGGTCAATTATTATTTCTACGAAGTGAACAAAAATTTATTTTATTTTTCAGTTTGAGAATTTGCTACTACCGTTAAAAATTATTAACAATAAGCTGTTGTAGTTCAATATTTCAGGTGGCACACCCGGTATCAATTCACAGCATACACTGCATCACAATATCATAACACAGATTAGATTAGAATTGGAGTGGCTCTTTGTCCTATCCCACTGCGACCTTTGCAGATCTATTGTGGTCCTCCCCCATATTTAGAGCTCGATATCTAGCTTTTAGGGCTTTTAAGGAATAGCTTAGCGTGCCTTTGCCCCGGAGTTTCATGCCACCAGCGCAACGCCTGGTTGTTTATCCATTAGTGGATGCTCTCCTTGGTGAGGCATTTAGCAATTCCGCAGGAAGGTTCTGGCCCTATCATGACCTCAGTCGCTCCCTGCTTGGCTAATTCATCGGCCTTTTCATTGCCTTTTATTCCTTGATGGCCTGGCACCCAGGCTAGGGTCACTCTATTATGACTACCTAGTCTGTTGAGGGCCTTGCGACACTCCCACACCAGATTTGACGTCGTCCGATATGAGCTTATCGCTTTTAGTGTTGCTTGGCTATCGGAGTAGATGACGATTCTTTGGCTATCTACCTCCCGTCTCATCAACTCTCCTGCACAGCATTGCACCGCCATTACCTCTGCCTGAAAGACAGTGGCATGTTTCCCAAGGCTTAGAGAGATCGTGATCTTCTCTTGTACCCGTAATATTCCGGCTCCTACTCCAGAGACTGTTTTAGAGCCATCGGTGTACCAGTTGAGATTCGCTATTATAGAAGGCCCTGTATCCCAGTCCTTTCTCTCTGGAATGATTACTGTGTATTCATTTTTAAAACTATATTGTGGGGCAATCTGATCCATTGGCATTCCCAGTATTGGATCTACCTTTATTTCTTCATATAGCTTTTTGTAGACCTTACCTTGTCCTTGACTTATCGGAGGAGGCCTCTGTAATAATCTGTGACTTATAGATCTTGCATTTCCCTGAACGAAGATATGCAGTGGTGGCAGGTTCAGTATTACCTCCAGGGCTGCAGTCGGCGTCGTTCTCATGGCCCCTGTGATACTTAGGCAAGCTTGCCTTTGGATACCACTTGACTGCCTTTGCGCCCCACCAGACTACTGATCCATAGGTTATCATTGGCCTCACGACCTGTGTATATAACCATTTGGTCATGTTGGGATTCAATCCCCAATTCTTCCCACACATCTGCCTACACCTTCCGAGAGCGATTCTGGCCTTGTGCGTGGTTTTTTCGATGTGCGAATTCCATGTAAGCTTCTGGTCAAAGATTACCCCTAGGTACTTATCTTCTTTAGCAAATGGAATTTCCACTCCGTTAATTTGTGGCCTTTGTAGACCTTGCAAATTTCTCTTTTTTGTAAACGGTACCAGTGTAGTTTTGTGAGGGTTCACTGCCAGTTCCTCCTCCCTACACCAGCCACTTACTATATTAAGCTCCATTTGGGTGCGCTCTGATATCGTGTTTGGAAACCGTCCTCTTATGACGACAGCAAGATCGTCCGCATACCCTAGGCACTGAATACCTTCATCGGACTGCCGTACTAGAAGAGTATCTACAAGAATCGCCCACAAAAGGGGCGATAACACGCCTCCCTGAGGGCAACCCCTCCCCACCCCCGCCGTGATGGTTGCCTCTCCCAGGGTGGATGTGATTATCCTATTCCCTAGATTGACTTGACTGTAAGCCACCTGCAGATGATGGGTTCGATCCCTCTTCTTTCCATACACCTGGTTATAGATATTGGAGACGCATTATTGAATGCTCCCTCTATATCCAGAAAAGTAGCTACTGCTATTTCCTTGTCGTCGATCGACTTGGAAAGTAGCCTGTTTAAGTCATCCAGAGCCGGTCTGTTGACTTGCCTTGATGGTAGGCATGCTGACGCTCGCTTAGAGGGCGAGTTATCAGAGCGTTGTCCTTTATGTACCTATCTACTAGCTTTTCCAAAGTCTTGCGGCACGTTAGGCTAATTGGTCTATATGATTGGGGCGTTTGGTCTGATATTCTACCTACTTTCGGAAGGTAGATGACCTTCACCTTCCTCCATATTACCGGAGTATATTTCCAAACTAGGCTAGCCTTGAAGATCTTACTTAGTTGCGACACTAATGCCTCTTTACCCTTCTGCAGTAGGGCTGGATAGATTCCATCCTCTCCCGGTGATTTAAAGGGTTGGAATTCATCTATCGCCCATCTTATTTTATCCGGTCTTGTAATCGCAGTGGCAATTTGCCAGTCTTCCCGATACCTACCTCTTGGAGATTTCTGGCTACCTCCTGCCGACCTAGATACATGATAGCTCCTGGGAAGTGTGCTCTTGTCAGCAACTCCAAGCTTTCCTGAGCCGTTTCTGCATAGTTCCCGTCCGTTTTCTTCAGGAGACTCTCCTTTTCATTGGAGCCTTCTTTGGCCAGAACTTTGTGGATTCGGGCGCATTCTGTGCTCTTTGTAATTTCCTCACAGAACCTTCTCCATGAGTCCCTTCTGGCCTTCCGGATCTCCTTATTATAGTGAGTAAGCTTACTCCTGTGTAGGTCCCAGTTTTGGTTGAGCTTGGCTTTATTGAATAGCCTTCTTACCTCGGTTCTTAATCCCTCTAGGTAATTATTCCACCAAACTGTGTTCCCCTTGCGTTGCCTTGTTCGTTCTGGACAGTTCAATCGGTAGGCATTCAACATTGCCTCGTTAACCTGGTCAACTGCCACTTCTAGGCTTTCTTTCCCTTTAATAGTGACTTTCCCTTCCTTAAGTGACTCTCTGAGGGATTCATCATATCCTTCCCAGTTAGTCTCTCTTGGATTTCTGAACTTAGTCACTATTAGGGCTGCTGACTACAGCTCAAATCTGATATGCCTGTGGTCGGAACATGGTGGTACGGATTCAGGAGTGGACATAATACAATTGCACAAACAATCAGAATTCTAAACCACATCAGAGAAGGCTTTGCGGAGCAAAATAAAGCCATTATGGTCGCGATTGATAAAGAAAAAGCTTTTGATTCTGTATGGCTCGAGGGTCTAATACATAACTTAAATATACTTAAAATTTTACATTCATACTTAACAAATAGAAAATTCTACTCAAAAATCAACGATAACACAGCGGGCCTGTACCTCATCCAGGCAGGTGTTCCGCAGGGATCTGTACTATCTCCATTGCTCTATTCAATATTTATTCACGACCTCCCAACATCCCCAAACATAATTAACTGCCATGTATGCTGATGACACTTCAACACTCACAAATATTCAAACACACATCAACACACAAATCATCCCATACTTTAACAACCAAAAACTACACATTAATGCCTCTAAAACAGAGTATTTATTACTTAGGAGAAGATCCAGGAAAAACAGCCCAATGCAATCGCAGCATTGCATCGGCGGACACACTATTGCCCCCAGTACCACTTTAAAATATCTTGGTTACACCATACAAGGAAACACTAATGCCAACGCGCATATTGGCAAGCAAGTGCAAAAAGCTAAAATTGCAATGGGCAAGTTATATCCACTCATTAGCACACACAGTAATCTCTCAACACAAAACAAGATGCAGAGGAACTAAACAAAACTTTTACATACTGCAAATGGTGCAAAACAAGTGTCTTAGAATGGCAATCAAATACCCATATTGCTGTCCTAAACCGTGAAGAACTTCATGGTTACATGACAAAGCCGACATACCCACCATCAAGACCTCATAACAAAAATCTCGGCTAACTTTTACAAATACTGTCTGCCAGTAGATCTTCGAAAAGCGCTCAAAGCAGCAAATCGCGCATAAGGTATCCGAGATAGTGGGCTTCTGCACGGTTCACTGTTCACATAACTTGGTTGCTCAACCCCAACCCCACCCATTCAAAATAATCAACAGGACAAATTCATTTCAGTCTTTAGACGGATCTGAACCACCCCCAACTCACAAAATAAAACAAAACAAAATCAACTTCTGCCATGTTGCCTCCTCCAAATCTAAAATCCAATCAACTATTGAGACCCTGTTTTTCAGGGATATCCCAGCCGAAAGATTATGGGAGCTAAAATTCTATTCCAGGGGCAAAGTTACAAATCTAACCATAACATATGGTTACTTTACTTTTAGTAAAAAAATGACAACGCTAAAGAAATATACAAAAACACAACAGCAATTAATCGTCAAAAATCAAGTTGCTCTTAATCGATAAAAATCAAGTTACCTGCTGTAACGGTAAATAGCTGTAACCTTAAAGGGCTCCGGCTAGAGACTCCTCTCAAGGGTGATTCGACCCCAAGTTTATGTCACACAAGGATAACAGAAGGGTTGTAAAAATTGAGGGCGCCACTACCTTTTTAACGATAAAAAGTACTAAAAACTAAGGCGGAAAAGGTAGAAACGCCTTGTAAAATTTAAATGAAAGTTAATAATTAAAAAAAATTACTAAAAATTACCCCGGGCGGTATCTCCCTCAACTTTTATAGTTGAGAATTTCTAATAAAAAAAAGAATTAAAAACAAATTTTTAATTTATTCTGCCACAGGAAATGATTGACGGAATTTGTACTTTTATAGGTACTTAGCTTAGATGAAGTGGTTTCCTGAAGAAGAAGTCAGGTCTTGATCTGAACTGATGTGTTCTGTTCTAGGGCGGTATTTTGATCTAGGGTTGTATCCTGGGGTTATATCCTTGGGGTATATCCTAGCCTAGGGGCTGTGCTTACCTAGAAGTACAGGTGGATCAGGGATATGTAGGAACTTGAATGTAATGGCACATTATGTTGGTCAGATTTTCAGGTTAAAGAAAAGGAAGGCAGTTATTTGAAAGTCAAAAAATTGATTTAATTTACTGAAAGCTTTCCAACATTATATGTTCCATGTTAAAACAGTAAAAATAGCAATTATCGGCTAAATTAAAAAAATATACTAATGATCCGAAAGAAACTAATCATAGCAAAAAGTTATTTATTTAGTTATATGAAAAAATATCGTGCTTAGGAAATATATGAAACCGGCACTGGCGTTACGAAAGAATATTTTATAGGTTAACGGTTTATAAAAATGTTATTTTATAATTAAAAGAGTTATTTCGCAACTGAAAAAGCTTGAAAATGTTTGTATGAAAGTAAAACAGTGAATTATAAAAGAATATTTGGCTTAAAACTACCATAGTATAAAAGAACAGTTTATGACCACCTACCTATTTGCGGATTAAAAAGGAGCTTAACAAATGGGAAATCCCCAATGTTTTGACCTTTATATCAGTTGTACAGACGGTTACTGAATCAGAGTTTAGTTTTGTTGCCTATACCAAAAAGTAAAGAACACACATTTTAAGAAGTTTTAGACGTTTTGTGGGTTTATTTAGAAAGATGACTTCTAAGTTTCTTTTATATATATTGTCGTGGAAGAAACGACAGATGTATGTGACAGATATACAGTGAGGACGTTTAGGTTGGAATAAATTAAATATTTTTTTGTCTAAAACTATTATAACAAAACGCATAATATGAGTAGATTCCACAAAGTAAGGGTCCCAACAGTTAATTCAGCTAATTTAATGATTTTGAACGAAAACTTTCCAAGCAAACCTTATTTAGTTGCCGTTAAAGAATTAGAGAAAACAAACAATTTAACTATAAGTAGATTTATACAAGATAGTTTAACAAACCTCTTCTTACCCAATGCTATACCAACCAATAAAATAGTTCTAATGCTTTCAGATGCTGCAGCATTTATGTTAAAAGCTGCTTCTAATTTAAGGGTATTTTATCCCAACTTATCCATTGCACTTGTGTCGCCCACGGTGTAAATCGAAATGCGGAAGAAATAAGAAATCAGTTTCCGTTGGTGAATGACTTAATTAATTGTATGAAAAGTTTTCTTAAAGGCTCCGTTGAGGGTGCAAATGTATAAAGAAAGACTTCCTAGTGTCCCTTTGCCACCTAAACCAGTGATTACAAGGTGGGGAGCGTGGCTCGAAGCAGATGTCAGAATTTGGTGATGATCTTTCCGAAACAATTCGAGGAAAAAAAAATATTTTAAAAAATCCGAAATTAAAACAGCAACTCGCATATGTCAATAGCAATTATAAATTAATCGTTACCACTATTACCTTATTAGAAAGACAAGAGATAAATTTATGTGAGTCAATTAAATTAATAGATAATTTACAATCCAAAATTAAATCGGCATCTGGAAGTAATGGTCAATTAATTACTAAAAAAATGAAATTTGTTTTTGACAAGAATGAAGGTTTCTCCTTTTTATGTGATGTTGCTAAAGTTGTCAAAGGGACATTTTCCAAATAATTATAAATTGGGCCAGATTTATTATCCTCTCTTAAATATGCGCCAATTACATCTGTCGATGTAGAGCGTTCATTTTCTATGTACAAATTAATTTTAAGTGAAAGAAGACAGAGTTTTAAAACAGAAGTTGTAGCTATTAATGATAAAATTTCAAGTGGTTACAATGTTAAATTATTAATTAACAATTGTTTAGTTATGTTGTGCAAATATATTTGTGTTAAGTTAATTCACTTTGTATATTAAAATAAATTCTTAATAACTTATTATTAATAATCAGGGAATTAAAAGCATTTGCCTATATAAGCGCCTTTTTCTTCAGTTTTTGTTGCCTATAAATCAGAGCTTTAGTTTTTTTTTTTTCTGTTTTTGGCACTTGGAAATCTATGTCCATTCAGCCAGTATCTAAGACTAGGATGAGTAAATTTAGTGTTATTATGTAGTCGATTTATATTATACTTATATAGAAGAAAAAATCAAAAGGAAGGATTTGGAACACAAACTTCACACCCAGGGGCCGATCAGGGTGACTAACAGACAGATCAGGTGGGCCTCGGATAGGAGGGATAATGGGTAAATTATAGGGTTCAATTGGAACAAAAACGGGACTAAGTGCACTTCAACTTACATAAACATACGAAAGATATAAGCGAGTCATATATGGTTTTATTGTTCAACGAGAGTAAATGTAATAAGTTTACGGGCAGTTCAACTCGGTTGAGTAGTAATTCACCAAAAAGTTTATGCGTTTGTTGACGGTATTTGTTGCAGTTGAAAAATATGTGGTCTAAATCAGCCACTTCTAGACAGATGTCACATTTATTTGAATCTTCAAGTCCTATCTTGTTAAGATGCAAGGGGTAGCAAGCATGTCCAAATTTTAGACGAGAGATGGTGACAATTTGGTGCCGGTTATAACTGGTATTTTTGTGCCAAAGCTCATTAGGTATGATGGGTTGAGTTACGGTGTAGCGTGTAGGGTGGTTTCTTTTATATTCGGTCCATAGGTTATTCCATGATTTTCTAGACATCTCTTTTATTTGGCTGAAACACGTCTCAATAGTGGTGTTGTTATTAATAACTGTTCCCGTAGAAATGGCTTGTTTAGCTAGGGTGTCAACGATTTCATTATGAAGAATTTCCGAATGTGCTTTAACCCATATGAAATGTAGATGTAGACCTGATGTCTTTCAAGATTATTTATCGCCAATTTTAATTCTAGAGTAAAGGGATTTTTAAAAGGGTCGTTAACATCAATCGGTGGCGAGATGGAGGTAAGAACTGACAAAGAATCTGATAAAATTATAATTTTCTTACAAGAGATTATGTGAGCGAAATCCATAGCTTGAATAATTGCAAGTGTTTCGGCAGAAAAGATTGACGTTGATTTATTTAATTTAAATTGCTTTTTGATATTTAGTGATGGAATATAGTAAGCGCAGCCAACTCCATCATCTTGCTTGGATGCATCCGTATAAATATTTAGATACCCTGGGTATTTAGCCAAATGGAGATTCAGTGTATGTTGACAAAGTGTCCCAATATTATTATAGTAAGGAATTTCAATTTGTATAGGTTCAAGCAGTGCAAAAATATCCGTTATTGATATTATAGCAGGTTTAACTAGTCTGTTGACTATATCCTTAGTATCCCTAAAAGCGCTGCATACAGGTGGAGATGGTTTTTTGTTCCAGTATTTATTTGTCAGATCATATGTATTCAAATTAGATATTTTATTGAGAATTAATGATTTTTTATAATGTGACTTGATGATATATTTTTCAGTTAGTGTTTTTCTGCGTATGTGTAGAGGAGGTTCGAGAGCTTCTACCCTAAGGGGCTCTACTGGTGTAGAGCACATTGCACCCAAACTTAATCTAAGCGATGTGTTTTGTATGATATCTAGTTGTTTAAGTAAGTTTGTAGATGCAGAGCCATAACATAACATATGCAACCATAATCTATAATTATTGACCTGATGTATGTTCTATAAAACATCAAACATGTTTGAGGATCAGCTCCCCACCATGTCCTTCTAACGAATTTTAGAAAATTGATACCCTTGTTACATTTTGTTATGATATTGTTTATATGTGGTTTCCAGGTGAGTTTTTTATCGATTGTTATGCCCAGATAGGAAGCTGTAGGTTGAACGGGGATTGAATGCTTTTTTACTATGATATTTTCTATGACTGGAAGATTGTGTCTTGTGAAGAAGGTAATAGTCGATTTTTCTGGACTTAGGGGAAGACCTATTTTGTCTAGCTTATCACTCATAGAACTTATGGAAAGCTTGATATTTTCGATTGAGCTGTGATATGTTTTATCTGAATTATATATAACAAAATCGTCGGCATATTGGATTATACTGAACTCCGTGTTAATATGTAGACTGCGTGTAAATATATTGAATAGTAATGGCGAAAGGACTGAACCTTGCGGCAATCCGGTAGATACGTTGCGAGGTTCTAGAAGGATATTATTTGTTGATCTTACATATATTTTCCTGTTAATAAATAGATGGCATATACAATTAATTACTCTGGGGGGAAAATTTATACTTAGTAATTCATCTCTTAATAATGATATGTCTACGGAGTCGTAGGCTCCTTTAACATCCAGGAAAGCTGCTCCCATGTAGTGATTCTTAGTAAAACATATTTGTGTATCCGTGACTAATTGCATATTAGCATCAGTGGTACCATACCCCCTTTTAAATCCAAATTGGCTGGAGGGTAGAAGGTTATTTACCAATAGGTAGGATTCTAATCTAAATTTAATTATCCTCTCGAAGGTTTTATAAATGCAAGAAATAAGAGCAATAGGACGATATGAGTCTGCTAGATACGGTTGTTTGCCTTGTTTAAGAATTGGGACTACTATGGATTTTTTCCATTCAGCTATATTACCTTGATATAACCATACATCATTGTATACCTCGACTAAGAGTGTTTTAGCGTTAAAAGGTAGGTGATAAATCATATCATATGTTACGCCGTCTAAACCAGGAGATGTGTTGGGGGATTTTTTTAGTGAGAATATTAGTTCATTATACTTAATGGGGCTATTAAAGAGGTCATTGGTGCAGATAACTGAGTCACTAACGTTATTAAACTCTTTATCGGCAGAGGGTGGTGCAATTTTTTGAGTAAATTCTTCAATCCAATTATGATTATTGTAGCAAGATATATTGTTGATATGTTTTGGGGTTCTTTGCATTTTTTTTGCTTGATGCCATAACTCATTGTATGGGGTGTTTTTGTTTAATTTATTGCAGTAATTGACCCAATGTTTTTTTGCTTTGTATTTGAGGAATCTTTTTGTTGTTGCCATTTCTTTTTTAACCAGTAAATAGTTGTCGAATGTACTACTGTTTTTGTAGGCATTTAGTGCTTGTTTTCTTTGGTTGACCGATTGGTCACACTCATTATCCCACCAAGGTGGAGGAGGCGGATGTTTACTAGGGTTGAAGGGTTTATTGACTGGAATAGACGATTGCGCCGAGTGTTCAATACCTGATAAAAAGAATTGATATTTTTCATTCGGGTCATCGAAACGTTCTGGTAAGTTATTAAAGAATGTTTCAGATAGAGAGTGGTATAAATTCCAGTTAGCCTTTCGAGTGTTCCATTTAGATTTGGGTTTTGAGTTAATTGCTTGTGCGATATGAACACCAATTTCCATGTAAATTAAGAAGTGATCTGAACCAAGTGTATCGGGAACTACCTGCCAGTTGATCTTGTTTGCAATGTCGGGAGACGCCAATGTTGAATCTATTGCCGAATTATTGTTTGACCCTCGATATTTTAGTTGGAGAACCGTCATTTAGAAGTACAAAGTCAGTTTGGTTCAGGGCATTAAGAATGTTGGATCCAGAGAGGTTTACTTTGTATGATCCCCATAGATCATGGTGTCCATTAAAGTCCCCGGCTATAATAGTGCAACCGTCGGTTACACTCTCAAAAAGATTGATGAAATTATGTACAGACAATCTCACATCTGGTGGGCAATACACAGAAGCAAAAGTAATACTTAGATTGTTATACCAAATTTTTGCGGCACAAGTCTGAATACCGTCCGCAATATTATTTAGAGATATTTCTTTAAACCGTATATTTTTTTTTTATGAAAATTGCAACACCCGTGATTCCGTCAAATCTGTCTTTTCGAATTACTGAGTAGCCTGGAAAGCTATAAGGGGTGTTTGGCTTAAACCAGGTTTCGCATACTATTGCGATATCTATATTCAAGTCCGATAATGTTTTACTTAAACTATGTTTATTTGCTACAGCGGAGCGTGCGTTCCACTGAAGAATTTTTAAATCGTTAGTATTCGTCTTGGTCATAATCTTCTATAACACAATCTGATTGAGTAGCTGTTATTTTCTTTATATCGGTAATGCTGATAGTTGTCAGTTCATCAAAAGAATTTACTTCACTTATAATTTTTTTAAATACTGAGAAGAATTGTTGAATGAAGATCTCATCATTAGCATCAAGTTGTCCTTTACGGGAATATTTAATGGGATTAGTAGGGCCAAATTTAAAGGGGAACATAGGAGGGGACTGGGTCTCCAAAACTGGGGAAGATGCCTTGCGTTTTTTCTGTGGTTGACTGGACTGAGAGGGTGGTTTTAACTGGTTTTTTGGATTATTTGGGGTAACTTGTTGTGGTGTTTGACGATTTCTATTTTGGGGATTCTTTTGTTTTGCTGTGGGAAGTGCTGGGAATTCTTGTTCATTAAAAACATTAAATACTTGAAACCTATTATCTGTTTTTAATGCACCTGCGTAGGATGTATTGCTGGACAATTTTGCTTCTAAAAATGTGATATTTTCTTCTGCCATTCTTTTTTTGATTTCCTGCTGTTCGATATGCGCCGGGCAAGTCTTTGATATTGAGTTGTGAGTATTTGTTTTGCAATATATACAACAATTGTCTTGTGCTTCATCCTTCTCTTTACCGCAGTTTATACACAGCACAACAGAACCGCGGCATTGCTTAGCGACATGTCCATATCTTAAACATTTAAAGCATTGAGTTACTCTATGTACGAAGGGGTCAACACGGCATGAAAATGAATTAATACAGATGTGGGTAGGGAGTATGCTCCCCTCGAAAGTAACGTTGTTGATAATTCTTTTTTTCAGCCTATACACTTCTGTTATGGTTACCGGAGACAAAAAATTGCTAAATAAATATTGTTCATCAAAGCACGTCTTTAATTACTCCCTTCCGAGATAATAAATTATTTGGGATATAAGCTCTTAGATTTTCATGCATCAAATTTTCATTAGTTACCAATTTATTTGCATCATAAATACTTTTTAGTTGAACCCTAATTCTATTTTTACCAACTCTGTCTATTTTACTAATGTTTTTAATATTTAACTTTTTATAAAGAACATGACCAACTGCCATCGGATGTAGTCTACCAATATTTTGGTCATTCACCTTTTCTATAAATACATAGACAAATTCCGAATACAGGTTTGGTTTTTGCAAATTAAAGACCTTACTTTTTTGTCTGAAGTTGTTGTTAACTACCGTATTATTTTCTCCTAGCTGTGTATCATTTTCTTGGAGATGATCGGAATTATTTTGTGGTAAATGGTCTGTACCCCCCTTGTCGGCGGGAGGGTCCTCGTCCATGTTCTTGATTCACTAATTCACTGTTTTTTTTATATTGTTATAATCAATAATAACTAAAACTAATTTTTTGTTTTCTAATTAAATTTAAATTAGCACAGTCGATTCGACACTCAAAGCACTACGTCTTTACTGTTCCGAGGATCAAATTGTACTGAGAGCTTTAGTTATAATACGCAATATTAACAATTTCTCATAGCAACAAAAGTTGAGGGAAAAGTGGCATAAGGCATAGCCAAAGTGACATTAGGCATACCCAAAATAAATACCTACATCAAATTGTCATTTTGCTTATCTCTGGTCTGTGGTATCCAAACAATAAATCCGCAAACCAGTCCGAATTCATGTTAGAAAAAGTGCTCATAAAAAAGTACCGTGTGCAACACAGTCGTTTGTTTGATTTCTGGATGGTGGTCGTAGGAAAAATACAGTGTGCAACATGTGCGCAAATGCTAATTTCACACTCGTGAGAAATGATCACTTTTGGGCACTAGTTACACAATATACTATTTCTTTACAAAATATTACTAAAATAATGAGTTATTTTTTCATTTAGATTACAGTAGTTATGATCGCCCGTCACCTTGGGGTGGCAGCCAACGCAATGGAAACGATATGGGTTCAAGAAGTTGGGATTCATGGGGAGGTGGCAGTGGTGGCAGTTCTGGTATGCACTGCGTGCATATGAGAGGATTGCCATTTAAAGCATCCGAAAACGATATAGCAGATGTAAGTAAAGCACCTTCTCAAAAATAGTCAACATCAATATTCTCCAGAAAAATAACAGAATGTATTAATGGAGATATAGCTTCCAACTGTTGAGTGGAAAACGTTACATAACATTCATCGATTACCTTAAACCTGTTATTAATATTAGTAATTTTTTTTTAATTTCAGTTTTTCAAACCAGTAATGCCTGTAAATATTCGTTTAATTCAAGATTCTAGTGGACGTGCTTCAGGAGAAGCAGATGTTGAATTCGATTCTCACGAAGATGCAGTAAGAGCGATGAGCAAAGATAAAGGACACATGCAACATCGATATATTGAATTGTTCCTCAATTCCGCTGGAGGTCAGAGCAATGGTGGATTTGGTTACGGAATTAGCAGTAGAAGGCGAATATAACGCTAATTAAATTTAAATTAACTTAACTAAAAAGCCAGTGAAATGTCGTCATTTCCTTAAATTGCCATAGGACAACAATCTTATATGTGGTCCGATTAAGGGGGTTCTAAAAAGATTGTGATATTTTTTGTTTAAACTCAATACTGACTGTTTAGTATTTAGTCGAACAACAAAGGGATTGATTTAATAAATTTTTTATTTGGAGAATTAAATAGGCATAGTACTTAATTTTTCCAACAAAGCTATGAATAATTATTTAACAATTTCTTCTATAAATTCATAATTACTCAGATACATTTTTCATAGTTATAAAATATTGTTTAAAGTTGTTCGAGAGGATGGGTGTATTTTTAACGAGGGACCAAATATACGATACTCCATTGTCCGGGATATTTTACTGGCTATAACCAATTATATTATTTTCATTTAATTTCATTGAAGTTATTGCAGTTATTTTTTTAAATTTCTTTACGATTGTAATATCAGTGTGCAACATTTCCAATAGATATTATATATAAATTTCGTTGTTTTTTTTTTGGTACTAGCCTATATTTCGAGTACCGGGTGTCAGATTAAGAGAGGCAATTTGCTGTATCTCAGAAGCTATTTATCGTAACTACAGCTTAGAGAAAAAAATCTGTATTACAAACTCGCATACGAGAAACTGCTGGAAATTATTTTCAAGTTTTCTACTCCACCGCTAGAGGGCGTAGTTGACAAAAACATGATTTTTATCTAATAAATGTACCGTTACAGTAATACAAAATTTAAATATTCGTAATAATTATTTAATTTTACGTAAGTTTGCTACAGTACTTTTTCCTCTAATCTTGTAAAATAACTGGTAGAGGTGAGTGGGAAAGCTGACTTAATAAAACTATTATAACTTTTGTTCCGCTTTATGGATTTTGACAAAATTAGTATCATTTGAAAGGGAATTCAGTGCCTAATAAAATATTATATCATCGTTTTATTCCAGTGGTTTTAACGGTCGCTAGGTGACGCTGATTGAACAATTTTTTTGTTTTCAATTTTTTTGGTAATCTTCAAATGCGATGGCCCTACCAGTTATTTTACAAGATGAAGGAAAAGGTACTGGAGCAAACTTACGTAAAAATGATCTAATTATTACGAATATTTAAATTTTGTGGTACTATAACGGTACATTCAGTATAGAAAAATCATGTGTTTGTGTTATTATTGTGAACTACGCCCTCTAGGGGTGGAGTAGAAAACTTGAAAATAATTTCCAACAGTTTCCCGTATGCGAGTTTGTAATACAGATTTTCTTCTCTAAGCTGTACGATAAAGCGGGTTACCTCTCTTAATCAGACACTCGGTACATATAGTAAATAGTGGATTGTTCTTCGATTACGCAAATTCCGAAATAGCTTAAAATGTTTTCAAGCTTCACACACTGTTACAATAGTACACCGGACAGACTGAGACATTCACAAACCAAATTAAGCAACATCCTCCATTATTTACTTTTATTTCACACTGAACACAGTTTACACTATCTTAGGCGAGTTATCATTTTCAGAGTCAGTTTACCTTCAGTCTCTGAAGAAGATAACTTGGTTATCGTAGAGCGCGTAAGATAGTGTAAAGTGTTAGTTCGGGTCTAGTGGTAGTGTAAACTATGTTCAGTGTCTATTATCTCCAACGGTTCCAAAATTATCAACTCACCTTTTATTCCATTTCAACCAAACTGCCTCATTTAACATAAATCTCGCATTTTTTACTTACCAATATAAATTGTCCAACAATGTGCAATCACACTATATAGAATAAAGCGTGTTTGTTCGCCCCTTTCTCTGCGACCTCTAGGCTCTGTAACCGTCGAGAGATGTCCTGTAGTTAATAATTTTCTAAATCAGGGATGTCTTAACTACAAGTGTCGCTTTATGTACGTATAATGGGACCTAAAAGATCTATTGTGCCCCATTTCTTATACTTAGTTCCTGAGGAAAGTCTCAAGAGTGGTAGTTTTTTTTGTTGAAATATTATCATTTTCTAGGTTTTTCCTTCTAGTTTACTAGTTGTTATGTACTTGTTTATAATATACAAATTCATATATAATTTTAATAGTTGTCATTATTATAATTTTTCTTTAAACATAAAAGTCTTTTAATAGAGTATTTCTGTGTTATTGGGTTTGCTTCAACAGGTTATGGGCCCAGGAACGCAATAAATAAATATACCCCAATTTTTGTCGTCACAGATTTAGTTGACAAAATGGATTATATAAAAGTACAAATTGGACTTTTAGAAGGTAAATCAAATTGGTCTACGTGGAAATTTAAAATTTGCATATTACTAAGAGGTATTATTGGAGCTCTAGAAATTGTAGAAGGTACACTAAAAAAACCTACAACTTTAGCAGAAAATGCTACGGAGGCAGAAGGTATCAAGTACAAAAAAGAGTTGAAAGAGTACAGAAAAGTAGGGTAAAAGTCTAGTTTAGTGAACCAACGCGGATTTTGACGAAATATTTTTTTTTAAATTAATTCGAGGTCGCTGAACACGAAAATGAAAAAAGAAATCGGCGCTCTCTTACCAAAAACGAGTTATGAATTTTTGAAGATGAGTTCAGATCAGCACTGCACTGGTTTTATTGTCATATAACAACTGATTTAAATGATGCATTATAAAGTCTACACAATGTTAATTACACTATAATTACTTTTTACGATATTCCTCTCACACACACATTTAAAAAACACTGATATTGATATTCATTTCTTGCAAATTCGTTTTTTAATTCCACAATTATTATATCTTTTGACATTTTCATGTAACATGACTGACATATAAGTTTTGGTCTGTTTCCACTCAGTCGCACAACTTGTACCTAATAGCAAATCCAGCCATTAGATATTTAGCCACTTGAATTAGTTGCTGAATATTTTCGATTTCATGATCGTGACATAGAAGATATAAACAAGATGAACATCATGAACATACACCTATTTTTCCGATAGCTGGCGCTGTATTTGGCTCAACTTTCGTTTAACTGAAATCAGTTATGGAAAAATTAGATGAACAGCCAACAACATACTGTGAGAAAGGCGCGCCGGATCGACGTTTCGCAATTCGCGCGCGCGAATTGCGAAACGTCGATCCGGCGCGCTCGCTTCGCTCGCAACAATCAATCTACTTCATTATTTCAAACGGAAATCCAATCTAATAAATGTATCAAGATGATAAGAAGCGATTGCGATTTCACTTTGATCGGTGTTAGTTGGTCGGGAAGCGATATTAGTAGAATTTTCAAATTTTATAAAAAGGGGAAACAGCTTTTGATAACCAAAGTCTTATAATATTAGCAAAATTTGATTTGGAGTTACACCTGCAGCAACTATTTTCGTTGTCAGCAGTGTTTATAGAGGCCGAACAACTGAGGAGGTGATTTTTTTAAAGAATTAATTGATGAGTGCAATTCAGAGAAAAAAAATTGTTCAGCATCCTCAATGATCAAATTGAATGGTTCATTATCCTTCAAATAAATGATAAATATCAACCAAACTTATCTCAAAACTAACCATCTCTCAAAATTTGAAAAAAAAATGTTTCAGCTGTAATACGGCGCTAGCTATCGGAAAAATAGGTTTATGTTCATGATGTTCATCTTGTTTATATCTTCTATGTCACGATATGGTCACGATCATGAAAACGAATATACTCAGCAACTAATTCAAGTGGCTAAATATCTTTTATGGCTGAATATGCTATTAGGTACTAAGAAGAAACAGACCAAAACTTATATGTCAGTCATGTTACATGAAAATGTCAAAATATATAATAATTGTGGAATTAAAAAACGAATTTGCAAGAAATGAATATCAATATCAGTGTTTTTTAAATGTGTGTGTGAGAGGAATATCGTAAAAAGTAATTATAGTGTAATTAACATTGTGTAGACTTTATAATGCATCATTTAAATCAGTTATTATATGACAATAAAACCAGTGCAGTGCTGATCTGAACTCATCTTCAAAAATTCATAACTCGTTTTTGGTAAGAGAGCGCCGATTTCTTTTTCATTTTCGTGTTCAGCGACCTCGAATTAATTAAAAAAAAAAAATTTCATCAAAATCCGCGTTGGTTCACTAAACTAGATTTTTTCCAAAAGTAGAAAGCAGTGCAATGATTATCCTAACAACCAATATGACCGAAGATACTTTAAAGAAAAGTATGAGATTTTCAACAGCAAAAGAAATATGGCAAGAATTAAATAGACTATTTGATGGTGCAACAGAAGAAAAAGTTTATGATCTCTGTTTAGAATTCTTTAGCTTTGAAAAAGAACCAAATGACGATGTAGCTACACATATGTCTAAGCTTAAAAATCTTTGGAATGAAATGAAATTAGCAGTTCAAAAAGAAAATGCAATTGAACTACCAGAAGTGTTGCTAATTTGTAAAATTTTAGGAACATTACCAGACAATTATTTCTCATTTAGATCTAGTTGGATGTTAATATCCAAAAATAAAAGAACAATAGACAACCTTACGAATCAATTGTGTGTTTATGAGAAAGCCTTGAATGAAAAAGATGAAAATAAGGCGAATCAAGAAGTTCTTTTTACTGGTACGTCTTCATATCCAAATAAAAATAAGTTCAAGAATTGGTATTGCAAATATTGTAAAGAAAAAGGTCATAAAGTTAAAATGTGCCCCAAATGGCGTGCTGATGGCAAACCCCCTAAGCCAAGTACTACAAATTCAAAAGCTAACGTCATTCTAGTCTGTTCAAATGAATGTTTTAATTCAGAAGAAGTGGTTCGTAACTGGTATGTAGATAATGGTGCTACAAATCACATTATATTTTGTCCAGAATTATTTGATACTTATGAACCTTTCACAACAGCTCATCAAGTGATAACTGCAAGTGGTGAATCAATTGAAGCCCTAGGAAGAGGAACAATAATTTTTGAAACATTGGTCAATAATAAAAAAACACACTAATTCTTAGTGATGTTTGGCTTGTACCAAAAATCAAGAAAAATTTGTTTTCCGTTCTCGCTGCTCAAGATAAAAAAACCAAATAGTCAATTTATCTCCAGAGCCACAAAATGTTTTCTAAAAATTGATAATATAGTTGTTCTTGAAGGTTACAGAAGCCAAAATTCCGGATTATTTAAACTAAATATAAACACTATTACGAAATTACCTGAATTGAATAACATATCAAATCAATCACAACTACAGTTATTTCACAAAAGACTAGGTCATCAAAACAAAAGACATGTGAAAAACTTAATAGAAAGAGAATTTGGAATCAAAGTATATCTCGATAGCGAAATATGTGAAGGATGTGTGTTTGGAAAAGCCAATCGAAGAAAATTTGGTACAAGAGAACATGCAACTCTACCTGGAGAACGTATTCATACGGATGTATGTGGTCCATTTTTAAATTCTATGTCAGGGTTTAGATACTACGTTTTATTTAAAGACGATTTTACTTGTTTTCGTGAAGTATTTTTTATCAAACATAAGTCAGAAGTTTCTTCTAAGCTGCAAGAAATGTTGCTTCAGATAAGAGCTGCAGGTCATACAGTGCAAGAACTGCTTTGTGACAATGGAGGAGAGTTTGATAATAAAGAAGTTGAAGAGATTTTAGCTAAGTATGGAGTAAAACAACGCTTTACTATGCCGTATACACCGCAACAAAATGGTTCTTCAGAAAGAGAAAATAGAACGCTGGTAGAAACAGCTAGAGCTCTTATGCACTCCCATGAAGAAATTCCTCAAGGATTGTGGGCTGAGATGATAAATACAGCTAAATATATTCTCAATCTCAGTGGTTCTTCTAGAATAGAAGGAAAATCACCAATACAATTATGGACTGGGAAGAAACCAAGCATTAAGCATCTTAGAATTATTGGAACTACATGCTATGCTCATACACCTAAACAACAAAGAAAGAAAATGGATAAAAAGGCCATGAAAGGTATTTTAATTGGCTATGATGGTGTAGATGGGTATCGCATATGGTGTAAAGAAAATAATAAATTAATCAGGTCACGTGATGTAACTTTCCAAGAGAACATTCTCCAAATTAAAAGTAATTTCAAATTAGAATTTGTTCGACAGAAAAATGAAGAAAATCGAGATGTTAAGGATAATGATATTCAAACAGAAGAAATCTTGAAGAAAACAGAATTTATAAGTCAAGACGAAGATAATGATGATGGTGAAATAGAAAATTCAGAACCGCAAATAGATGAAACAAGAAATCTACGAAATAGAGCATTAATAAAACCTCCACAACGTTTTGAAGACTTTGTAATGACTTCTTTAGCAAATATAACTGAACCTTCAGAACCATCTTCATACAGAGAAGCTATAAACAGCTCTGAGAAGGAAGAATGGCAAAAGGCAATGCAGATAGAGATGGAATCTTTACAAGAAAACCAAACGTGGACTTTGGAAGAACTCCCGGAAGGAATTAAACCACTTCCATGTAAATGGGTTTATAAAGTAAAGACGAATCCCGGCGGCTCCATTGATAAGTATAAAGCTCGACTAGTCATGAAAGGTTTTGCTCAAAAAGAAGGCGTAGATTATGATCAAACATTTAGTCCAGTTGCGAGATCTAGCACTATAAGACTTTTACTTAGTGTTGCAGCAAATGAAAAGTTGAAACTCACTCAGTTCGATGTATCAACTGCTTTTCTTTATGGAGAGCTAGATGAAACAATATACATGCGTCAACCTGAAGGATTCAATGATAACTCTCAAAAGGTTTGCAGATTACACAAGAGCCTATATGGGTTAAAACAGGCGCCTAGGTGCTGGAATCATCGTTTTGTTAAATTTCTAAAGGAATATGGATTTATAATGAGCAAAGCTGATCCTTGTCTTTTTATAAAGCTACATGGAAAAATCAAACTTTTACTTGCTCTTTATGTAAATGATGGCCTGTTAGCTTCTAATCATCCTGAGCATACTGCAGATTTTGTTGAAAAACTGAAATCTGAATTCAAAATTACCCTCAAGCCTGCTTTATATTTTCTAGGTATAGAGATATCTACCAAAGACAATGGTTCAATAAAAATACACCAAAAGTCCTATACTAAGAAAATTTTAGAAAAGTTTGGCATGGAAAATTGCAGACCAGTTTCAACACCTATTATTAAGGACTATTCTCAATCAGGGAAAGATCAAGATGAATCTCTAAATTTTCCTTATAGAGAAGCTGTTGGTTCATTAATGTACCTTATGGTATCTACGAGACCAGATATATCTTATGCACTAGGAGTTGTTTCTAGATTGTTGGAACATCCCAGTAAAGAAGATGTTATTAAGGTGAAACGTATATTTAGATACCTTCAAGGAACATTGGATTATGGAATCACTTATAAACCACACCATCTGCAAGGAATCATAAGAATATACAGTGATGCTGATCATGGTGGTGATACACTCACTGGTAGATCAACATCAGGAATTGTTTGTATTTATGCTGCAGGTGCGGTATCATGGTTAAGCCAAAAACAAACTTCAGTAGCAATTTCCACAACCGAATCAGAAATAGTTGCTGCAAGTGAGGCTGCTCGCGAAATAGTTTGGATTAAACGTCTCTTGACAGAAATAACTAACTTATCAGCTGTACCAGAACTTCAAATTGACAATGAACCAGCATTGAGGTTAGCTCAAAATCCCGAATTCCATAGACGTACCAAACATATTCGAACAAGGCACTTTTTTGTACGGGAATTGGTATCAGAAGGAGAAATTGTCGTTAAGAAAGTACATACTGAGCATCAGTTGGCTGATATGATGACCAAAGCTCTTCCAAAACCTAGATTAGTACAGCTTTGTACAAATATAGGATTAAACTAACTTAGTGAAGAGAAAAACCACTTAATGAGGGAAAGTGTTGAAATATTATCATTTTCTAGGTTTTTCCTTCTAGTTTACTAGTTGTTATGTACTTGTTTATAATATACAAATTGATACTTGTCATATATAATTTTAATAGTTGTCATTATTATAATTTTTCTTTAAACATAAAAGTCTTTTAATAGAGTATTTCTGTGTTATTGGGTTTGCTTCAACATTTTTAGTCCTTTTCCTGTAGGAATTTTAGGATATTCGCTGGCTTCAGTTAAGGTAAGAGTCCCTCTTCTATCCAGCAGACTTCTAGGTGTGGTGCCCTAGGATTCTGCATTCCGCAAGTATGTAAATGGAGGTTTCTTATCCAATTCCACATAATCTACATTCTTCTTGCTACACTAGTTTGAGCTTAGCGCGTGGTGAAACGTAAATTGCATTTAGGAATTCCTAAATCCGATTTAGGTATATATTACCTAACTGAAGGCAATGGTTGGTGAAATCGGGCAATAGTGTGGTGAGCAGAAGATCGTAATAACATTTTGGCCTTGAGTATTTTTCCAGTAGGCTGGACTAAGTTCCTTTCCCCATTTTCGGAAAAGGAGTACAAGCTCCTTCCTTTGCCAGACCATCAGCAATCTCATTTCCGACAATTCTTTTGTGCCCTGGTACCCACAAAAAAGTTACATTGTTGTGTCTCGCCAGTTGCTTAAGGGATTGTTTGCAGTTTCAGACTGGTTTAGACTCATTAGTTGTAGGCTTCAGAGCCTTTAAAGCACCCTGGCAATCAGACGCAATAAATATTCTGACTAAAAAATTGGGACAGTCTTCAGCACAAAAATCTATTGCTAATAGTTCCGCTTGGAATATTGTTGGAGTATTTCCCAGGGCTGTTGATATCCTAGTATTAGGACCTGTAACCCCTATTCTTACTCCTTTGTTTTTGACCCATCAGTATAGTAAGGAGAGCTCCTATCGTAATTAGAGCGATTTCGTTTTGTGATAACTCACGCTTATTGATGCCAACATCTAACGTGAGTTCAAAATCCTGTTTCGCAGACGTCCGTCATGGATTGGGTTTCAAAGATTTAGCCTGGGTCAGCCTGTAGGCATTTTCCAGACCGATCCTCCGTACAGGTAGATGTAGTGGAGGAAGGTCTAGCATTACCTCTGCTCTGGGGCACAATTTCATTGCAGCAAATATAATAATTGTCTTAGATATGACCAGTACATCATTTCCGGTTCAGACCTCACGTTTTCCCAAAAACTCATCGGCACGTCCAGAGAGCCCTTGTTTGCTTTTGTATATGCGAGGTGTGCATTCCATTCATGCTCGGAGGCTGTATTTTCAATTTCCCCTTGTTAGTTAATTGAATAAGGGTCGTTTTGTTAGGATTTGCTGATAGCCCTTCCTTCGAACTAACTAAACTGACAACCACTAGTGACCACAGTAGAGTTGATAAATGATTATTTTCCCAGTATGATGGATTGAACCCATTTTATTATGAAAGGTTGGATATCTTTTGCTGTTGGGGCGGCGCTGTTTGATTCATATGAATTGCGCCACTCCCTTTGAAGCACTTTTATGAGACAATGCAAGGCATTTACAGTGGATTTGCCTGATTTGATTATTCGTGAAGCGCTATATTTAATAAATATTGACTTTTACGTATGTATCAAGTAGTTTTTTTCTATATCTTTAAGTAGAAAAGAGGTAAGGCTAATAATGGGTGTATATGACTTCGGTTCCTCTTAGGAATAACGCAGAAACTGGCCCGTCTCCATTCTTTTGGAATATGGCTCAAGATGAAGGTCATCTTGAATATCTTAATTAGGTGAGGAGTTAGGTTATCAGAGCCCTGTTGTAGCAGGGCTGGAAAGATACCACCCTCTTCAGGGGATTTCAAGGGCTTAAAGCTATTGATCGCCCATGTAATTCTCTTTTTGAGATCTTTCCTGTTAGGCTTTTTTCTTCTTTTGATGTTCTGTAAATAGGTTCATCTTAGTTAACCTTTGCGTTATCCTCAGAGAGTGTTGAACCCAGAAAATGAGCATCTCATGATTTTCTCTATAGTACACGTAAATAGTATTTTTTAGAAGAAAAAATTTATAAAGTTTTCATTTTACGTGGATCTGTTCACATATAGGAGTAGTAACAAAACCCCGAAAAGTTCCCTTCCGAATATTGTCCGCAACATCCCTTATTTCGCTAAAAACCACCCCCAAATCGTACTTTGCGCCGGTTTTTCTCAATTTTCTCGTAACCAGTTGCTTAAACGTGAAAAATCATAGTAATAAATATTGTTGGAAATGAAATTTTGCATAAAAACTTAGAGTGTGTGCTTAAGACCGCACGGCAGAAGTGAAAACTGTATGTCGATGATCTGTTGAATTGAGAAGTGGGAGCAACCGATTCATTCATTCATAAATTGGGTTGTGCTCATCAGCCCAGGCACTTGATCTGAATCTTTGTACCATTTCCCATGTTATCTACTTCCATTCCAGTAGCTTCGTGTCTTCTATAAAGGTCACTAGTTTGACTGGAGGGATTTTCAGTAGTTGTGATGGTTGTATAACTTCCTCTCCAAAGTGCTTCCGTCTAAGTTCTTGTAAGTCCTCGCAGAAGCAGAGTATGTGAGTAGGTGTTTCATCATCAAGTTCACATTTTCTGCACATAGGTTCACTAACTTTGCCCATATTGTACAGATGTTTCCTCAAGGTGCAGTGTCCAGTCACCAGGTCGGTAACTGTCTTCAAATGTCTCTTACCCAGTTTCAGTAGCCTGGTTGAGAGTTCCTTGTCTACCTTGTTCAGTAAACTCTTTGTATGAAGGTGCCCTCGTGTCACCCTCCATTTGAATTGGTGTTCCCTATCTAGCCAGTTCCCGATTTCCCCTCTTATGCAATCTTTTGTGATTCCACAAAACGGTTCCGGACCTATGAAGTCTCCTTTAGAACCTTCTTTAGCTAACTGGTCCGCCATTTCATTACCTGCAATACCCTCATGTGCCGGCACCCATATTAGAGACACTTTGTTGTCTCTTGCCAGCCTGTTGAGGGATTCTTTGCAGTTTTTCACCAGTCTAGACCTAGTTGTAGGATTACTGATAGCCTTAAGCAGAGCCTGGCTGTCAGTGAATATTTCAATTTTTTGTCCGGTATATCCTCTTCTGATGTTTTCATCAATACAGGCTATAGCGGCAATCGTCTCTGCTTGAAACACAGTCGTATATCGACCAAGGCTAAAGAACATTCTCTTTCTAGGTCCTTTTATACCAGCACCAGTGCCATGGTTTGTTTTGGAGCCATCGGTGAACCAGATGATTTCTCCAGAATTACCTGGGTGCATCACCTGTTCCCTAGATCAAGCTCAGTGAATATATTCTCTGGTGTCATGCTATCAAAACTCATGTGAAATATGGGTTCGTCTAGTAATGTCCCAGTTGTATCAGTGTGTCCTTCTCGAACATTGTTCGGGGACCATAAGTTTCCCGATTTCAGCCTAAGAACTGCCATCATTGCCTCCGCCCTTATAAAAAGTTCTAGAGGAGGAAGTCCAATAAGGGCTTCCATTGATGCCGTCCCCGTGCTGTTCATTGCCCCGGTAATACCAAGAAGCGCTTGTCTTTGGATTGCAGTTAACATATTAACTGCAGAGGACACTTCTGTCCTCCTCCACCAGACTATTGTTCCATAGGTGATCGTTGGCCTTATCACAGTTGTGTAGAGCCAGTGGACCACCTCAGGTCGTATTCCCCAGGTTTTGCCCATAACTCTTCTGCATTGCCAGAAAAGCCTAGTCGCCCTGGTAGTAATTTTTTCCAGGTGTGCCTTCCAATTCAGTTTGGAATCAAGGGTCACTCCCAGATATTTGACTTCTTTGGATATTTCTAGTTCTTCTCCGAACAACAGTACTCTACCCTGCGGGAGAACTCTTCTATTCGTAAAAGCAACTAGTTTGGTTTTTTTTGGATTAACTGAAAGGTCCTCTGTAAGGCACCATTCCTCCACAATTCGCAGTGCTTCCTGTAGGACATTCATAACCACCTCCGGGAATTTCCCATTGGTGACAATCACTACGTCGTCCGCAAAGCCCTGCGTCCATATGCCTTGATCATTCAACCTACAGATCAAGTCATCCACAACTAGGTTCCACAAAAGTGGTGAAAGTACTCCACCTTGAGGACATCCTTTAGTTGTCCTAACAGTGTATGTTTTATCATGCATATGTGCTGTTATTCTCCTATGCTCAAGCATGGATCCTATCCATTTGCATGTGGTACTGTTGATCCCTCTGTTTTTAAGGGATCTGTTAATTGATGACATCGATGTGTTGTCAAAAGCACCTTCGATGTCTAGAAATGCTGCAAGGGCTACTTCCTTATGATTCAGGCTCCTTTCGAGACCTGAGACCAAATTATGCAGGGCAGCTTCACCTGATTTCCCTGCTTGATAAGCCCATTGTAGTCTATGTAAAGGGATGCTCTTAAGCGCTCCTTCTTGCAAATACATTTGTAAGACTTTTTCCATGGTTTTTACCATGAATGATGTCAGACTGATTGGTCGGTAGGATTTAGCCTGGGTGTACGTTTCTTTTCCTGGTTTAGGAATAAACACCACCTTTGACTCTCTCCATGCAATTGGTATATACCCTAGAGCATGGCTGCTTCGAAGTATCAGAACTAAAGGACCCATTATGATGTCTAGTCCCTCTTGCAGAAGCTTGGGGAATATGCCATCTGGTCCTGGAGTTTTGTAGGGGTCAAATGAGTTCACGGCCCATCTGATAAGATGGGGTCTGAATATCTTATTCGTGAGTTTCCAGTCCTCTTTGGTTGCCTTTGTTTTGGTAACAGGCCTGTTGTCAGAGCTTGACTCTATCTTTACCGAACCTGGAAAGTGCACACTGAGGAGATGCTCTAGAGCCTCTGCCTCAGTTTTTGAAAACTTTCCGCTCGGCAACTGAATAGAGCCAAGTTTGTTAGAAGTATCCCTTTTGAGAATCCTGTTGATTCTGACGCTGTCAGGGACACCTTGCATGTCCTCACAGAATTCTCTCCAAGACTTCTCCTTGGATTCTTTTATTTTTTTATTGTATGTACCTAGTTTAGCCTTATATGCTTCCCAGTTACCCGTTTTTTTCGCTTTGTTGAAAAAGCGTCTTGTTTCTTTCCTTAGCGATGTCAGCTCTTTATTCCACCAGACGGCTTGTCTAGAAGAGCGACTCTCCTTTATCGGACAGTTGTTATGATAAGAGGTCAGTGTACACTGTTGCAGCCATACGGCTGCTCCCTCTAAATCCTTAGCAGTTTTTGGTCTGCCTGAGTGTGAACGGATTTTAGAAAGCAGGTCCTCTTTATAAGATACCCAGTCAGTGCTCTTAGGATCCCTGTATGTTCTAATAACCGAATTTTCTACGTTAATTTCATAGTATATTTGGGCATGATCAGATAAAGATGGTTCATCCGATACATACCACTTGCGAATCATTTCCCTGACACGTAAAGTGCAAAGAGTAACATCTATCAATGATTCCCCCCTTGATGTTCTAAATGTAGGCGTATTACCCACATTCGCAATATCAAGTTCAGTAGTACATAGATAGTCAAATAGTTTCTTACCTCTGGTGTTGTTGTCTTTGCTGCCCCAACTGCTGCAACTGCAACCGATGCATGTGCTTGAACTTGTAGTGGCGGTGAATTGTCATCAATGTTTATTTCGCAATTTTCTTCTTCACGCTTTTTTGTTAAAATAGTTATTATTACGTACCAATAATAACTATTAAATTACCAAAGACAATTATTAGGTAGGATGTCCGGTCCTGGTACTAGCGATCAGACGTGTTTTATTTCAAGTGCGATTAATTAATTAAATTTCGGTGGAATCTTGTGTCAAAAAATATTATAAGTGGTTTAAATGAGTAGTCACAGTGATGGAGATCCCCCTGATAAAGGGGATAATAGTTTTCACGGATTTACGCAAGAAGAACAACTTGAGGCAATGGAAACGACGGAAAATAGCATTGGTAAAGTAATTAAAAAAACAAATGGAAATCATGTAAGTCAATTTGATCCAAGTATAAATATGTTCTTTGGAAGTTTATCAAAAAAGTATAAAAATAACGTCAATGATAAGGATTCAATTCATAATAAAAATTCAAATAAAAACCAAAACATTAGTGGTAATGGGCAAAAAAACTCACCATCTGATAAATCAACTAATTCGTCTAGCTTTAAAAGAGAAAACTATTTGTTTAGTTCAAATGATACTGGGCCGTATTCAGTATATACTTCGAAAATAACACGGAAAATTTTACAGGTAAATTAAGAGCTATGAAAATAGGAGAAATTATTTATAATACTCATCCAGAACTTGATAATCATATTAAAAGTATCGACTCAGTAGGTCGAAATAAGATTAGGGTAAAATGCAAGGATTACAAAACTGCTAATTCGTTAATCCAATCTCTCCATCTTAAAAACAAAAATTTTAATGTCTATATTCCACGATTCGCAATCCATAGACGTGGAATTGTTAGGTGTACGTCGATCTGGAATATTCCGATGATTATTTAAAACAAAATATCAAAGAACACAATTTACATTGCAAATTTAGCGTAGACTCGGCAAAGCGTTTTTCAAGAAAAATTATAGAAAATGATACAGTCAAATTTATCCCCACTCAAACAGTTTTAGTCACATTTAAATCCCAAATTTTACCGAAGTATATAGAAATCAACCATGTCAGGTTTGAGGTAGAATCATACATTGAGAGAGTGATGGTATTTTGTGCTATAACTGTTTTAGGTTTGGTCATGTAGGCAAACAATGCAAAAGCTCAAAGAGGTGTTTAAAATGTAAAAAAGATCATGAAACAACTGAATGTCAAGAGAATAACGCTATCCCGCTTTGTTTTCACTGCAATGGCGCTCACTATTCTAATGCTGTTAAAGAATGCCCAGAATTTACTCGTCAGAAAGAAATAAAAAAAACTTATGTCCGAAACAAACCTCTCATATAAAGATGCCAGTGAGAAAACTCCTAGAAATAGTTATGCCTCAGTTTTATCCAATTCAAATAAAAATCATCAATCAGGACCTACCCATTTCACCCAGACTATATATAGAACAAACAAACGACATTGTCCACAAACTCCGGATCCCATATTAGACTTACATAAACAAATTGTATCACCAATTAGGCTGCCATCTATTTCAGGTGGTATTTTTGATAATCCAAACTATAACTCTGATTTAAATAGCGATAAGTCAGATAGTGCAAATAACATAAATACTAATTTAATATTAGATATAATTCACACTATTGTCAACACACTTAAATATAAAAATTCATTTGATATACAAGAACAAGATATTTTAGATACCATATATACTAAGCTAAGACAAAAACAACAAACTTAACACTTATTTCTAGTTCAGTTTAGCTCGTTTTTTTTTACCAGTTTTATATTTTTTCCTTTTTTTCCTCTCTTTCGGAAAAGGAATGGACCATTTGAAGATTTTACAATGGAATTGTCGCTCTGCTAGAGCAAATAGGGTAAACTTAATTAACCTTTTAGAAAGCAACAGAATAGATATAGCCCTATTATCAGAAATCTGGTTTAAATTGGGTACTTATGAAAATTTTATCACCTACAATACAATTCGTTGTGACAGACCAGACGGCTACGGCGGACTCGCTATTCTCATTAAAAATAAAATAAAGTATAAGGTAAATCAATTACCCGCTTTCCCAGAATTACCCAATGTATGTATTTCAGTAACACTAAATGATAGTAATGAAACACTGACTTTTTTGACCACATACATCACACCAAGATCAAGGATAAATGTAGAGAGATTTAACTCATTTCTATCAAGCATACCATTATCTTTCTTCATTGGAGGAGACTTCAATGCACATCACCGTAGCTGGGGATGTACAACCGATGATGTACTGGGAAGAAACCTATTAGAATCAATAGAAGACAATAACCTCATAATTTTAAATGATGGGTCACCTACTATAGTTAACTATTCCCTAAACGGAAATCCGAGTGCAATCGATGTGACCTTATGTACCCCAACAATCAGTCATCTAATGGATTGGGAGATATTGGATGATCCCCATGGTTCAAATCATCTTCCAATAATCATATCTTGTTATCTGACACCGCAGACATTTTCTTTCCAAAACCAAGAAAAATGGAATATTGACAAAGCAAATTGGAGATTATACGAAGAAAATAGTACAGAACTGTGTAACAACGTTCAACGGGAAACTATTTCATACAAAGAAATAATAGATCACATTTATGAAATCTCGAAAACGTCTATTCCTCGGTACAAATCTAATAATAAATCTAGAGGACAACCCCGGTGGAATCAACAATGCCAAGAAGCTGTTAATGACAGAAAAGAAGCTTACAATATGTATAAAATAAATCCGAATTTAAATAATTTATTAAACTTTAAACAAAAAGACGCCAAAGCTAAAAGGGTAACGAAATTAGCTAAACGTAATGCATGGAAAGACTATTGCTCTACTCTCAATAACAACACCCCTATAAAAAACGTATGGAACCGGTTAAATTCATTTAAAAACCAAAGAAATGAAAATAGACACTTGGTAGACCAAGAAGCACAATGGCTACAGGGAAAACTTTCTCCATACTGGGTCTGCCCGCAACCTCTATCAATAGACCATGAACAACATGATTTACCACAAGATATTCAAAATATGTGTAAACCATTTACTTTGAAAGAACTTAATACATCACTTCTAAATCGCAAAAACTCATCTCCGGGAAAGGATCAGATCCACTATAGTATGATTGCAAATCTATGTAAAGAAGGGAAAAGAAATCTACTGCAAGTGTACAACAATATATGGATGAATAAATCCAGTATTCCTCAAGAATGGCAAGAATATATTATAATACCCCTCTTAAAAAGTGGTAAAACGCCGGAACACTATACATCGTATCGACCCATAGCGCTTGCTTCCTGTATTCTTAAAACATACGAACGTTTAATAAAAACTAGATTAGAGTTTTACCTTGAAAGGAATAATTTATTACCCGGTTCACAGTATGGATTCAGAAAAGGCAGATCCACTCAAGAAAACTTAACAAACATAATTACCGATATACAAACAGCCTTCACAAAAAATCATAGCATTTCTGCTGCATTCATAGACATAGAAGGTGCTTATGACAATGTTAACCTGCACATCCTAGAGGACAAAATGTTAAGTCTGAACATACCAATTAACATCGCTCACAATATATTCAAGCTTTACTCAACAAGACAAATATACATTAGAACGTGTAATGGATTAGTAGGACCTAGACCAACTCATCACGGTTTTTACCTCAAGGTAGTATTCTTAGTCCACTTCTGTATATTATTTACACCCATGAGTTGGAAAACCTTATTACTCCAGAAATTAAAATACTTCAATTTGCAGATGATATATGTGTGTATGTAGAGTCAAAAACAATTCAAAGTTGTAATGAAAAATTATCAGATGCGGTGAGCTCCCTTTATGCTTGTACTGAAAAACTTGGATTCACTATTTCTGAACCTAAATCGAGTGTGTGTACATTCACCAGAAGAAGATTCTTACCTCCACCGCAAATCAATATTGCTTCGTTCAACTTCAAATACAACTCTTATGTTAAATTTCTTGGCGTTTTCCTTGACATGAAACTCAACTGGAAACAGCATATTAATTTCATAATAGGTCGCGCAGAAAATGCTACAAACATCTTAAGGGCTGTCTGCGGCAGTAATTGGGGCGCAGACCCAAATACTGCTATGCTTTTTTATAAATGTCTTGTCAGATCCATTTTAGACTATGGTTCTATATTTTACCACAATGCATCAAATACTCTTTTGGATAAAATAGAAAAAACTAAAAATAAGTGTGGTTTATTAAAGAGCACCCCAATATTAGCTGAATTTGGAGAACCCGCATTTCACCTAAGAAGAGACTTCATGGGCCAAAAGTTTTTGCTGAAAATACTATTTAAAGAGAGCCCTTTAATTACTAAAATCAATAAACTAGCTTTGGCATGTGCAAATCACAGATTTTGGAGACATAAAAAAATACCAAATCTCATCGAAAATTACAATAAAATTTTACCCTATACAGAGCACATGTATACCTCCAACAACCTATTAAGTAATATACCGACATATAATTATTTTGAAAACATACCGAATGTCATTATTGAGATAGTAACCAACTCACTTTATGATCCTAGGCACAGCAGAATAGTAGAAAGAAAAAATAAACACGCGCTGGAATAACTATCAACAAATTTACACAGACGGGTCTTTATTAAATAAAGCAGCTGGTTGTGCATACATACATAAAAACTCCAAGGAAAATAAAATGTTTAAACTCCCAGAACACTCCGCAATCTTTACAGCAGAGTTAACAGCTATAAGGGGAGCAATGAAATTATGTCTGAACCTCGAAGAGACAAAGTTCGTAATTTTTTCTGATAGCAGAAGTGCACTAGAGAACATTAAATCAGTTTCACCTAATTGTCTAAAAAACTATTTAATCGTTGATATTCTCAAACTTTACAATGAAATTAAAAGTAAAAATAAATGTCTCACGCAGGAATCAACATGTATGAAGAAGTAGATCTACTAGCAAAAATGGCTACAACTCAAGGTAGCTCCCTTGAAGGATGTAAATTTCCATATACTGATTTGTACAACGTACTTAAAAATGAATTGAGGGAAAAATGGCAAACCATATATGACAATACAGAAAAGGGACTATTTTATAAAACTATTCAACCAAAAATTCCAAATAAACCGTGGTTTAGAGATATATCCAACAGATACCTTGTAAAAATAATTTGTCGAATGAGGTGCAATAAGGCATTATATCCAGAATACCTTCATAGAATAAAGCAAACTGATTCTCCAAATTGTTCCTGTGGGGAGTATGGTGATCTAGAACATGTTATCCTTGAATGTCCTATTAATCTTATTCATCTAAATAACTTCTGAAACAATTATTGTAATTTATGTATCCCTCTCTACTGTTTACCTATCCATGGATTAACACCCGTTTGTTTAAACCCGCCTGGGTGGTCCTCTGGGCAAAGAAAAATAATTCCTTTTGTGTATCCTAGTACCAAATATGATAAAAAAAAAATTAAAAAAAAAAGAAAAAAAATAAAAAAAAAAGATTTTCCTCTTCCGAAAAAAGCAGAAGTGGTATCACAACCACTAAAAGCATGTGCGAAAAGTACATATTCTTTAATATTTTTAATAATATTGGATGATTGTAAATCAGAAGATCTGTAAATCCTGCTCTTTATATTTTCTTGGGCTGGTTTTAGAAACATAATCTCTTTAGCAGGAGGAGCAAGAGCAATAATAAGGGCGAGAAGATCTACATCCTGACCAACTACAACCACAGTGTCATGGTGACTGGATAGATTGATAGCGGTTGTGACGATTAGTAAATCAGCATCGTCTAAAGCAGTAAACGTATTGATATTCTCAGCATTAAATCTCTCAACAAGTTGAGAAATTAATCGATCGTTGTTAGCTAAATTGCTTATTAATGTCTTCTGTCGGTCGAGTATTGGTATATTTTTATTGAATGCAATTGTAGCCGAGATTCGTTTCAGAAGTCGTTTTTGTCGTTCAACTCTTTGTACTACTTGCATATTCAGCGTATCCATCAAACACTACAGTTACATGATGACTGTAATGCTTACGTATAAAGTTAACATAAACTGGATAAATGTCACGAAATTGAAGATATGCTATTGTTGTAATAATAAAATTGTAATTTTTTATTTATAAAAAAGATAGTGGGACAGTATCTGTAGCGTACAAAGCACCTAACCGGTGAATTGATACGCCTCAAGGTCTGGAGTTAGTTTCGAAGTTGAAAATATACAAAGAGTTGATGATATCTTTTAAAAACTTATATTTTTCAATATACTTTGACAATCTGTCTCAAAATTAAGAATGACAAATATTGACAATTACTAGTTAAAAATAAAATACAAAGTGTCAAAAAATACACAAACACTAGCATTTTCCAACATACTCCCACCTTGTGCCATGCTTCCAAGTGGCACAACTTCTTAGGAAAATCTACGACTCAAATCTCGACGGGGGCTTAACTTGTCTTCCATATCTCGTAACAATTGGGGCTCTGCTTTCCCTAACGGTAGTTATTTTTCTTTCCCTCATCGTTGAGTCTTCTTCAGAAGTATTAGACTTAGGCTGTTCGTTCTCAATATCTAACCTTTCTAAGTGTCTTTTTTGCAGTTCACATCTCACCGAAGTATCTTCTTCGGTCTCGATTTCAAGGGGGTAAAGTCTTTGAATGGGTCTCATTAGAGAACCCGTTGAAGTACGAACTTTCACCAGACGAATTTTTCCATCTTTTCCGGGAAAAATATCTTCTACTATACCCAAAGGCCAATTAAGTCTCTTCAAATGTTCGTTTTCGATAATCACAATGTCTCCTTTAATAACTTCTCTGGATGTTTTTCTTTTCATGTGCAAAACTAGCTGGCTCAGGTATTCTTCTCTAAATCTTTTTCTTAAATTAATTATTATCTTCTGAATGTATCTCAGATGCCTTTTAAGAGATGTGGCATCAATTTCGTCCATACAAGGTGTCCCGATTTCCTTGACATCTTGAAGAAACATAGACGGGGTTAGAACAACTAATTCATTTTTCGTGTCTGTAATATAGGTGAGGGGCCGTGAATTTATTACTGATTCACATTCGCATATAACTGAAAAAAGCTCTTCATAGGTCAGACAAGCCTTTCCAAGTTGTTTCTTTAACAACTGTTTCAATATGCCTATCAGACGCTCCCACCATCCGCCCCACCAAGGAGATCCAGGAGGGTTAAATTTCCATTTTAACCACGATAGGAAGTCGTCTTTCATATTTTCAGGAACTTTCGCATCCCATGATAACTTTAAATCCCATGATTTCTGAATCAATAATCGAGGAAAAATTATAACTGGACAACAAAAACCAACAGGATCGAAAAGACGTTGTGTTAAAGA
The DNA here is from genome assembly GCA_947563755.1 of Lochmaea crataegi. NCBI lineage: Eukaryota > Metazoa > Arthropoda > Insecta > Coleoptera > Chrysomelidae > Lochmaea > Lochmaea crataegi. The sequence goes on along the minus strand of OX387427.1, from coordinate 52,741,158 downwards.
AAGAATTATTCTTTTTGTGATCATATCTGTATTAATATTCCTGAAAGGATCAAAATTCATTTGAAGAGTATCTGTCTCTTTGTTCCAATGAAGGCCTAAAACAGTAGTCAAATTCTCATCACTATTTTCTGTTGATTTATTAGTCATAGTATGCTCCCACCCTCGAAGATCAAATTTACCTTCTAGCATCAGTTGAGTGGATTCCAAAATAAATTCATTGAGATCTTTTTCATTATCAACACTGGTCACACAGTTATCTAGGTAAAAGCTATTTATCAATTTTGTTATCACCCAATTAGAAAATTTCAAATATCCTTCCGGCTGATCAAGAGCCTTTTCTACATGATATTTAATTACTGCTGCCAGTAAAAAAGGACTAGAAGTAACTCCGAAAACAACTCTTGCATGACGATAACATTTCAAACTACCTTCCTTATCAAACCATAAGAATCTTAAGAAATCACGATCATTTTCATTCAAACTTATTTGTAAGAACGCTTTTCTGATGTCTGATACAACACCAATCTTATGGAGTCTAAATCTAATAAGAATCGATGGAATGAGTTCGATAAAATTTATTCCTTTTTCTAAGCAATGATTCAAGGAAACCTGATTTCTATCCCTAGCAGATGCATCGAAAACAGGCCTTAATTTAGTAGTGACACTATTTAATTTTACCACATGTCGATGTGGCAAATAGAAACCAATCTCCTTATCAATTGGAAATATTTCTTCAATTACGCCCTCGTCCTTCCATTCACTTATAGTTTTATCATATGTATCATAATAACCATCTTTTTCTAATTTCTTAATAAGATTATCTAGTCGTTTTTTGGCCATATCGAAATTATTAACAATTGGAGGATGTCCATCAATCCAAGTCAAACCTACTTCATATCTTCCTTCACTGTTGATACAAATCGACTCTAGGAAATTTTCCTTTGTATCTTCTTCTATCTTCTTTCGCTGATTTCGTTTCTCAGGTTCCGTAATACCCAACGTTTCCAAGTCCCACAAATGTGAGATATCATTATTGCAGAAAAAAGAAGAAACCAACATTGAAGAAGCATATGAATTTCTATAATGGTCTCTGGGAATTTTTCCCATTACAACCCAACCCAAAAGAGTTTCCATTGCTATCAATCCACATTGCAGAGAATATCGTTTCCCAGTAAAAAGTTTTCCTGCAATATCAGCTCCGATTAAAATTTCTATTGGACCGTCGTTCCTATCTGAGATCGAAACACCTAATTGATGAAGTTCGTTCATCCACGGACCTTCTGATATGGAAGCGACGTGACTACAAATCAATGGTTGATCAAGAGCATCAAAGTTACAAATATACTTCTCGTTCAAATTTTTCAGAGTAATTCGATATCGATTATGATGGCTAGTTTCCGAATTTGTTCCTCCAAATAGAGCATGAATTAATTGTTCTGAACCCAAAGCTTCGTATCCCATTTCAATCGCAACGTGTTTCACAATATATGATCGTTGTGATCCAGTATCAATTATTGCTCTAACCAATCGAGTTTTAAAATTACTGCTTAGCTGCACAACAAGTGTTTGAAGGATAATTTCATTGTGATACGTGTTGTTTGATAAATTATCAACAATCGTGGTTAAAATATTTGATTCTAACAGAGGTTTTTTCTTAGAGCACATGAGAGTAGCATGTTTCTCGTTACATTCAGAACACCTCATATCTATTTTACATTTTCTAGCTAGGTGTCCAAATCTCAGGCATAAATAACATCTACCGTGATCAATCAATACCTTCCTTTTCTCATCAAATGATAGCTTTTTCATCTCATCGTCGTCACAATCTGAAGAAAGATGGAATTTCTTGCAAAAAATACATTTGGGACATTTATTTTTGTTAAATAATCCGGATGCAGTAGATACAGAAGGTAATTTTGATTGATTTTCTCCTTGCTTTCTATTTTCATTGCCAATGAAATTCTTTCTTCGTTTTCAACTTCTTTTTTGAGAAAATTCATTAATAAATCTAATCGATTTTTCGAAAATAATGATACATCGTATTTTTCACTGCGCTGCCATACCCTCAGTAAACTTTCTGGTAAACATGATTCGACAAGTGGATAAAGCATTGCTGCACAGGTATCGGAATTTACTCCCAAAATTTCAAGTGATCGTAATTGTGATTCGATTTGATCATACAGATAACTGAGTTTGGATTTCGAGTTAAAATTATTTAAAATCAATTTTAAAAGTTGTCTCACATAGAATTCAACCAATAAATCGTCCCTACCAAAGCGGGATTTCAAACACTCGATGACCTTTGGGTAATTTTCTTTGGTTGGAGGATAACTTAAACAAGTTGACGAGCACGTGATTTTATAGAAGTTGCTTGAATAAGGTATTGAAATTTGTCCTCGGTGGGTATAAATTCATCTTCATGTATGCGTTTAAATTGGCTCCAGAATGATACCCAATCTTTTATATCACCATCAAATTTTTTAAGTTCTATCAATGGCAATTTCACCCTACGTTTGCTATGACACGAATGATTTGAGTTAGATAATTCAGATAAAGCATCCTTATTCAAACTTCTTTCTACTTTAGCCTTAAGTCTATTATACTTCCCTAATATTTCATCCGCTCTAGAAGTTTCAGCATCAATGTCCTCGGCAGTCGTATCATCTTCTAACATCAGGTTCAACATTTGCTTATCAAGTTCCATTATGATTTCTATCTTCTGATCCAAAACTTTAAGATTTCCATGTAGATCATCAATGTCATGATTCGGGTCCAGTAATAGTTTCATCGACTCTTCATATAATCGTTCGAACGAAGTTCGATATGTGGTTACAGCTTTCAAAACCTTCTCCATAGTCCTGTCACGGTCGCCAAAATATGTAGCGTACAAAGCACCTAACCGGTGAATTGATACGCCTCAAGGTCCGGAGTTAGTTTCGAAGTTGAAAATATACAAAGAGTTGATGATATCTTTTAAAAACTTATATTTTTCAATATACTTTGACAATCTGTCTCAAAATTAAGAATGACAAATATTGACAACTACTAGTTAAAAATAAAATACAAAGTGTCAAAAAATACACAAACACTAGCATTTTCCAACAGTATCCCAAAACCCTCTTACAAGCCACCACCAGCCTAAAGCATTGATTTCGTACGATTTCTGGACTAATTACATATTTTAAATAGCATACTAAGAACTACCCTTAACTTTGACCGCAATTTACGGGAATTCCATGTGGATTAGCTAAATTACTTAAAGAAAAGTTTTTATTTAAAATTTAATTTGCAACAACTTTGATCATATGCATTTTTAGATTTGAACAACGGGTTTCGAGAAAAACCAGTGCAAAGTACGATTTGGAGGTGGTTTTTAGCGAAATAGGGGATGTTGCGGACAATATTCGGAAGGGAACTTTTTGGGGTTTTGTTCCCACTCCTGTGAACAGATCCAAGTAAAATGAAAACTTTATAATTCTTTTCTTCTATTCGATGTTTTTGTGTTTAACTTCCGTGTACTACTATGGTTTCAGTGAACTCTCCGTTTGATTTTTTTAAAAGTCCAATGCCGTTAGTCTCATCTTATCAATGTACTTTTAGAAAAATTCGGAAGATGTTCCGTTTGCTCAAGTTTTTTGTAGTACTACGCCAATTCGTTCAGAGACTCCAGACCAATGACGTATTAAAGATAGACTAGCCTTCACACATTATTACCATTACAATGTTTTGGTCGCAACATAAATCATGGCGAGTACACTGCACAGTAGCGTATCATTTCGAAAGGGTTCATTTAAACTATTTTATGAAAAACGTTTTTATATGGTAAATATGTACGTTATTAATTTTTCGTTTGAATAAGTGGAAATTATCAAAAATCGTAACTCTTAGATAGGTGAATTTTTAAAACATATCTACGAACGATTTTGAAGTTAAAACAATTTTTGCAATACAGATTATAAACACGTTAATATAATATTAAAATGTTTTTCATTTTGTTCTTACAAAACTAAGGAATAAATGAAAGTTTATTAAAATGGTAAACAATAAAATATAATAACTGAAACAATAATCATAATAAATATTTAATAATAATAATTGTCTTTATTATTTTCAAAATATATAAATGTTTACAATAGAATAAATGTAAAAACAGATTCATTAATTGAAAATAAAAGGCAAAGTTCAGCTTTTATGAGGCATTAAGCACCATAAAAGTTGCTCTACCACTTCACCTCAAAGAGTGTACATGCTTAAATAAAGAAAGAAAAATAAAGAAAAATTCAAAAGTTTAAAAGTTGGTATCCAGACCTAGTTTAGGAATTATAGTTTGAAATATTTTTAATTTTTAAAATAAGGTAATTAACAGAGTGTTCGGGTTTGAGTAGTGAAAAGATATTTAGCAACAGATACTTTAAACTTACTAATTTTATAACTTTTAAGATCTGTTATAGACATGGCTAATTTGATTTCTGAAAGACGATCTAAAATGTTGTAACATGTCTATCGACCTGTTTCGATTTTACAGAATAAATCCTTTTAATTAGCGCTCGTCGTCACTAGCCACATTCAATTATAGTTCTGTGATCCCAAACTCTTCTACCCCGAACGTAAGACAATTGACGCCTGCCAACGGACAACTCCACGTTAAACACCCCTTTTGTTATCGTCTGTCTAAAGAGGCACATCGTCTTTCGCTATCTTTCATATCTTAAGTATCTATCTTATGAATTTTGCTGTGGTAAGTCCAAAATCATAATCTATAATTAATAAGCTTCTTCTAAAGTACTGTCTGATATAATTTTCGTATGCATTCTTTATTTTTTTACAGAGATAGACGAAATTAAATTCAACACGTGGTCATAAACTGTTCTTTTGTACTAATATGGTAGTTTTAAGCCAATTATTCTTTTATAATTCAGTTTTACTTTTATACAAACATTTTCAAGCTTTTTCAGTTGCGAAATAACTCTTTTAATTATAAAATAACATTTTTTATAAATTACCGTTAACCTATAAAATATTCTTTCGCAACGCCAGTGCCGGTTTCATATATTTCCTAAGCACGATATTTTTTCATATAACTAAATAAATAACTTTTTGCTATCATAAGTTTCTTCCGGATCATTAGTATATTTTTTTATTTAGCCGAAAATTGCTATTTTTACTGTCTTAACATGGGACATATAATGTTGGAAAGCTTTCAGTAAATTAATTCAATTTTTTGACTTTCAAATAACTGCCTTCCTTTTGTTTAACCTGAAAAGCTGACCAACATAATGTGCCATTACATTCAAGTTCCTACATATCCCTGATCCACTTGTACTTCTAGGTAAGCACAGCTCCTAGGCGAGAATATAAGCCAAGAATATAACCCTAGGCGAGAATATAAGCCAAGAATATAACCCTAGGCGAGAATATAAGCCAAGAATATAACCCTAGGCGAGAATATAAGCCAAGCATATAACCCAAGAATTTAACGCCGAGAATATAACCCTAGGCGAGAATATAAGCCAAGAATATAACCCTAGGCTAGGATAGAACCCGAGAATATAAACCGGAGAATATAACCCCAAGAATATAGCCAAGGATACCGCCCTAGCTCAAACTACCGCCCTAGAACAGAACACATCAGTTCAGATCAAGACCTGACTTCTTCTCCAGGAAACCACTTCATCTAAGCTAAGTACCTATAAAAGTACAAATTCCTTTAGTAAATTCCGTTGTTCATTTCCTGTGGCAGAATAAACTGTAAATTTGTTTTTAATTCTTTTTTTATTTAAATCCTCAACTATAAAAGTTGAGGGAGATACCGCCCGGGGTAATTTTTAGTGACTTTTTTTTTAATTATTAACTTTTATTTAAATTTTACAAGGCGTTTCTACCTTTTCCGCCTAAGCTTTTAGTACTTTTTATCGTTAAAAAGGTAGTGGCGCCCTCAATTTTTACAACCCTTCTGTTATCCCTGTGTGACATAAACTTGGGGTCGAATCACCCTTGAGAGGAGTCTCTAGCCGGAGCCCTTCGAGCTGGTGCCCTGTGAGGTACTACTATTACCGTTACAATGTTCTAACCTAAAGAATGGTAATGTCATTAAACCTCTATTTCTAATGTTAAGATTGTGAATATCTGTCCTATATGTTATTTTTCGTTGTAAGTAAGTCGGCTTTCTTGTAAGTACTATTTTGTGATAGAGACACGCCGAATGTAATATCCTTCTATTATTCATGTTTAACCACCCAATTTCTTTAAGTTTATTTGAGACGCTACGGCGTCTTCGAATACCAAATATTAATCTAAGACAACAATTCTGCATTTTCTGAATTTTCTTTTTATATTCAACAGTTAAACATGGACCATATAGAGCGTCAGCATAATTAAATACCGACAAAATCAAAGTCTCACATAGTGTTTTTTTTACGCCAAATGGCAAAAAATGTCTAATGCCAAAAACTGTTTTCAAAGACATGTATGCTTTTTGAAGTACCACGTTAATGTGTTTCTCAAACCTCAAATCAGTGTCCAGGATCACACCTAAATTTTTTGCTTCCGAGTCCGTAGCTAGTTTTATTGTTCTTAAGAATTATTTACAGTCATATAACAAGAAATACTAGGTAAAATAACTAGCACACAAAATTGTATAAAGAAAAGTAGAAATCAAAATTACTGGTGTTGAAATAAAATAGATTTTGTAAGCAAACTTCTTACTTTGGCTTTATTAGAAGTTTTTAATTTATTAAATTCGTGGTGAAGTCGAATATCTATATATTTCTCCAAAATAAGTTTGGTTACGGCGATGCAGTGATCATTCAGTGGTTCAAAATCAAAAATGTGATTTGAAAATATATCAAAAATGTTTGGAGGAAAATATCTAATTGAGGTGATTATAATCTTTTTTTTTTTTATATTTTCAATTTTATTAATATTACTAACATCTAAATTCATAGTAAGTGTTTTCAGACATTTTTCAGCTTCACTACAAACAGTAACTACAAATTTAGAAGCTTTTTTAAGTTTTCCATACGTTTTTTTAATTTGTAGATTAGACAAACTGCAATCACCTTCTAAAAGTATAGAACACTGTTTACAATGAATTTTTTTGTTTAAGATTTTTACAACAAATCCAGAAATATAAGCAACCACATCCTTAGTGTATTCACTCAAAAAATAAACTGAAAGATAATCATGGTAACGAAGCTCTTTTGACAATTCTAAGTATTCTTCGGAAGTTTCTGATTGATCACTTCTTATATTCACCGCTATTTTGCTACTACTACTGCAATCCAATATGCTGGTTCCATCTAAAGCATTGGCAGTGTTGTTCGATTTAACTTCATTGTGAATTAACAATTTTTTGTAGCAACTTTCAAATAACCTGCATGTAGGATTATTATTTGAACCACATCTGTTACGAACTGCACTGAAGAATAGTTCCAAATGGTCCTGTGATAACTTGTATGTGAGAATGAAATTTAAATTAGGATTTATAACTACCAAATCCCAAAATAAACATTTCATACTCTCTATACAAATCAGAAATCCTAAAAAGCCTGTCTTTCTACCACTAACAACTACAGGATCATTATTCAATTTTAATTCTAATATATACTTACAAACTACATCAAAATATTTACAAATATCCTGCCAATTTTTTTCAGATGCTGGTTGCTTATATTTGTATTTGGCAAAAAAATTCTTAGAATTAAAAATATCGAAAATATTTTTAAAAATTAATATAAAATCTGAAGTTGCTTCAGAACCCACAAAGTCATCAAGTTTCAAGTCATGTTCAAGGAACTTTAGAGCATCAGAAACACTTTTGCTCAAAATTTGTACAGCAATTCTAACTCGCATCTTTTCCCGAAACCACTCTAGATGTCGAGCTTTTAGTTTTGTTCCTGCTAACAACCCCTCCCTTTCTTGTAGTCTTATTAACTTACGAATATAATATCACTTTATTAGTCTATCATTGCCATCTTTCAAAATATTACCACCTGTTCCAAATGTATTTCTTACTAATTTAAGCATATGACATGGATCCAAATATAAATTTTGCAACCAAACCTCACGGCTAGCAGTATCTCTGGGAAACCTGATAAAAAAAAAACAGTATTATTATGAAAATAGATATTGAATCCCTCCTATTATACCTTTACTACGCTTATGCTAATATAACCTTACTTGTGAAATGACCGATTATCATTCTTATTCCATGTATTTTTACACACTACACATTTTCTCACCATCATAAATGTCTTAAAAGCACTTTAATATACAAATATCAATCAAAAACCAAATAAAAGCACAATTATAATTAAAAACTTATTGACATATCTCACCAAAATGACAGAAGAAGTTCGAGGTTGCCAAGCTAAAAATTTATAAACTATTTTACTTATGGACACAGACATGGGATTGATAGAACATGAAGAAATCTAACAGAAAAAAAAACAGTGAGCTAGACCGTGGGCTAGTCATACCTATTTTAAATGGTTTCCGCTTTTTTCTTACCTTTTAAACAAAAAATACTCCTAAAATCTTGAATATATTTATCAATTACTATTTTTGTTATACGAGATTTGGCATCATGTAAGAAGAGTCTCGTCTTAAATATGTTGGGGACAACCAAAATGTAAACAAGGCTTGTTATCTTTAATACGTCATTGCTCCAGACATAGCATAAACCTCCCGTACTTCTTCTGATACACTTTCACCGTTTTTTAATTTTACAATATTTACGTCCATTTTGATCTCGATATGACACAAGCGACTTCAATTATTATGGGACTGGGCTTGTTTCACTCCCTTACCGAATTTAAAAAGTTTCTAAAAGTCGCTAATATACAATCTAGACTTTATTTTGTTCAATAATACCGGAATTCAAGCGAAAATCGTAATTTTTAAAAAACTTGATGTATTTGGTGGACTGATCGTATGCGAAAGAACGTTTTAAAAGAATAATTTATTGGAAACAAATAAAAAAATCGAACAATTACCCACTTTTTTTAAACAGGTATATAGCGCATATATATCTTAACAAAAATATATGAAATAAAATAATAAACAGCTATGTCCTGGATTTATCAAAAACGATATTATAAACTTCATCAAATGTTGCAACAAAATGAACTTCTAGTCCTTCTGTAATAAACGTTGGCAAGTCATTGAAATCCTTCTTGTTCTCTTCAGGAAGAATGATACATTTTACTCCCGATCTTTTAGCCTGAAACAAAAATTAGATAGTAGCAACTTATAAATTATTTACTACCAGTATTCTATTGTAAAGGCCTGTGATGTTTTATAGGCTATTTCACGATTAAATACGACTGTTTCGGTTTGTGGGTGACAAAAATTTAGCTAGGCATACTTAGAACCGCATTTAGACAGTAGGAAAGATCTAAAATTTTATTTCATAGAAATTACAAATCGCTTCTTAATGATTTTATTTATTAATTTATAAATAATGATTTATAGCTCATCCAAAATAAATTTTACCAATTCGTTTCTAGACAAGTAACTTAGGGTACCATTGCAGTGAATAGATATTATATTAATATCCTTTTTGTTAATTATTTTGGGAAATTAAACCTCAATATTTTTTATTTCAACGTTTCAGCTACCGTTATCAAGAACAATTAAGTTTTTTAAAATTCTCGTTCCTATCTGACACTAACGAAAAAATTCGACAACTAGACAATCAATAATATTTTGAAGTTTAAGACTGCAAAAGTCATTATTGAAAACGAAAAATGGAAGCAGTGAAAAAAAATTGAAAAATTTTTATCACAAAACTGATTGTGCCAGTCGATTTTTTGGCCAAAAAAGCCCCTCTTTACGAATTTTTAGCATTTTTTATAATTTTTTTGTCGAAAATTTTGCGATACAAATTGATTTTTTCTAACTACTATAATCCTTGGAAACATGGACTCAAAATTCACTAAAATATGTAAAATTGTCCCCTCTATCGATTGGTGGAGACTAGAACGTTCTATCTTTCCTATTTGTCGAGTTATGAGTATTTTTTGCTTCGAAAAGTGGATTTTCGAAAATTTCATGACTCTATTTGAAGGCGAAATGATGATTTTATCACAAAACTGATTGTGCCAGTCGATTTTTTGGCCAAAAAACCCCTCTTTACGAATTTTTAGCATTTTTTTATAATTTTTTTGTCGAAAATTTAGAACAAAGGGGGTAGCTATGGAAATATTTTGCGATACAAATTGATTTCTTCTAACTCCCATAATCCTTGGAAATATGGACTAAAAATTCACTAAAATATGTAAAATTGTCCCCTCTATCGATTGGTGGAGACTAGAACGTTCTATCTTTCCTATTTGTCGAGTTATGATTATTTTTTGTTTTGAAAAGTGGATTTTCGAAAATTTCATGACTCTATTTGAAGGCGAAATAATGATTTTATCACAAAACTGATTGTGCCAGTCGATTTTTTGGCCAAAAAAACCCCTCTTTACGAATTTTTAGCATTTTTTATAATTTTTTTGTCGAAAATTTAGGAAATATGGAAATATTTTGCGATACAAATTGATTTCTTCTAACTCCCATAATCCTTGGAAATATGGACTAAAAATTCACTAAAATATGTAAAATTGTCCCCTCTATCGATTGGTGGAGACTAGAACGTTCTATCTTTCCTATTTGTCGAGTTATGATTATTTTTTGTTTTGAAAAGTGGATTTTCGAAAATTTCATGACTCTATTTGAAGGCGAAATAATGATTTTATCACAAAACTGATTGTGCCAGTCGATTTTTTGGCCAAAAAAACCCCTCTTTACGAATTTTTAGCATTTTTTATAATTTTTTTGTCGAAAATTTAGAACAAAGGGGGTAGCTATGGAAATATTTTGCGATACAAATTGATTTCTTCTAACTCCCATAATCCTTGGAAATATGGACTAAAAATTCACTAAAATATGTAAAATTGTCCCCTCTATCGATTGGTGAAGACTAGAACGTTCTATCTTCCCTATTTGTCGAGTTATGATTATTTTTTGTTTTGAAAAGTGGATTTTCGAAAATTTCATGACTCTATTTGAAGGCGAAATAATGATTTTATCACAAAACTGATTGTGCCAGTCGATTTTTTGGCCAAAAAAACCCCTCTTTACGAATTTTTAGCATTTTTTATAATTTTTTTGTCGAAAATTTAGGAAATATGGAAATATTTTGCGATACAAATTGATTTCTTCTAACTCCCATAATCCTTGGAAATATGGACTAAAAATTCACTAAAATATGTAAAATTGTCCCCTCTATCGATTGGTGAAGACTAGAACGTTCTATCTTTCCTATTTGTCGAGTTATGAGTATTTTTTGTTTTGAAAAGTGGATTTTCGAAAATTTCATGACTCTATTTGAAGGCGAAATAATGATTTTATCACAAAACTGACTGTGCCAGTCGATTTTTTGGCCAAAAAACCCCTCTTTACGAATTTTTAGCATTTTTTTATAATTTTTTTGTCGAAAATTTAGAACAAAGGGGGTAGCTATGGAAATATTTTGCGATACAAATTGATTTCTTCTAACTCCCATAATCCTTGGAAATATGGACTAAAAATTCACTAAAATATGTAAAATTGTCCCCTCTATCGATTGGTGGAGACTAGAACGTTCTATCTTTCCTATTTGTCGAGTTATGATTATTTTTTGTTTTGAAAAGTGGATTTTCGAAAATTTCATGACTCTATTTGAAGGCGAAATAATGATTTTATCACAAAACTGATTGTGCCAGTCGATTTTTTGGCCAAAGAAACCCCTCTTTACGAATTTTTAGCATTTTTTATAATTTTTTTGTCGAAAATTTAGAACAAAGGGGATAGCTATGGAAATATTTTGCGATACAAATTGATTTCTTCTAACTCCCATAATCCTTGGAAATGTAGACTCAAAATTCACTAAAATATGTAAAATTGTCCCCTCTATCGATTGGTGAAGACTAGAACGTTCTATCTTCCCTATTTGTCGAGTTATGAGTATTTTTTGTTTTGAAAAGTGGATTTTCGAAAATTTCATGACTCTATTTGAAGGCGAAATAATGATTTTATCACAAAACTGATTGTGCCAGTCGATTTTTTGCCAAAAGACTGTCGATTTTCCCAAATCTGAAAGGACTATGCTTCCATCTTATGGAAAATAAAAGACCACTCAAATGCGGATATTTTGATACCAACTTATTCGTCTTGAAAAATAGAACATTTGATAACATTGCGCCAATGTTGTAATTTAATTAATAAACCCACAATTAATGATATTATTTTTAAAATCGCTTACGGAGATTGTATGAGTAAGACAGAGAGAAAATACGTAAATAGACATGTATTACAGATTCCACGAAGTAAGGACATCAGCGGTGATAAGAAATGAATAAATAAAACCAGACAGGGTTGAACTGACCTAATTTTACCAGTTAATTTTTATATTTTGTTTTTTCTTTGTAGTATTTTGTAGTGTATTTGTTGGCATCGGTAACCCTTTAAAAAAAATAGGATAGGGATGCGGAAAAAATTTTTTTATATGCAAGATGTTAAATGTCTATTAACTGTTAATGCAAAAATGCTTGTGAAATGTGTGTAGGTAATGAACCCGACGTAAAGGGTGATACTAAAAGATAATGTATAATTCTTAGAGTATCCCCTTTTACGCGCTCCACCTTCCCCCCACAGGCAGTGCCTGAGTACCTCATTACCTTATATCCGCGAAGTGTAGCTGAAAAAAAAAATTTTATTGGCCTAAGCCGGTTTTTATATTTTTTTGGTAGCTAAAGTCGCCTTTTTGCTTTATTAAATTTTTTTGATGGCCGAAGCCGGGTTTTGTTTAATTTTTGTATTTTTTTGATAGCCGAAGCCGGGTTTAGTTTAATTTTTGTATTTTTTTGATAGCCGAAGCCGGTTTTTGTGTTATATATATTTTGATGGCGATGAGTGTTTTTCCTTGCGTGACATAAAAAGCACTGTTAACTGAAATCTAATTTGCACCATTATATTTCTTCATGATTAGGTATAGTTCGATCAGCAGTGTCAAGTACAGTCAACCAGTCTACGGGATTATTATGAGTATTGACATATTTCCAACTTGAAGTTTGCGTCAAGTTTTGTATTTGGGCCACACGATTGGCAACAAAAGTTTTTAATAGATGCGGTGAGGTATTTATCCAGGATAGCACTATTTTTGAATCCGTGTAATAAATAATAGAATCGATTTTTAGATATAAGCTAGAAATAAGTTTATTCATTAACTCGGCAAGCAATAATGCAGCACACAATTCTAGTTTAGGGATGGTAATAACTTTAAGAGGTGCTACCTTTGTTTTCGCACATATTAGATATGAATGATAAGTTTCAGTATTATCCAAAGATCGCGCATAGATGCAACAACCGTAAGCTGACTCAGAAGCATCTGAGAAGCCATGAAGCTCAATAAGTTTAGGGGAATCTGGGAGCTTTCACAAGGCCTATTTGTTGAAGGTTTTCCTGGAAATCTTTCCACTGAAGATATAAAGACATGGGTAACGACTCATCCCAAGAGAGATGCAGTTGCCATAATTTTTGCATAATTATTTTAGCCTTTATAATAATTGGTGAAACTAGACCAAGAGGATCGAACAGTTGAGAAATTGCGCCAAGAATAGTTCTTTTTGTATTAGCATTTTTGGGTGGGGACATATTAATTGAATAGTTTAGGCAATCCAGATTAGGATTCCAATTGATTCCAAGAGTTTTATTAGTATCATTATCGCAAATGCTGATTATCCTTTAAATCAACAGCATTCGAGAGCCATTTACAAATATTAAAACCGTATTTCTTGAAAATATTTTCAAGCTGATGCTTAATATAAAGAATTTCCTCTATGGTTTCTCCTCCAGTAAGGAGATCATCCACGTAAAAATCGTGTTTGATTATAAAACTCAACTTGGGATTTTCTTTTTCGATGTCTAAACCGGTTTGTCGTAAACATCTGGTCGAGAGATATGCCGATGATGCAAGACCATAAGTAACGGTATTGAGCTGGAATGTAGATATATTATCTAAGTTATCAGATTGCCAAAGAATTTTTTGCAAGCAATGTTGGTCTTTGTGATGAAGAATCTGCATGTACATTTTGGTAATATCGGCAGATATAACGAAAGAATGCTTTCTAAAACGTAGCACTATGGATAGGAGATCGTCTTGAACTGTGGGACCGACCATTAAAATATCATTAAGTGAAAGGCCTGTTGTTGACTTGGCAGATCCATCAAATACCACTCTGATTTTTGTAGTGGTGCTAGTGGGTTTAAATACAGGATGATGAGGAAGGAAGAATCCTGTAAGATTATCAGGTGTTTGTGATTTACTCATGTGTCCGAGATCGAGATATTCATCAATAAATTTGGTATAATCAAGCCTTAAATTATTATTTTTAGACATTTTCCGTTCAAGGGAGTAGAATCTTTTCTCCGCGCATTGTTTAGAATCACCTAGAACAGATGTATCAGCTTTAAAGGGCATTTTTACAATAAATCGACCCGTTTCATCTCGAACCGTATTATTTTGGAAATGATGCTCACAAAAGGTTTCTTCTTTCGAAAGATGAGGTTTGTTATAGATGCTTTCTATTTTCCAAAAGTTTTCGATTTGATTATGTAATTCATCATTGGTAATAATTATGTGACAATAAGACTTTTTAGAGTATATATTAATATGGGTTAAATCGATAGTACCGAAATGAGTTTTTTGTAGAAATGGAGCATTTTTTCCCAATTTGTGCTGCCCTACACAAAGAGTATCCCAAAAGGTTTCAGCACCTATTAATATATCTATTGATGCACTGATATCGAATGTTGGATCAGCAAGAATCATATTGTTTGGAATGTTCAACTGAGCTTTGTCAAAGGACTTACATGGCACATTACCTGTAATATTTTCGATTACCAAACAGTTTATATTTGAAGAGAAGGCATTGATACGAGATTGTATTTTAACACGTGTCTTAGAGTTTATATTTGAGGAAACTTGATTTATTCCTGAAATGGAAATGGTCTAAAAGAGAGAGAGAGAGATCGCGCGGCTCTCTCTATCTTTAATTGCCAAATATGTTAAAATTTTTGGAAAATTGTCAAAAATATTGAAATAGGGTCAAAAATTGTCAAAAATTTGGAGAAATGGTCGATAATTGTCAAAAACTGTCAAAATTTTGGAAAAATGGTTAATAATTGCCAAATATTTTCAAAAATTGTCAATAGTTGTCAAAATTTTTGAAACTGTCAAAAACGGTCAATAGTTGTTAGAATTTTGAAAAATGGTCGAAAATTGTTAAAATTTTGAAAAAATGGTCAATAATTATAAAAAAATGTCAAAAATGGTCAATAATTGTTAAAAACTTCCAAAATTTTTGAAAAATGGTCAAACTTTTTGAAAATTTTTCAAAAATGGTAAATAATTGTTAAAAATTTTTGAAAAATGGTCAAACTTTTTGAAAAATTTTCAAAAATGGTCAATAATTGTCAGAACCTGTCAAAAATGCTCAAAAATTGTCAAAAATGGTCGATAATTGTAAAAATTTGGAAAAATGGTCCTAAATGGTCAAAATTTTTGAAAAATTGTCAAAAATGGTCTAAAATGTTCGACATTTTAGAAAAATTGTCAAAAATGATCAATAATTGTCAAAACTGTCAAAAATGGTTCAAAAAGAGAGCGAGTATCGCGAGTCTCTCTCTCTTTAATTGCCAAATATGTTGAAATTTTTGAAAAATTGTCAAAAATCTTCAAAAATTTGGAAAATTGGTCAAAAACTTTCAAAATTTTGGAAAAATGGTTAATAATTGTCAAAATTTTTGAAACTGTCAAAAATGGTCCATAATTGTTAAAATTTTGAAAAATGGTAAAAAATTGCTAAAATTTTGAAAAAATTGTCGAATAATTACGGAAAAAATGTAAAAATGGTCAATAATTGTTAAAAATTGTCAAAGCTATCAAAAATGGTCAAAAAGAGAGAGAGAGTATCGCGCGTCTCTCTCTATCTTTAATTGCCAAATATGTTAAAATTTTTGGAAAATTGTCAAAAATATTGAAATATGGTCAAAAATTGTCAAAAATTTGGAGAAATGGTCGATAATTGTCAAAAACTGTCAAAATTTTGGAAAATGGGTAATAATTGCCAAATATTTTCAAAAATTGTCAATAGTTGTCAAAATTTTTGAAACTGTCAAAAATGGTCAATAGTTGTTAAAATTTTGAAAAATGGTCGAAAATTGTTAAAATTTTGAAAATATGGTCAATAATTATAAAAAAATGTCAAAAATGGTCAATAATTGTTGAAAACTTCCAAAATTTTTGAAAAATGGTCAAACTTTTTGAAAATTTTTCAAAAATGGTCAATAATTGTTAAAAATTTTTGAAAAATGGTCAAACTTTTTGAAAAATGTTCAAAAATGGTCAATAATTGTCAGAACCTGTCAAAAATGCTCAAAAATTGTCAAAAATGGTCGATAATTGTAAAAATTTGGAAAAATGGTCCTAAATGGTCAAAATTTTTGAAAAATTGTCAAAAATGATCAATAATTGTCAAAACTGTCAAAAATGGTCGACTCTTTCTAGGCCGCCCGCAGCGCTAACTCTCTCCCCTCTCTTCCTCAGCCGCCTTCTTCTTCTCTCTTTCGTAGACTATACAGCGGCAAGCCTCTCTCTCGCTCTCTCTCTCCCCACTATATCTCTCTCTCTTTCTCTCATACACGCCGGCAAGAGGGATTCCCAAACGGTCGGAAGAGAGACAAAGAGAGAGTATCGCGCGTCTTTCTCTCTTTAATTGCGAAATATGTTGAAATTTTTGAAAAACTGTCAAAAATTTTGAAATATGGTCAATAATTGTCAAAACTGTCAAAATTTTGAAAAAATGGTTAATAAATATTTTCAAAAATTGTCAACAATTGTCAAAATTTTTGAAATTGTCAAAACTGGTCAATAATTGTTAAAATTTTGTGAAATGGTCAAAAAATGTTAAAATTTCGAAAAAATCGTCAATAAATATAAAAAAATGTCAAAAATGGTCAATAATTGTTAAAAATTGTCAAAATTTTTGAAAAATGGTCAAACTTTTTGGAAAATAGTCAAAAATGGTCAATAATTGTCAGAACCTGTCAAAAATGCTCAAAAATTGTCAAAAATGGTCGATAATTATTAAAATTTGGAAAAATGGTCTAAAATGGTCAAAAATGATCAATAATTGTCAAAACTGTCAAAAATGGTCGACTCTTTCTAGGCCGCCCGCTGCGCTAACTCTCTCCGGGTTTATTTTGAGTCTTTTACAAAGATCGGAAGTAATCAAATTGCATTGGGATCCACTATCCAACAATATCCGACAAAAATGTGCCTCTCCATTTCTGTCAAACACCTTTACAACAGCAGTTGACAAAAGCACACAATTTTGTGAAATTACCGAACAGTGAGATTTTCCAGAAGATGTGACAAAGTCGACATTTCGCTCATCGAATGTATGTGCATCAGTGCTTCTATCGCTGCTACTAGCATGTACGGCAGCGATAGACTCAAAGACTGTCGGGTTCTGAGATTCAGGAACAGATTTCGTTAGATTTTGATTACCGTTATCAACGTGGAGTAAAGTATTATGTGATCTGGAGCATATACGACACTTACTAGCCTTGCAGTCTTTTGTAAAATGATTTTTACGTAAACAGTTAATACATAATTGCCTACGTTTGGCTTCATCAAAACGAGATTTAATATCTAATTCTAAGTATTTAGAACAGTTATATATAATATGCTCTTTTTCGCAAAATGTACACTTTGGTGTAAAGGTAGAAGCTAAAGTTTTCATAAAGGGAATAGGTTTAGATTTAGTTTGAATAGTCGACTGCACTTTACCTAATGTGTGTTTATCTTCCTCGAGAGACTCAAAAATATCACATCTTTCACGTAAAAATTTTAGGAAATCGTCCAATTTCGGACTTGTTCGTTTTACACGTTTAGATTCCCAATCCTTACGAGCTGCGAAATTGAGTTTACTATTGAGCAAATATACTAAGAGGGTGTCCCAATGTTGGACAGGTTCACCTAGAGCCTTTAATGATTTGAGTATTCTAGTGCTTTCGTCATGTAATTGGGAAAGTGTGGTATATGATTCCTTGACAATAGCTGGCAAATTAAAAAGTGATTTTATTTGATTATTTACAAGTTTCTCAATGTTTTCGTATTTCTCAAGTAAGCAATCGCAAGCAATTTGATAGTTTGCATCAGAAATTTCAAGTGACTCAATAAGTTTAAATGCCTCTCCCTTTAGTGAAAGACGCAAATAGTTCAGTTTTTGTGCTTTAGGCATGTAAGGATGTTTATCTATAACAGATATAAAAGTTTCTTTAAAGAACAACCAGTTTTGATATTGTCCCTCAAAAGACGGAAGATTTATGTCAGAAAGTTTAATATTGTAGTTTTGTGGTGATGAAAAGTTTGCATTAGTATTACCTGCAGATTTATGTTTCAATAAAATTTGTTGAGCTTCACTGGTAATGCTATAAAATGTATCCTCAAAACTTGTACGTTCTTTTTCGTCTGGAATTAAATCATCACCCGTCTGAGATTCAAACTCAATTTTTATCATTGAATTTATCAAGTAAAGTTAATGTTGATTTTAGGCGAGATTCTAGATTTATCAAATCAGGATTATCATTATTATGTATTTTAGTATTAACAAATGTTTTGAAACGAGTAAGGTCCGCTTTAAGAGACTTTCTAATATTTTTCAAGGTAGTGATACTTTCAGCTACATCAGACATGTTAAATAGAACTAAGAGAGCTTTAACATTAGTTGATTCAGATTGAAATAGGATTGGGTAGGTATAATTGAGGATAAGGGATGCTGCACACTTACCTTACGACAAATTTTTCAAGTTTTTGGCGTGGCAGTTTCCACAAATCACTGTATTATCCGGCTAACGAAGGACCAATGTTTTGTATATAAAGTCGGTAAAAGTCTAGTTTAGTGAACCAACGCGGATTTTGACGAAATAATTAATTCGAGGTCGCTGAACACGAAAATGAAAAAAGAAATCGGCGCTCTCTTACCAAAAACGAGTTATGAATTTTTGAAGATGAGTTCAGATCAGCACTGCACTGGTTTTATTGTCATATAACAACTGATTTAAATGATGCATTATAAAGTCTACACAATGTTAATTACACTATAATTACTTTTTACGATATTCCTCTCACACACACATTTAAAAAACACTGATATTGATATTCATTTCTTGCAAATTCGTTTTTTAATTCCACAATTATTATATCTTTTGACATTTTCATGTAACATGACTGACATATAAGTTTTGGTCTGTTTCCGCTCAGTCGCACAGTACCTAATAGCAAATCCAGCCATTAGATATTTAGCCACTTGAATTAGTTGCTGAATATTTTCGATTTCATGATCATGACATAGAAGATATAAACAAGATGAACATCATGAACATACACCTATTTTTCCGATAGCTGGCGCTGTATTTGGCTCAACTTTCGTTTAACTGAAATCAGTTATGGAAAAATTAGATGAACAGCCATCAACATACTGTGAAAAAGGCGCGCCGGATCGACGTTTCGCAATTCGCGCGCGCGAATTGCGAAACGTCGATCCGGCGCGCTCGCTTCGCTCGCGATAATCAATCTACTTCATTATTTCAAACGGAAATCCAATCTAATAAATGTATCAAGATGATAAGAAGCGATTGCGATTCCACTTTGATCTGTGTTAGTTGGTCGGGAAGCGATATTAGTAGAATTTTCAAATTTTATAAAAAGGGGAAACAGCTTTTGATAACCAAAGTCTTATAATATTAGCAAAATTTGATTTGGAATTACACCTGCAGCAACTATTTTCGTTGTCAGCAGTGTTTATAGAGGCCGAACAACTAAGGAGGTGATTTTTTTAAAGAATTAATTGATGAGTGCAATTCAGAGAAAAAAAATTGTTCAGCATCCTCAATGATCAAATTGAATGGTTCATTATCCTTCAAATAAATGATAAATATCAACCAAACTTATCTCAAAACTAACCATCTTCCTAAAATCAACATCTCTCAAAATTTGAAAAAAAATGTTTCAGCTGTAATACGGCGCTAGCTATCGGAAAAATAGGTGTATGTTCATGATGTTCATCTTGTTTATATCTTCTATATCACGATATGGTCACGATCATGAAAACGAATATACTCAGCAACTAATTCAAGTGGCTAAATATCTTTTATGGCTGAATATGCTATTAGGTACAAGTTGTATGACTAAGAAGAAACAGACCAAAACTTATATGTCAGTCATGTTACATGAAAATGTCAAAATATATAATAATTGAGGAATTAAAAAAAGAATTTACAAGAAATGAATATCAATATCAGTGTTTTTTAAATGTGTGTGTGAGAGGAATATCGTAAAAAGTAATTATAGTGTAATTAACATTGTGTAGACTTTATAATGCATCATTTAAATCAGTTGTTATATGACAATAAAACCAGTGCAGTGCTGATCTGAACTCATCTTCAAAAATTCATAACTCGTTTTTGGTAAGAGAGCGCCGATTTCTTTTTTCATTTTCGTGTTCAGCGACCTCGAATTAATTTAAAAAAAAATATTTCGTCAAAATCCGCGTTGGTTCACTAAACTAGACTTTTACCCATACAAAAGCTATTTTAACAATTTTTTAAAAGTAATGTCAACTTGACGTAACGTCATAAAAAAAAATGGTTCGGAACGGAACAACCTGTAAGCGGATTAAATAAACTGGACGGCGATCAAGATACCTGCAAGTGTCGGACGGGAACTCATGTGCATTTTATAGTCATTTAAGAATCCTGACGGGAATTCGTTTGCACCGGAATTGTTTACGAAATACGTGTCGGTCAGTTATTAAATGTACCTATTATAATTTTACTATTATAATATAGAAAACGTTATAATAAACTGCTATTACAAAATGACAAACTTACGTAAAGATGTTAGATTGTCAATTGAGAGATGTAAACAGTGTGAAATTGCAAACAATCTCTCAAGCAGCTGGCGAGACACAACAAAGTAACTTTGTTATTGTTGCCAGGGTATAAAGGAATTGTCGGTCTCGCGAAAGAAGGAGCTTGTATTCCTTTTATCGGACCCGAACCATTTTGTGGTACATCAAAAAGCCACATCGTGGAAGATGTCTGAAAATGGGAAAATGAACGTAGTGCAGCCTACTGGATAAATACTCCAGGACAAAGGTTATTACGACCTTCTGCTCACTACGATAAATTGCTCTTGGAGCAAGCCTAGTGCGCAATCATACTCTCAATGAGTTCATAAAAAGGTGGGATAAAAAAAATACTGCAAACTAGGCAAGGCATTGCTGTACTATCCTGATACTAGCCTTCCATTGTTATTTGATCGTTGTTTCAAATTGGCTCTTTTTCAACTTTTCGTATGCTCCCATATTTTGTTATGATAGAAAGACTCTTTAAAGAATGAAAAATTTACAAATAGTAAAAATACAACTGTTAACAAAGGAAAAACTGCTATTTAATAATGCGTTCAAAGTGACCACCGTTAACATTCAGGCAATAAAAGTTGAAAAAGAGCCAACAACGATTAAATAACAATGGAAGGATGGTATCAAAGGCAAAACAAAATGATTGAATAGAGATTTACCAGACCTTTTAAATGAGGTGTGACTTGATACCTAATGCCATTTGAAAAAATGTAAGGGGTGTCTCCAGTAGGGAGGGGGTGAATCTGACGTTTATGACATTAGCGCCAAAAAGTGTCCCCCTCAAGTTAAAAGTTGACGTGTTTCGGCATTTCTTCCTAATATGTCCCCTTTTTGAAATATTAAGGGTGGGTCCTTTTCAAATGAACACAGTGTATATATATATATATATATAATTTAATACTATAAAAATGTAGAAAGTAGCTACCAATAAAAAAATATATTGATCCATTCACATAATAAATAATAGTAAGTAATTTATTTTTTTCACTACTAGCCTCTAAACCTAGCTTTATTGACTTTTGTTGAGGTAGAAAAGTTGTTTACTATTTTACTTTTGAGTTCGTTTTAAAAACGTGGAATATTAAAAACAATTTTAATATCATTTATTTTCTTTTTTAGTATTGTGAGTGTGAATGTTGCAATTGATTTTAAATACTTTCGTGAGATAATGACAGAGACACGCGACAAATTTCACATACTAATCACTACCTCTCAAGTAAACATTTTTGAATCAAAATTTTAATACTTACGGCTATTGTTTTTTCTTTGATTCCTCCAACTGGTAAAACTTTTCCCATTAAGGATATTTCTCCTGTCATTGCAACGTCTTGTCGAATCGATTGTCCTTTGGCCAATGATAATAATGCTGTTACTATAGTACATCCTGCACTGGGTCCATCCTTTGGTGTAGCTCCTTCTGGTACATGTAAATGTAGATGACTAAAAATAAAATTTAAATTAAACTATCTTTCAATGGGATGTCAACAGTTTTAATAAAGTAAGAAATTTTTATTTAAATCGTAATCTATTAAAATTAAACAATACTAACAAAATAATGTATTATGAATCTATCAAAGAAACTGTCACTTTACGTTAAAATTGTTTTTAGTTGACCTAAAATTATACCTACTTTTTTTGTAGGAAAGTATTGGTAGGATCGTTTTTCAACATAAAATTTCTAGCTACCGTCATAGCTATTTTTGCAGATTCTTTCATTACTTCTCCTAGATGTCCAGTTAATTCCAGACTACCTTCCGCTTCTTTCTCAGCTGGTGATTTTCTGGTTGTAGTTTCTATATATAAAGTGGACCCACCTAAAATGATAATACTCAACTGAAATTCAAGTGATTATATGAAAGCAAATTGAAAAGAATGCATACCAAGTAACCAATCTTAGTAGAATACTATCGTAACCCGCGAAAAACGAATTGGGAAACATTTACTGCAGAACTAGGCAATAGTTTAGACCGAGCGATAGTAAAAATTAAGAACACAACAGACCTAGAGATAGCGGCAGACCTAATACAGGAAGCAATTATCTCAGCGTTTGAAAACAACTGCTCAACGGTGAGGAAGAGATCCAACAGGAATGTGCCCTGGTGGACAAATGAACTTGCCGAAAAACGGAGACAGTTAAGAAAAAAGTTTAATAGGACTAAAGAAAATTTTGAAGAGTGGACGGATTATAAGAGGGCCCTAACTGAATACAACAAACTGATAAGGAAATTAAAGAGAGACTCCTGGAGGAGGCACTGTGAGGAGATAGAACAGACTCACGAGTGTGCCAGACTGCAGAAGATTCTTTCCAAGGATCCTAATCAGACTATACACGTTAATCAAAAAAGGTAACGGACAATTCACTGGAAATGGGAAAGAAACCATGGAAGAGCTACTTAAGGTACACTTCCCTGGATCAATACCTACCATGCCACCGCAGAACTCCCCAGTGACAGGACTGGATCGACCACGATGGACATCCAGGATAGACTGGCGAATAGCGAAGGCAGTGGTAGACGTGGAAAAAACAAAATGGGCTCTAAACAGCTTTAAACCATATAAATCACCGGGACCAGACGGGATTTATCCTATCCTACTCCAAAAAGGAGGCAACACATTACACTACAGGGTATACGAATTGCTCAGAGCTAGCCTAGCTCTAGGGCATATTCCAAGAACTTGGCAACGCATCAGAGCTACATTTATACCAAAACCTGGAAAATCTGGACAGGACACGGCTAAAGCTCTGAGACCAATCAGTCTAATGTCTAACTTCTTGATAGACATATCAGAGACGGTATACTGGTTACAAGACCACTACACCAAGATCAATATGCATACAGAGAGGGAAAATCAACCGAAACAGCATTACATCAACTCGTCAAAAGGGCTGAATACGTGCTGGAAAATAAAGAGGTGCTGCTCGCAGCCTTTCTAGATATAGAAGGAGCTTTTGACAACACCTCCTACGAATCCATAGCCAAGGCAATGAGGAAAATTGGGATCGATGCCACGAGCTGCAGATGGATAGACTGCATGCTCAGAAGCAGGCTAATAGAAACAACTCTTATAGGGGAGACAATGGCCGTGCGTGCAACCAGGGGTTGCCCACAGGGGGGAGTACTGTCCCCGCTGCTGTGGAACCTGGTTATGGACGGGCTCATTAGAACCATACACAGAGAAGGATTTAACACCATAGGATATGCAGATGACCTGGTAATTCTATCCCAAGGTAAATTCAACAGTACAACCAGAGACAGACTCCAGATGGCTTTAAATGTAGTAACAGGCTGGACTGTAGAAGAAGGGCTACGCATAAGTCCCTCAAAAAAACAGATAATTGCGTTTACCAGAAGAAGGAAAAGGGAAGGACTTGGCCCTCTGACGCTTCAAGGTGAACCAGTACGATTGTCGGATGAAGTAAAATATCTTGGGGTTATCCTAGACCCAGGTTTAACTTGGAACCGACACCTGCAGCACGTGATCAAGAAGGCAAAGGTAACCTTCATGGTTGCCAGACGCACTTACGGCACTAAATGGGGACTTAGACCAAGCTTGGTACACTGGTTGTACAAAATGGTTGTCATCCCCAGGATTACATATGCATCTCTGGTCTGGTGGCCAAAGATCAGACAAACATCTGCAATGCTAAAACTAAGCAAGGTCCAAAGACTTGCATGCATTGGCATTACAGGGGCAATGAGGACTAGTCCTACAGCGGCACTGGAGACAATGCTAGACCTTCCTCCGCTACATTGTGTCATAATGTGCGAAGCAAGGGCAGCTCTAACCCGACTGGAGAAAGTATCAGAACATGACGTGGCACATGGGAGAGGACACACAGAAATAAGGCATGTGGATGACGACATCTTTAAAATGCCAACAGACCACATGACCACTAGATATATCTTTCGCAAGAACTTCGAGATTGTCATCAAAGATCGAAAGGAGCTAGAGGAAGAGAACGCACCACCACTCAGTAGAGCAAATGAACTGATCTGGTACACAGACGGATCAAAGAATGAGCTCGGCACCGGAGCGGGCATATACAGCAAGTCGAGCAAATACGAAGGAATCGTCTCGCTTGGAAAATACGCCTCGGTATTTCAAGCAGAGGTCTATGCAATACTTGCATGTGCAAGGGCAAATAACATGAGAGCCTACAACAACAGGCAGATCAGGATCTACAGTGACAGTCAAGCTGCCCTTAAAGCACTTCAGAGCTCTAAGGTAACATCTCGGCTGGTATGGGAATGCGGCGAAGAACTTAGAAGACTGGCGACTCGGAACAGTGTAACACTGGAGTGGGTCCCAGGTCACAAAGGAATCGCTGGCAATGAAAAAGCTGACGCAGGATCGTCAACCCTGATGAACGGACCCGAACCAGCTGTGGGCATTCCCAGATGCTCAACTAGGTCATGGTTGAAAGGGTGGGTAAAAGAACAACACAATAAACACTGGAAGAATACGCCCAGGCAAATACATGGAAAGAAATTTATAAAAGAACCATCAGAAAAAGTAGCGAAAGAACAGCTCTCGATGAGCAGGAACAAACTACGCACCATAACGGGGCTACTTACGGGACACTTTCCCACAAAGGAGCACCTGAACAAAATAGGGCTGTATAACGGAGACCTTACATGCAGAAGATGCAAAAAGGATACTGAAACAGCTCTGCATATACTATGCAACTGTGAGACGCTGGACCACAGGAGGCAGAAACTGTATGGTAGACCCAAAATGACTCCAGAAGACTTCTACAACCAACCAGCAAAGAACCTGTATGAGCGAATACAGGGAACGGATTGGCTGAATAGACTGTAGTCAGAATACTAGGAGTATCCACAATAAGCCCAGGAGGCTGAGGTGGTGCCGGCTCCTTATAAAAAAAAACCAATCTTCAACCACTCGAAACAGTTGTAATAAAGAACTTAATAGTAAAAATGTGCTATAAGCCAAAAGTATAAAGGCTGTTTCACGACGAGCTTACACTATCTATATGCTATCGGCAAAGTCCGTTATGCAGTCATACCTAGGTTTGCCTAGGCAAAGTCCGCATTGCCGGAAAACTAATGTTATATATCCCTTCCCCTTTTTGAAAACTGGGAAAAAATTCATGTGGAATACAAATCATTTGATATTTTTTCGATAAGGGGAAGGGAATATACTGTTGCGAGGTCACCAACGTAAAGCCGGCCCTGTCCCTCGACTGTAAATTTTGGTGGCTGTGCACAGTTCGAGAACATTCTAATAAATCGTTTTGTTCACGCATAAGACGGGC
Organism: Lochmaea crataegi; assembly: GCA_947563755.1. Taxonomy (NCBI): domain Eukaryota; kingdom Metazoa; phylum Arthropoda; class Insecta; order Coleoptera; family Chrysomelidae; genus Lochmaea; species Lochmaea crataegi. Next base: position 52,714,869 of record OX387427.1, on the reverse strand, counting down.
GTGGAAGTTCACATCTTCCAGAATTGATAAACTCTATATATGCAGGTTGTTGAGCGAGTTAACAGTTAGTTCAGAATTAGTGAAACGAAGACAAAGAGTGTAGGAATGGGTCCAGTTGCCGATTTAAACATCTAATCCCGGCTATACAGAAGTTCCAGGAGGAACTTTCTATTAAGGAGGGGGCAATGTTGCGAGGTCACCAACTCAAAGCCGGCCCTGTTTGTCGACTGTAAATTTTAGTGGCTGCGCTCCTTTCGAGAACATTCTCGAAAATAATTTTCGAGAGTTGAGAAAGACTATATGTATATACGCGGGTTTTTGAGAGTTGACAATTAGTGAAACGGACAGTAAAGACTTAGTTCACAGAAGTTCTCAGTAATCGGACAGTGAATTGAATAGTGTAATATTCAAGTGGTAAAAATAAATTAGAGCTATTATACCGAGTGTAAATAAATTAGTAGACATTAAGTAGAGTGTGAATAAAAATTAAGTTTAAAAAATAAATCAATCGTAATTAGCCATAGTAGACTCCGTTTCACATAAGAAGAATCCACGTGAAGTTTGCCAACTGACTTGCGCAGAAACCAAAATCGGTCTTGTTTCATGCCACTGGCGTTACAAACGATGTTCCATACCGACAGCCATTTTATTATTGACATTTGAGGTTGTGTTTGAATCAGTCATTTACTGTCGAATATTTGAAGACGTTTAGACGTTTATTTGTTCTAAAATCATTCCTCCTAAAAAAACCTGTTGGTGTTGAAGGAAAAATTATCCACATTATTCAAATTTTTTGTTAACCTAAAAAATGTGAAAACGTTACGCTACTGATTTGAAGTCGAATATCAATTTTACAATATGGCGCTGGTTTTCACATCAAATTCGCGCATACGACTGCAACTTCAAGTGGCTTCTTCTTAGGTGAAACGGAGTCTAGTGTGGAAATATTTTGGAGGAATAGATTAGGTTAAATAGTTCCAGAAGTTTTAGTTGTAGGGTAGCTCGTTAGATTCTTTTTGCAGGATTTTAATGCACTAATAAGTTCCTGCAGAGAAAACGGTATATTGAGGGAATCTACATCCTGTTTAATTAGATTTGGACTTGTTGGTTTTGCTTTGGTACTGAATTTGTAGGAGTCGGGATAATTTTACTAAGAAATTTTGCTTCAAAAAGTTTGGCCATAATTTCAGCTATTTCTTGGTTATCATTTATTATATTTTCATTATTTATGAGATTTGGTATTTTACAATTGGTTTTGTTCCCTTGAATATGCTTAATTTTTTTCCAACCCTGATTTTCATTTATGGATGAAACATAGCTTTTGCAGGAGGATTTTCTACTCTGCTTTATAATATTCATTAAAGTTTGCGAATGACTATATATAGATATATTCGAATATTTTTGACTACTCGTGGTATTACAACTGACAATTCATTAGAATGATACTTAAAAATGTTTTTATTATCTGAAAACGATAAAATCTTGAATATACCCTCAATGCCGCATATGTTACATTTAAGTATGTTAAGAGCTATAAAAATATAATACATACCCATAGCTGTCCATGCTAACCCCATGACAACTCCTGGTGGCGTAACAGGATACATACGATCATGCGTAAATACTGGCTTCCCTACAAATTCTTGGAGATTTGTTCTGTTCACATTTACGAAAGACGTATCATCTTTCACTACTTTATAGGCAACTTTCCTAACTACCTAAAATTGTTGTAAACGCACGTTTTTTATTTATTTAATTGATTATCGGCATAAAAGATAAAACATCGATGTTTTAATATTCCAATTTTATTGAAGTTATATCTATGGAAGGTAGAGGTGAGAAGAACAAACTTGTATGGGGGACCAGTTGAAAAAGTGTCCAACTGTAAGTAGTAAAAAACAATTCAAAAAATCACTAGAATGGCGCTAGCGTAAGAAATGAATATTTCTCACTACATCGATCGAAAGTACGTCGTTTCGGCTACGATTATATGGCAGAAAGTCTTTCATGCATTGCAAGCTATATGCGCTCTTCTTTCTATATACGGAAATTTCTTGTAAGGTTACTCCGTATGTCTATTCGGAGATTTTCGAGTAGTTCCGTGTGAAAATTCGGCAGATAGAAATAGAAATGACTGAAAGTGTCTTTCTATACATACTTATCCCGTTTTGCCATTGTTTACATTGATTTTTGAGTATGATTAGGTTTTGAATATTGTTACTTCACATGATTTTAGGATATTGCTTCACAATTATTGACATTTTAAGCAGGTACGCCCTTGGAATGGTCATTGCTCTCTGCCTTTCTCAAATAGAGTAAACTGCTCTATAAGTCACTGTGCCAAAGAATATTTCACTTCCAAGTTTGAAAACATTCAACTCTTTTAGTGAATACTCTTGTTACGAAGTAGATTGTAAAATAGCAATAAATGTTAATTAAAGAATAATGAACGAAATTGATTACCTTTTCAATATGTTTCTGTAAATTTCTAACACCACTCTCCCTACAGTAACTCTTAATGAGGGTATTTAAAGCTTCATCTTCAACTTTGATAGTATCATCTTTAAGTCCGCTGTCTCTCATAGCTTGTGGTAGTAAATACTGTTTAGCTATGGCTAATTTTTCCTCTGCTACATAACCAGACATATCGATCATTTCCATACGATCTCTCAAAGGTTCCGGAATAGTTTCCACAACATTAGCGGTACAAATGAATAGAACTTTTGATAAATCTACTGGTACGTCTAGATAATGATCCAAGAAATTCGAATTTTGCTCTGGATCAAGAAGTTCTAAAAGAGCTGAGCTTGGATCGCCAGAATAGCCTCTAAAATGGATTACACAATTAATTACACTACAACTACTTTAATAAATTTTTTCAGCGACAATACAAAAAATGATATTTTACGTAGGTACTAGTCAACATATCCAAATTTCCGAAACTTATCGCATTTTTGAAAAAAGTGTGGGGTACAAAGCGAAAAAATCTAGAGTATTTAGTCGAGATAAAATAAACAGATTTCTTTGCGATGCCTCAGATGAAACTTTTATCTTTTGCACAGCGGACGAAGAGTGTTTGTTTGCAGACGAAAAGTACTTGCCTTCAAAAATGGTCGATTTTTCATTCGGAAATTAGTAATTTTTTGTAAATGTCGTCGAAAAAATGTAAAATGCACCTCGGCGAAGAACTGTCTAGTGTCCCGCCTGCTTGCTAGCCTCGGTTATCAATTTGTAAGCTTGACTATAATAGACAGTTTTTTGTCCTTACACAAATAACTCTTATAACTAATAGCGTATCAAATATCAAGAATTGTCACAATTTTTAGATTTTGTAAATGCTACAGCATTTTTAAGAATATAGAAAAATAATGAAAACATTGATGAAATTTGCAAAAAATTATTGATCATTATTTCGAAAATAGTGGAATTAATATGAGTAGATTCCACAAAGTAGGGGTCCAAACAGTAAATTTAAATAAGATTATTTAAAAATACACACACATTATAAAAATATATTTTTTCTACAGTCGCGCGTGAAATGACTAATTACTATATTCAAATGAAATCCTAAAGTCGACAAATGACGAGGATTGTTACTTTACGCTCTAGCGCAAGAAAGAAATCTTTTTTGCTCGCTTATTTGATCAAACCACGCCCTCCGAATTAACTCAATTGGTGAATAGTATGGAATTTTAAAAAGTACATGCTTTTCATTTTCCGATAATAAACCTAAAAAATTCATTCATTTACAATTTATCGGATTAAAAATCAAATAAAATTATATGAAAATTTTGAAATATGGTCAATAATTGTCAATAACTATTGAAAATGGACAATTTTTGTCAAAAACTGTTGAAAATGGACAGTTTTTGTCAAAAACTGTCAAAAATTATCAATAATTCTTAAAATTTTGAAAAATGGTCGATAATTGTCAAAAATTTTTAAAAAAATATGAAAAATGGTCAAAAATTTTCAAAAATGGTCAATAATTGTCAAAAACTATCATAAATTGTCAAAAATGGACAATTACTGTCAAAATTGACCAATAATTGTTAAAATTTTGAAAAATGGTCGATAATTATCAAAAACTATTGAAAAATGGTCAAAAATTTTGAAAAATTGTCAAAAGTTTTAAAACATTGTCAAAAATTGCCAATAATTGTCAAAAACTATCAAAAATGGACAATTATTGTTAAAAATTGTTAAAATTTCGAAAAATAGTTGATAATTGTCAAAAATTGTTAAAGTTTTTGAAAAATTGTCAAAAATTTTTGAAATATGGTAAAAAATGGTCAATAATTTTCAAAAATTTGGAAAAATGGTCCATAATTGTCAATAATTATCAAAAATGGTCGATAATTTTGAAAAATGTTCTAAAATTTTGAAAAATTGTCAAAAATGGTTAAACATTGTCAATTATTGTTAAAAACTGTTAAAAATGGACAATTATTGTCAAAAACAGTTAAAATGGTCGAAAATTGTCAAAAAATGTCAAAAATTATCAATAATTGCTAAAATTTGGAAAAATGGTCGATAATTGTCAAAAATTTTTTAAAAAATTTGAAAAATGGTCCAAAATTTTCAAAAATGGTCAATAATTGTCAAAAACTATCAAAAATTGTCAAAAACTGTCAAAAATGGACGATTATTTTCAAAATTGGTCAATAATTGGCAAAAATTGTTAAAATTTTGAAAAATGGTCGATAATTATCAAAAATTTTGAAAAATTGTCAAAAATTGCCAATAATTGTCAAAAACTATCAAAAATGGACAATTATTGTTAAAAATTGTTAAAATTTTGAAAAATAGTTGATAATTGTCAAAAATTGTTAAAGTTTTTAAAAAATTGTCAAAAATTTTTGAAATGTGGTCAAAAATGGTCAATAATTGTCAAAAATGGTCAAAAATTTGGAAAAATGGTCCATAATTGTCAACAATTGTCAATAATTATCAAAAATGGCCGATAATTTTGAAAAATGGTCTAAAATTTTGAAAAATTGTCAAAAATGGTCAAAAACTATCAAAAATGGTTAAAAATTGTCAATTATTGTTAAAAACTGTTAAAAATGGACAATTATTGTCAAAATTTGGAAAAAAAGGTCACTAATTTTGGAAAACTGTCAAAATGGTCAATAATTGTCAAAAATGGTCAAAAATTGTTAAAATTTTGAAAAATGGTCAATAATTGTTAAAATTTTGAAAAATGGTCAATAATTGTTAAAATTTTGAAAAATGGTCAATAATTGTCAAAATGGTCAATAATAATTGATCAAACCACGCCCTCCGAATTAACTCAATTGGTGAATAGTATGGAATTTTAAAAAGTACATGCTTTTCATTTTCCGATAATAAACCTAAGAGATTCATTCATTAACAATTTATCAGATTAAAAATTATATGAAAATTTTGAAATATGGTCAATAATTGTCAAAAACTGTTAAAAATGGTCGAAAATTGTCAAAGAATGTCAAAAATTATCAATAATTGCTAAAATTTGGAAAAATGGTCGATAATTGTCAAAAATTTTTTTAAAAATTTGAAAAATGGTCCAAAATTTTCAAAAATGGTCAATAATTGTCAAAAACTATCAAAAATTGTCAAAAACTGTCAAAAATGGACGATTATTTTCAAAATTGGTCAATAATTGGCAAAAATTGTTAAAATTTTGAAAAATGGTCGATAATTATCAAAAATTTTGAAAAATTGTCAAAAATTGCCAATAATTGTCAAAAACTATCAAAAATGGACAATTATTGTTAAAAATTGTTAAAATTTTGAAAAATAGTTGATAATTGTCAAAAATTGTTAAAGTTTTTAAAAAATTGTCAAAAATTTTTGAAATGTGGTCAAAAATGGTCAATAATTGTCAAAAATGGTCAAAAATTTGGAAAAATGGTCCATAATTGTCAACAATTGTCAATAATTATCAAAAATGGCCGATAATTTTGAAAAATGGTCTAAAATTTTGAAAAATTGTCAAAAATGGTCAAAAACTATCAAAAATGGTTAAAAATTGTCAATTATTGTTAAAAATGGACAATTATTGTCAAAATTTGGAAAAAAAGGTCACTAATTTTGGAAAACTGTCAAAATGGTCAATAATTGTCAAAAATGGTCAAAAATTGTTAAAATTTTGAAAAATGGTCAATAATTGTTAAAATTTTGAAAAATGGTCAATAATTGTTAAAATTTTGAAAAATGGTCAATAATTGTCAAAATGGTCAATAATAATTGATCAAACCACGCCCTCCGAATTAACTCAATTGGTGAATAGTATGGAATTTTAAAAAGTACATGCTTTTCATTTTCCGATAATAAACCTAAGAGATTCATTCATTAACAATTTATCAGATTAAAAATTATATGAAAATTTTGAAATATGGTCAATAATTGTCAAAAACTGTTAAAAATGGTCGAAAATTGTCAAAGAATGTCAAAAATTATCAATAATTGCTAAAATTTGGAAAAATGGTCGATAATTGTCAAAAATTTTTTTAAAAATTTGAAAAATGGTCCAAAATTTTCAAAAATGGTCAATAATTGTCAAAAACTATCAAAAATTGTCAAAAACTGTCAAAAATGGACGATTATTTTCAAAATTGGTCAATAATTGGCAAAAATTGTTAAAATTTTGAAAAATGGTCGATAATTATCAAAAATTTTGAAAAATTGTCAAAAATTGCCAATAATTGTCAAAAACTATCAAAAATGGACAATTATTGTTAAAAATTGTTAAAATTTTGAAAAATAGTTGATAATTGCCAAAAATTGTTAAAGTTTTTAAAAAATTGTCACAAATATTTGAAATATGGTCAAAAATGGTCAATAATTGTCAAAAATGGTCAAAAATTTGGAAAAATGGTCCATAATTGTCAATAATTATCAAAAATGGCCGATAATTTTGAAAAATGGTCTAAAATTTTGAAAAATTGTCAAAAATGATCAAAAACTATCAAAAATGGTCAAAAATTGTTAAAATTTTGAAAAATGGTCAATAATTGTTAAAATTTTGAAAAATGGTCAATAATTGTCAAAATGGTCAATAATAATCGTCAAAAGTTGTCAAAATTTTGAAAAATAGTCAATAAATAATACGAGCCGTTTCCGAAAATCGGTGTAAAACACGTAATTTATAAAATCGATTTACTAAAAATCGATTATTTTTTAACATCCTTAGTCAGTAGATCTTTTTAAGGGTAATCATGATGAATAGCGGATAGCGGATAATATAAAAAACTGTTTTAATTATTAAAAGGGCGACTGTAGAAAAAATTATGTGTGTTTTTCGAGCGTGAAGTAAAATTGCCGCTTTCGAAAGATCGCATTCTTTCTCAAGCGGCAATCTGTTACTTTACGCTCTAAAGTCACAAATAACTATTAAAAAGTGGAAGGTGTTGCTACTTGGCGTAAAGTTCAATATTGATAAAGTTATAGAAAGCAAAGGATTATCTTCGTGTGGGATAGTCAAACAATTAAAGCACTGAGTTCTTGCGTAATCAGTTCTAAAATTGTATGAGAATGTCTAGGAAACTCGATGAAATAGGCGAGAGCAACATCGTAAGCTTACTGTGAGTTCTAGGACACACTGGAATAAAAGGAAATGAAATAGCTGATAGCACCAGTAATTGCCAGGCAAGCCTATCTCTTTAAACCAGAGAGCTTTGCTTGGGCCGTTCGCTGTAAAGCTTTTGACCACCAATGTCAGTGATAACGAAAACAAACAATGCAATTTTATTTTTAAGTTAGTAAGTAAAACAATGCATCTATTTAATTCATTTTTCTTTAACATTCATACTATTACTACTTACTTTCCAATTTTATCAACTTCATCAATGAGGACCAATGGATTTTCAGTTCTGGTCTTTTTAAGGCACTGTATAACTTTTCCTGGCATTGCTCCTACGTACGTCCTTCTGTGACCTTTAATTTCTGCTACGTCTGTCATACCGCCTACAGAAAATCTAAAATATTCCCTATTTAACGCTCTAGCTATTGACCTTGCTAAAATTAAATATATTCGTTAAAAGTGTAACTAAGTAATTGAGATTAGTTGTAAGTACCAATACTAGTTTTTCCAACACCCGGAGGTCCATGAAAGCATAATATTTTTCCCTGAGTACTGCCTTTTAGTTGACTAACTGCGATAAATTCTAATATTCGTCTTTTAATATCCTCCATTCCATAATGATCTTGGTCTAAAATCTCAGAAGCTCGTAGTAAATTTAAATTTTCTTCACTCTGAACACCCCATGGCAGTGATGTTAGCCAATCTAAATAGTTTCTAGTTACACTGAAAGCAGAAATTATTCATATTAAATATTTTCCAACAAACTATTTCTCTGAACTATTGTTTTTTATTTATTAATTGATTCATTCACAGTTCAAATATTAACTGTGCAAATTGACATTGTGAATTGCGAATTGACAACCAAACATTAACAGTGAATTCAGTAGCTTCGCCCCCTGTGATAATAATAATGAGTTAGTTTTTACGGAAGTTGCTATAACTAAAACTTATCAATCACAAAAATGAAATCAAATAACAATCGATACAGATTCAAACAATACACAAGCTCTAATACATACTGAGAAACCTACCGGAATAAGAGAAGAGACACCTCAGTGCCAAAAGAGACATCTCCCAACTCTCACCTCTGAAGATATGGACGCTATCACAGTTGATAGTTTTCAAGATCAAAATGGAGATTTCATAAAACCAAAGAAATTTGCATCGCTCTCGAAACTGTTGAAGAAAAACGACAATTGCTAACAAATACTCAGCACTCGAGTCAGCACAAGATGGAGAGCCACCATCTAAAGAGAAACCACAACAGGCCCAAACAAAACGAATGACGAAGCCAACAACCAAACCAGCAATCCAAAAATCTAAGAATTCCCCACCACCAATAGTGTTTTTAACAAAAATCTAAAACTCTTGAATAGCTACTGTCCAATATCTTTAATTAATATTCTTGCAAAAATTATTGATAAAATTATACTAACCCAAATGCTCAAATTTGGAAATAAGTTTTGAAATAATCAAGTTTTGAATTTATTCACACACACACGTAAGTTTGATGATTTAATTTATAGTTTATGGAATACATTTTATCTTGTACTACTTTTTGAAGATTGGATAATTATTTCTTTTCTGTGTTTTAGACCTTGAAGTCCCTCGTAGAAGTGGCTTCGATATGGCTTCGGTGTCGGCTTGGGAAAATTTTCAGTTCTGCTTACCTCTCGGAGTTTTCACTCATGGTTTATTTGAGGAATTTAATATTTACAGAGGTTATTTAACATCTGTTTTTAACAGGAACTTGTTACGAAGGTTAGTAACACAAATTTACTGTATAGTTTCACTTTTTAACATAACGTAGCCTAATTTTAAATCAATTTTCTAACATGAAAAAGCTTATACTTTTCAATTCTGTATCTTCATTTTTAAAACCCGACGCTTTCTCCCCCGTTTCTAATCAATAGCAACGTATCTCAATTTTTTTTCTCTATATTTGCTGACCAATCAAATTCATTTAATAATTTTTGATTTCTGTTATTTGACTTGATTATTTTATAATTTGATCTTTTTCTGATATGAAAGTTTATTTTTAATGTCTCCAAATAATTTATTGTTGTTTTTATCTTTTAGTTAAAAAAATTTTAAAATAATTTGACATCTGTTTTAATTTCAGTTGCTATGTCCTTTCTTCCGTTCGAGTTGACAAATCTAGATTCACACCTTGTTAAATATGTTCATAAGTGTACTTTTTCTATTTTTACCAGTGTCAGATTTTGACAACCCTGTTTTTTCATACAAGTTTTTCAGGGAAATACCTATCGCAATTATTGAAGCTTGCTTCTTATTGCACGACATAGGACTTTTGGGAAGGCTAGTGAACTCGTGAAACGTGTAATGTTACGAAAAAGCGTTCGTCACGCAACATTGTTGCCAGATTTCTGAATAATCCACTAATCCAATGAAATTTAAATTGAAGAGAGAGATGTTGCGAAAAAGCGTTCATCACGCGATGATTCATTAGAAAGAGAGAGAGAGAGTCGTTGGCCATAGTGTACGATCAGTGCAGAGAGAGAGAGATACGCAGGCTATACTTGAATGCCAGGGAGCATGTACGCCCACGCATATAGAAAGGACAGTTGCTGTTTACTATAGGATTACCCACTACCGCCGTCTGTCGGCTACAAAATAAAACTGAGTAGAAAGTACTGGGCCTAATGTAATTCCCAACATCGCATTCTATTGCACGTATTTTTATTGATGATTTTCCGAACCTCGCATTCTATTGTGCTTAAGAAGCAAGCTTCTGTCGGCGGTCCAATGACCGCTCACCTTTTTTTAAATCTAAAATCAATTACCGCTATACGCATACAATCATAGATATATGATAATGACATTAACCGATGTCAAGGAGCAGATAAAATTTTCTTAAGAATCATCTCAAAATAAAAATAACTGACTGAAGATAATTCGGCTTACAGCAGCCTAAGCATGTGAGACTGTTAATAGAATGTAAACTGAACAATTCAGATATATGTAAAATGTCAAACGTCAGAAAAGAAGAACTGTCAACACTCTATTGCATTGTAACGTAAAAAGCAAAGTAGCACGCTGTTCGGAAACTAAAACCTATTTTAATAATTAAATAAGTTGCTTTTAACGGGAAGTTGTTTTATTTTATTCGCTGAAGACACAGAATGAAGACAGTCCGTTGTTATTTTATAAAAATGTACATATTAAATTTTGTAAATAAAATTTTTGGTATTGGTTCTCGTCCGGTTACCGCATTCAACCAGTGTCGGGTGCGGTTAGTACTTGGATGGGTGACCGCTTGGGAACACCGCATGCTGTTGTCTTTTTTGCATTTTTGTGTTAATGTACCCGTTTACAGAAATAATATGATATTTTTATTATAATAAACATTTTAGTTTCATATACGGAATTTAATCCCATTGTTGTTAAATTTATTATCTCAAAATTTATGTGAGTAGAATATGTGTACCCGTTCCAAAAAATAATGTTGCCTTTTGCATTCTTGTTATATACTTACTACTGAAATTAAATATTCAAAATTTCTCATAATTACTTTAAATGGAAACATAATTTAGTGTGTAATTTCTCCGATTGGTTTCGACATAGTTATATCGAATATTTCGTAGATATTTTTATTGAACATCTTAGAACTGTTTCAGGCTGTACAATGTATGTAAAAGGTAAAGCGGTAAAATACTTTTCTCAATGACGCAATACGTCGAAAATCATTAAAAGAAACATAATTGATTAATAAGTTAGCGTTACATATACAGTTGGTCCGGTGAATCTTTTCCCATGTATGAAATTATTCACATACTACTTTTTGTAGTACGTCTCTTTTCTACTCACAGAATCCAAACCCCCGAAATGAAACCGTTTGTTCCATTACAACATAATATAACAGACAGAGATAGCCATATGATGAATGTGGGTAATTAGGTGTAACGCACGCAACAGAAGTTCTGTGGTTTAACCGCGAATTTGTATATTGACAGACCAAAGACTTTGTTTACATTTTTATCCATTTTTTTGCCCCTTGCATATACATTTATTTCAAAAACAGTTGTTATAACGACTAACTTATACCTGAGTGTTCGAATTATTGTGGTAAGCAAATATTATTTATCTACTTTTTATTTATTTACTTCGCAATGAAAACTAACCTTAAATTGACATTTCATTATGCTTCTGGATAGAACTCCATCAAACTGAATTATATGAAACATATTTTGCTTCCACCAATGTAGAAAATATTGACCTAATTTTCCGAAAGACCAGAACTTTTTATGAATGGTTTTTATTTTTAGAATATGCCTGGAAAAACGTTGAATTCGCAAGCACAGGAGCTGGTCCTAAATGTGTTGGAGTATTTTGAGTTAGAAAAAAGAAATGGAGGGCCTTTGGAACCACTTTCATGTGTTCAAGAGGTAACATAAATATTTAAGTGCATGCTTGTTTAGCAATATACTTATTACTAATCAATTTTTTTATGTTAGAGGGTAGCTGCTGCTTTGAAAATATCTCGACGGACAGTATATGCTATAAAAAAAAGAAAAGAAAATAATCCAATTCTTTTCAAGCCCAGGCAAAAGCAGAACTCGTTTTAAAACTAAAACAACTGATCTACCTAGGGTATATGGTATATATGGTATGTTCCAACAGAGTAAATATCAATCTATTTAATTAGAATTTTTTGGTAAAATGTAGGTGTAGGTATTTTGTAATGAGTATTCAAATTATGGTATATTCAAGAAAAATTTAGGAAGGTATTTATATAGATTTTAGTAGTTTTGTGACTACATTACAATTTAATTCAACTATTAAATTTACCTAATTTTTGAACAGTCAAGGTTAAAACATTAATGAAATGAACAAACATAATATCATTAAAAATATAGTATTTGTTCAAATTGAATCTGTACTATAATTTTTGTTTTTGTTTTAGAGAAGCATGTTACTTTGACTACCTTAAATTGTAAATTGAGGGAAAGCGAAATTGTATCTATTGGCAAAACATCTCTGAGCATTTTGTTAAAAACATTGGGATTCAAATATAACAAAGATGACAATCGGAGAGCTTTAATGGAGCAGGCCAGTATTGCAGCCTTGAGAGCCAATTTTCTGCGTAAATATATGGAAATTATTTCAAGTACTCACCCAAGAGAACTTGTATTTTTGGATGAAACATGGATCTATTCGAAGGGAAATAAAACAAAATCTTGGCAAAACAACAGCACTAAAAGTGTACGTAAACCAGATGGTTACGATGGTAAACGTTTTATAATTGTCCATGCTGGTTCTACCAAAGGATTTGTCTCTGAAGCAAGTTTATTATTCTGTTCAAAATCTAAAGTAGCTGATTACCATGGAGAAATGAACAATGAAATATTTATGAAATGGAAAAGTACTCAATTAATTCCCAACTTAGAAGAGCCATCTCTTATTGTTATGGATAATGCTCTATATCATAGTGTTCTTTTAGAAAAGCAACCTTCTACTAATAGAACAAAAAATGAGATTGTTACATGGTTGATAACAAACAACATTAAGTTTGAAACAAAACTTACGAAACCTGAATTGCTACAAATTGCAAAAATGAATAGAAAGGAAAACGTGTATATAATTGATGAGTTACTACGAGAACATGGTCATGAAGTGCTGAGACTACCGCCATATCATTGTGAATTAATTTGGGCAAATTGCAAGTCATATTATAATAAATATATTGGTAAAGATGAGTATTCAGATTGTTTTGTTATAAATATGTGGAAAGAGGCACTGGGACAATGTAATCAAAAAATTTGGGAAAAATGTGTTAGGCATACCCATGAAATTATTCAAAAGTGGTATGCCCGAGAGCAGAATAGATATAAATACTGGTGATAGCTCTGATTCTGTTTATGAGGAAAATTAAATAAAATCTATTGTATGTTTTTATGAGTCTTAAATATACATATTTGAAATATTAATTATTTATTTTTATAACCCAAAAGATTTTTATTTTTCATTGTTGAACTGTATGGGTGGGACGGCCCAATAGTAATGGTTGCCAGCCTTAACCCTAACAGGGCAATACTGATTTGCAAAGTTTCTACTGAGGAAGTTGTTATTAATACTAACTCTTATGCAAGTAAATTTGCTTAATAGCAAGTTTGCAGAATAGCCCCATAAAACTCTGGAATACTAACAGTTTTTTCAAACTAAAGGTTTAGGTAGCATATTGCTAGATGGCTGTAAAATATTTACAAATATCTATTATACCAGCTTCAATACAATAATAAATAACGTTCACCGTCATTTTAGCCACATCCTAATTAAACCATCAATCTACGACCTACCTGTTACTTAATGTGTTGATTTATTGCGTTTGTATATGAATGATGACGTATGGGAAAAGATTCACCGGACCAACTGTATAGATACGTGCACTGAGGTCCTAAGGTAAAAGATAATAATTTAATTCAAGAGAATGAACGTTGAATAGGTAAGATCAAAAATATTTCTAGTTAAAGTTGGGATTTTAGGATGAAAGTAAATCTATTATAGTTCTTTCGCCATCAGAAGAAAGTAATAAAACCTAATTATGTATGCAAACTACAGCAGCGGTGGCCCAAAAAAAAATCAGTATATTTGCAAATTTTTACCATAAAGCACTAACAAATTTCTTTTAGTTTAGCGGTGCCGACCAGTATACCTGATATAACAATAGACGACAATTTTGTAATCGCATAAGCGTGGTTCTGGGTTTAATAAGAGGGGTAAGATAAAATTACATTTTCAAGTAGTTATATGTATATTGACAAATTTCTTTATTTGGCATTTTATAGAGTTTTCCAGCAGTTTCCAAATATCGTTCAACTTAAAAGTTGTATTTTTCCGAGCTACATTTCCTTTAACTTGCGCCCTAATGAGCTCAATCGGATTGAGCTCACAGTAATAGGGAGGAAGGCGCAACACATTAATTTCATGTGCTGCTGCAATTTCATCAACTGCGTATCGTACTACAACTAAACTAACTGAAGCAACTCAACTTTAAGTAAATCTTCACTACAAACTATATTTCTTTTTCTTAACCATTCAACGATCTGAGGTTTGTTCCATGACGAAGTAGGAATTTTTTTCAATTTGCCGTGAGCATTATCCATTACTATCACAGACACTGTTTCCTTGATTAAAAGGTCCTGTTAATCTCAGGGTGGGATTCGAAATAAAAACCGATTCAGATGTAATGTTGGTTTAATATATAAAATACGGTTGGTTGTTATATGAATTTACAGAAAACAAACAAGGCCTTGCCTACTAATTGTAACGCCAAAAACTCCCTGAAGGATTTCCGCTGAACGATACTATTTATGTGAAGTTAGCTTTCCACAATTAGTTTAGGTTATCAAAAAGGCATGCACAAAATTATAACTATAATGAAAAGATTTACACTATCCAATCTTACCTTAGGGGTGGTTGGATACAGAATTATATTAAAGAACGACCTTTTGTATGCATACGCTGGTTTACAAACTCTAGTGATTGTGCTAATTGTTATTAAATAAATATACAAGTTGTCCTCAACAGAGGGTAAAAACACCAGGAAACTAAGTTCCTCAGTAGGTATGACAAAATACTCTACTTACAATACTTTTTCATAAAGATATTTGTTATTTCAGTCAAATGTGTTTTCTACTCAAACCCCTGGATTGCTTGTTAAAAGTAAGGTATGAAGGTTACCTGTTTACAATCGGGTGCTGTGGTGTGTCCCTCCAAAAGAACTGGTGGTGGCAGACTATATCCTAGAGGTAGAGGTGTATACAGGTGTATCCGATGTGATGACGGGGTGCAGATGGTGTCGATGCAGGAATGAAATGGAGATATCGATGCATAAAATAAAGCCAAAGAAAGAAATACGAAGCAGAAAGAAGAGAAGAAAGAAGAAAGAGACCTAAAAAGGAGCTTGTGTAAGTATTTGGTAATAATAATTAAATGTTATGAGGGTTGAGTATAGTAAACTGACAAATTAAACTCACCGTAGAAGTTGTGTGGCCTCAAAGTGGTTTCGCCTACGGATGTGGAGACAGGAATTTAAGCTGAGCCAAATTAATATCCACTTATACAAAATGGTAGAGCTCCAACAGGATCACTCTAATAAAATCTAAGCTCACTTAAATATATTTTCC
The DNA here is from genome assembly GCA_947563755.1 of Lochmaea crataegi. Classification (NCBI taxonomy): domain Eukaryota; kingdom Metazoa; phylum Arthropoda; class Insecta; order Coleoptera; family Chrysomelidae; genus Lochmaea; species Lochmaea crataegi. The sequence continues at coordinate 52,699,155 of OX387427.1, read as the reverse complement.
AAAAATCAGCAAAATTGCTAAACCATGTGGTCTATCACGAACCTCACATGGAAGAAAAAAAGAAAACCCATCTCCTATCTATGTATGGATGGTCTTAGAAAAAAAGGTATGTTCTTTTCATTTACTTCTTTATTACCAAAGTACTCAACACCAGAGATAAGCTCTGATAACAGAAATTAAAAGAAGAAAACTATTAATTGATAAGGAAGGTCAATGATCTTTAATCAGTAGATCTATGAATAGAAGGGTGACATTATGATGAAAGATTGAAATCACTTTGAGAAGATTTATTTTTAAGATTGACAGATATGACAAGATTGTCATCTACTTTGTACACCATGTAAACAAAATTACCTTTAAACCTTTGATATTTTTAAATCAGTAACTTTTATGATCTGGTGATCATCCTATGTTTAAATAAGATTCCGGTAAATTTAGAATATAAATATTTGATTATTATTATTCCTACTTGTTGTAAATAATAAGTGGTAAATACTTATTTATTATTTTTAGGAGCCCTTCAGGGAGACACTTGAGAAAAGTGAAAGGATTCCTGAGACTTTAATTGTATTAATCCTACTTAAAACAATCAGGATCTGTTTTTAATAAAATAGCAGTTGGTAGGAACAGAGTTTATTTTTGGATGTTTGAAAGAGAGGCACCAATAATTCTTTGTCCCGTAACAACCCTTTAGGAATGAACTTTATCATTTGCTCGAAATATTCCTCGAATACATCTGAATTCATATCCTCTTGGTAATCACCAGTTTTTTATGCAAATACGAGACTACTTTCATTCAAAAAACCTTTGCTACTTCCAATGTGTACAACAATTAATCGCCGCCCTTTACCCGACGGAGGTTTAAATCCAGTTGATTGATAAAATCCTTCCATAAAAGCTTGAGGTGATGTCTGAATATTTTTGTCTTGCCACATTTTGGATACCGTGTGTCCCTCGTTTACCCATGTTTCATCCAAATAAAAAATGTGCCTTCCCTCTGAACGGTATTGCAATATGGTTCTTAAATATTTTCTTCTCCAACAAATAATTTCATCCTTATCAATAAGGGTCGATTTTCTATCTGTTTTCGACCATGTAAAATCATAGTTTGGTTTGTTTTATATCGGGCAAATCGGAATCTTCTTTTATAGCAATCAAATTTTTTGCTAATGTTGGAATTTCTTTTTTAAAATAAAATTCGTGTACCTTACGTCTAATAGCCGTTTTCGTTTCTTCTGGAAGTACCTGTTTTTTTTTACCACCGCTATGTTGTTTTGGTGGATTCAGAACTCCTGACTTTTGCTCACGTATTTTGTTGATTTTCCCACGCCTGTCATTGTTGATTTTCTTTCGATGTCGCTGTCAACAGTTCCAGATGAAAGCTCTCTTTTTACATAGTCATACACATTTTGAATAATAAGTTTCTCATTTAACGATAAAGGAATCCCTTTCATACGTTTCACAGGACTACACTCCAAACTATTTTCCATTTTCACTCCCTCTGTATGTAAATTTACACTCCACCAATTTGATCTTTCACAACAAAAACGAAATAAAATGCTAAATACTAACACTGCTTTCGATGTTTTTTTAGACTACTAAAAGATCCAGGCAAAAAATAATTTATATAGTGGAGGTTTAAAAGAATAATTTAGGAACTCAATAACTAATGACATAATGAGTAGGGTAAAAGCTGAATAGCTCTTTGTTTAAACCCCTTAATACCTAACTACATCCGGTCAGAACAGTAAAATTTCCAAATTATTGTAAGTTCTTGGTAAAATGCAGGTACAATTGAAAAATGTTGCAATGTTAAAGTTACCTCAGTTTAAAATGACAATGACATTTTGCATATAATCCAAGTTCAACATCTTTCACAAAACTTAAAGTTACTACCTAATATTTGTAACCGGCGGCGACATGGGGTCTAAAGTAAATATTCATAGACTATCATTATAAATATAATTCTATAAATGTGCGCCCATGGTTTACTGGTTTCCGATCATTTTAATACTCTTTCCTGATGGCGAAACAACTATAGGTACTTACGTTAGAATCACAGTACATAAAAGTTGACAAGACATTAAACAAATATTGATTTAATATTAAACTTACTTAAATTCGGAACTATGACTTTCTAAAAAACTCAATTTATTCAATTCTTCATCAATAACTGCAGATACAGCTTGAGGTAATATTTTTTCTTTTATCCTCTCTCTGAATTTCTCGCCAATAGCATCTTTGTCTTCCTTTTCCAAGCCCAATTCTTTTTTTATTACCTATAAATTTTGTAATATTATTTCATGCATCAATTTTTCTACATAATTTTTGAAACTGCTATATTGGTGCCATTTTTTAATGTTTTTTTCTGACAACTAAGTAAGTTTGTCCAATTTATTGGTGATTCAGAGCTTCACTAAACTAGTATTAATGTAGATTCTTGTTCATGCATAACAGATATAGTTAATTCTAAATAAACAAATTACATCGCGCCATATTTAATCAAATTTAATAGTGTAGTTTTGTTTTTATCCTCGTTTAAAAAATCGTATTTTCAAAATCCGCCTTTTAGATTATTACGTCAGTAGTATAAATTGAAGTTAGGCACAAATTTTGACATGGAACATAATTATCATAAGATAGTGTAGTCACTGTAATTGATAGAGAAAAGAAGAAGTTTAGGATATATTGACAGTGAGTTGTTTGCATTTAATTTTGTTTTATAGAAAAAGACAATAGGTTTAATAAATATATATAGGTTCTTTATTCGCATAATCATATATCAAAAAGAACTCAATTTTCACTAAATACTTTAGAATAAAAATGTTTCTCTTTATAATAACATACTGTCGGCTTGACTTCTATCATAAGAGTGGCGCCAATTAGCCGCGCAAAGTGAGGCACGAACAAAAGCTAACGTCTTAAAAAAAAGGCAATGTTGCCAAATTAATAAAATGTCCTTTAAAGTCTTAACAGAGGTATTTGACATAATGAGTTATTTTCCTTATTTGTATATTTTATTTATATTAAAATGATCTTGACAAGAAAAATAATTTGTTGTTTCTAGCAGTTTCAAACCTACTTTTCCTACTGTTTTCGGCACAGTAAAGAATTTTTTACTGGTTTCTTTATAATTTATAAAATTCAGACACAATAAGACAGTACACAAATAAAAATGGAAAATAATCCTTCAACCAACCAAATACGGACTCTTACTATATTCGTTGCGTCAACTTCAAGTAAACGACAGTGATAGATGTCAAAATAATGTCAACATATTTATTTGTCATGAACAAGCTGAAACATAGAACAACAAACGAAGACTATCGACAACTTCACATTTATACTAGTGAATTTCATTAAATTTTTCTGTTGATGAGCAGAGAAAATTGAATAGGAAATAAACTAGGTATAATATATAGATATCAAAATTTAAATTAGATGTGATTTTTGCTCAAGAATCTCAAGTAGGCAGGTAGGTACATTTATTTTGGACAATTTCAAAAATTATAAAGAAAAGATGTTTAGAATTAAAAATAACTTCCAAATATTTAACACATTGTTTTACAACAAAAATTTTTTTATTTCACAGAAAATGTCGAAAAAATTATTTTTTTGATCTAAATAAACAATATTGAATACCTATTTGAAAGTTATTTTTAATTCTAAACATCTTTTCGTTTTTAAAAGATTACTTATTTTAAAATATGTTTATACAAAAAGGATCTGAATTTGACCGAGCTTTTCGCTAAAACATTTTAGAAACTTCAGTTTTTTTACCCATTTTACGGACCTACCCTCATTTCAAAAATATTTGAAGCCACATAACTTTGTACCTACTGATAAGATAAGAAAACAGATTGAAGGGAAACATAAATAAAGCTCAGATATTTCAACTCTACCAAGTCGAAGAAGCGCTATTGCCATTTCTAGAGTAGGTAGACGAAATTAATTTTTTAGTCTTCCTTTGTTTTACAATATTTTTCAAATCAACAACTAACACTATTATACTAAGTCATCCTTTAATAATAATTATTTGGGTTCTTATTTTCTTTCATTGTTTTAAATGCTTATATAATCAATTAATTTGCATGGTAATTTCGACTAGGTATATTGACAAGACAAAGTTACCTACAAAAAACATTTATGCTTCGAAATTTTTTAAAATGTAATGTTACCTACCTCATTCATTAATTTTATTCAACAATTATTATTACGTATAGCAAGCTAAAAACTAGATAACCATCCTCATCTCTTTTTATCGTCATAATGGAGCGGATTATTAAATTGTAAGGATTTCTAGAGATAATTTTTACATTTGGCATCGAAGCTTTAGAATCCAAAAGAGCCAAGTAAAATCGTAAAATACAGAATGCTGCATTCACAACCGATGTTGCCATGTTATACGAAAATCCTCAAACAAGGAGAAATTTTTTTTAACAAGAAAATCTATGCACGTCATAAGATATTAGGTATATTTTTACGTACTTGCAATATCTATATAGTGACCATTTTACCTGTATGTTAGGTATCTTATGTTTTCAAAATTCGATATTCGACTTCGTACCTAGAGTGTATTTGTGTATTAATCATAAGGCAAATTGTGATTAATTTTAGGGTTTCCAAAATAGAAATATATCAGGTAAGTATGTGCTTATATTTTGTTATTGTTTCATTTCAGATAATTGTAGGTTTTTCATTATTATTTTCTCGTTACAATAACTAGGTAAGTAAATTCAATATTATTTTTATAGTTGTGGCAACTATGTAAATTCTAAACATTTACGTTTTATTGTGCAAAAAACGAACAAATTCGACTGGGTAGGGGTAGCGTGTGTTTTTAGATCCAGGGGCAATCGGCGGGCAATTGAATATAACCAGAATATAACCAAAGAATACACCAAAATAACTAATAGTCACAACACAACGGGGTTGTGTTGTGCTAATAGTAGCAGATGTTACTTTGTTCTGTATATTTGCGATAATATAGATCTATATATAGAGGAAATTGAGATAGATAGAAAAATATGGGCCGAAAAAATGCGTCTGAAACTGAAGCAATTCTATACAGAATGTATGGCTCCTGAAATAATCAGAAATCAAATAGGAAAAGGACAGAAATGCATTGACCCCCCTTATATCAAGCAAGCAATATCAGAATATGAGAAAAAGAAGTCTGGCAAGACAGAATCCAGATAATTAGGGCAAATATATGGATGCCGATACTAATGCGTAAGTAAAAACACTAACAAGACATTTTAAAATGAAGCCTGATGTAACTGCCAGCACAGGTCCAAATAATATTCCATATAGCAGTGTTCGCTATAACTATTCAGTAAGTAAAAAAATGTCAACACCTATTTAGAAGAAACATCTAATTTTTATTTCATTTACAGTTCTGATAAAATGGATTGTTTAAAACTTTTGCTGAAATGAGTTTGAAATAATTTTGTTAGTAAAAATATTTATTTAGAGTATTTAGAATTAAATTGTTTTTTTTTCAGTCTTTATAACTATATGGATCAAGACTTCAGTAAGTCGATGGGTGTCACCACCCCTTTGTGAGTGTAGAATCGTAAAAAATGGATAATTTTATAAACTTTTTATTTTATTTTTGTTCTGAGGAGAAATGGTAGAGAAAAATGGAAGATGAACTTCAGTTGCTATGTACTAATAAATATGAAGACAAATACATTAAACATAATGTAATAATAATTTTATTTATTTTTATAGAAATTTGTTTCTTTTCAATAAAAACATACATACACCTATTTTTGCTGTGTTTTTTTTTTGAATAATTAATAAGGATCATTGAAAAAGCAGACATGTCTGTTTATTGCTATAATAAACATTTTTATAGTTTACCTAAGCATATCTTTCTGTATTATAATTAATATAAAAACTGCCTACTTTGTACTTCAAATTTGTAATACTACAATTAAACAAAAAGATTGCCTAAATAATTTGTTTTTGTTTTCAATAAAAGAAGACATTTTTGGTATAATTTACTTGAATAATTAAGATTAAGAAGAGTCAATGAAAAAACAGGCATGTCCATTCATTACAAACTGGAGGAAAACTGCAAAAAGTTTTTATAATATCATTTCGATACATCACCTGGAAAAATTGAAGATCAAAAATATATAACATTTTTATTCCTGTGTTTCGAAAAACAGTATAGAATAGATTAGAATACGAAATGTCTATTTTGGTCAATTAGTAGAATGCATTTATTAAATTATTTAAAGGCCCCGATATGGGGATCAATAAATATAGGGCACTTTTTTGTGGGATCACTAGCAGTAGTTAAAAATATTTGTGGTTTATTTCACACCTATAGACACTTAACACGTTACTTGTGATGGAGCACATGTGGAATAAATATAAAGAGCATTTACGAAGCACAAATTTACTTTTTCAGCATGAAGATTATTTTATTATAACCACTTACAAATACTTACAAGCTATGCTATAAACAATAATAAATAATTTGAAATATTTTTATGGACACAAATCCGTCATCATCTGTCATTGAAGTTCCATACAGCGCCATCCATCAAGACGGTGGAACGTCTGAACTAATGTTCGTTTCCAAAATTTTGTATGCAACAAATCTCAAAAAATACAATGATTTGAGATTTCATATTTTCAGAATGGAATTCTCTAGGCTTTCTTTTGGGGATCAGATCTTGGCGTTCAAATTGGTGACCACAAATTGTCAAAACTGTCAAAAACATACCATCACATAATGGCTAATATCTTTTTTATAACAATATAAAACTTAACCAAAATACCTGATCCCCAAGACAAAGGTCCAAGTTATATTGTGTTAAAATTTCAACACTTAATTTTACTGCGTTCTTTGATTTGACCTAAATTTTGTTGCAAGTCAGGGGTGCCAACAGTTTTGAGCTGTCTAATTTAGGAGCGCGCTCTTAACTCATGAGACTTCCCTTGTTGGTTCAAGTATTAGCCTATTTTATATTTACCTACTCTCAGGGAGCATGCGTGATCGTGACACTTTCACGACCTTTCAAAAGATCAGCTTAATGGAGGTTAAACGTAGATTTATGAAAAAGATAAGTTATTTGTTTGATTTGAATCATTTTAATAACAATAGAAAAATGTAAATTCACGAAACTAAAAGCATGTGCAACACATAGAATAAAGTTCAACAATTATATAAAACATGATAGGAATGAAACTATTCTACATGGGACGAAGATGATATTAAGGGTAAGTGCATATTTTGAAACAACGTAAAATAACCTATATTCTTGTTTAATTTTAATACGACAATTCAATTGGGTTATTAATGTAATTCGTTATATTGTTTTAGATTCTGACAGTTTAATAGTTATTTATGTATCAAGGGTACTAAGTAGATGATTATGCTTTGAGGGCGACAAGCGGCCTCAAATTGGACGCTAACTACCTGTAGCCCCGAAGAGACACCCTTAAATTCGACGCTGCCGGAAGGATTATGTCTATATATATATATATATATATATACATATATATATACAAGGACAGGAATATTGGGGAAGCGGCAAAATATATATATATATATATATATATATATATATATATATATTTTTTGTGAGGTGGGAAATCTTCAGAAAGACGCCTGGGAAGAAGTCCCAGGTGTGCGGATTCAGCCAATCACGTTTAGAAACCCTGCACCGCTAGGGTATAAGGACCATCCACTCCACAAGGAAGCCGTTCTTGACCGCCTACCAGCTAAAATCCACCTCTCTTCTCCGGCTGACGCTCCGGAACCGATCTTAGCGAACATCACGTCGGTGGCGCCAGCTTTTCTTCTTTTGCTGCTGCAAATTTATCCCATTTCTTCTTCCCTTTCCCTAGATTCTTTTAGTTGAATAATTCTTGTGACCCCCGCTAAAAAGGCTTCGAATTTCTTCTTTTTCAGGATAATGTTTTCAAAAATTAAGGTTGGACTTCCTACCTCTTGGCCTAAAAGCAATTCCATTTGGCGTCTTTCTTCTTTGTACAGGACGCATCGAAAAACCGCATGTTCAGCGTCGTCCACCACTTCACAGGCGGGACACAGATCGTCCGAGGTCTTCCTTATTCCATGGGTGTACGCCCTAAACGATCCGTGGCCCGTCATGAACTGAGTGAAAAAATAGTTAGTGCGGTTTCCTCTGCGCTTTTAGCACCATCTCCTTGTACTTCTTCTTTTGTAGAATGCCATGCCATACCGGTGCCCCGTATAAGAGCACCGAGTGGATGGTTTCCAATAAAATCCTCCTTTTATGTAGGCCGCATCCTCCCACATTCGGCATGATTTTTGAGATTATGGAGGTCCTCTCCTCCGCTTTCTTGACAGCTGCTTCCACATGTTTGCTAAAGCTCATTCTATCGTCAAAGGTGATGCCCAGGTACTTCACCGTTTTTTGTGGGGCGATTACTATGTTATTGATGGTGAACTGGATGCGCTCCCTATCCCTCGGGCCTTTGAGGATTATCGCCTCCGTCTTGCTGAAGGTCGTTTTCCTGCACCCAACTAGTGACCCCATCCAGTTCTTTGTTCAATTTTGCGATGAGACCCCAATTCGTGTTATCTTCTATCATTAGAGCCAGATCGTCCGCATAAGCAATCGACCTGACCCCCTTCCTCGCTTTTCTGTTCAATACGCCGTCGTACAGTACATTCCACAGGGTGGGTCCTAGGACTGAGCCTTGTGGAACGCCACCCGTCATAATTTTTTTCCTTGTTCTTGTTACATTTATAGCCCTGTCCGATAAATAATCCTTGATTATAATCATGAGATATTCTGGTGTTCCAATCTTCTGCAAGTTATCTACAATCAGACTCCAGTTTGCCGTATTGAAGGCATTTTTGATGTCCAATAGGACGAGCACCACCCATCTGCTTTTGCTTTCTTTGACGGCAGCTCTGATGCTTTCCGCCGCGTCCACCGTTGACCGTCCCTTCCTAAAGCCATACTGGGAGTCCGATAGTGCCCCCTTTTCTTCCAAAACGTGTTCTAACCTTCTTTTGATTAAAATCTCAAGATACTTCCCAAAGCAGTCCAGGAGACATATTGGTCTATACGAGGCCGGTGCCTCCGGTGGTTTACCTGGTTTCAGCAGCAGTACCAAATTAGCTACTTTAAATTCCGCCGGGAATGTTTGGTTTAACCTTTTGGATTATACTTGGTCTCGTTTTGGCCAGTATCTTTAACGTCTCGGGTGGTAGACCATCCGGTCCTGGAGCTTTCCCCTGCTTCAAGTCTTCTCCTGCCTGTATGATTTCCTCTTCAGTAAACTCCTCTACTTCAGCGTTGTTCGTTTTTACAAATGTGGTGGTTTGCTTTGCTGGAAAGAGGATAATGGGATAATGGGACCTAAAAGATCTATTGTGCCCCATTTCTTATACTTAGTTCCTGAGGAAAGTCTCAAGAGTGGTAGTTTTTTTAGTCCTTTTCCTGTAGGAATTTTAGGATATTCGCTGGCTTCAGTTAAGGTAAGAGTCCCTCTTCTATCCAGCAGCCTTCTAGGTGTGGTGCCCTAGGATTCTGAATTCCGCAAGTATGTAAATGGAGGTTTCTTATCCAATTCCACATAATCTACATTCTTCTTGCTACACTAGTTTGAGCTTAGCGCGTGGTGAAACGTAAATTGCATTTAGGAATTCCTAAATCCGATTTAGGTATAGTAAATTTTATACCCATTTAGAATAAGACCATCCTTATTTATTATTAATAAATCGGTTGAAACAAAAAATTACCAACAAAACTGAACGTCGTAACTAATTTATTAGATGTCACGTTTTTGAAGTTACGTCAAATTTTGATTTCATGTTAATGTCATAACGCAAAATAAGATATAAAAATGCGATATTCTTCTGATGAATCCAAAAAACTTATGCTTAATGTAGTAAACTATTTTCAAAACGATTTAGGATCTCGATTGAAGGCAATTCAAAAAGCGTCCGAAGCACTAAAAGTTCCAGAAAGCACATTATATAATCTTGAAAAACCAAACAGAGCTACAGATCTCGAATTTAGAAGAAATATGTCTGCAAGCGTTTCCCGGAGCAAAACCCGAATTACAAAAAATACCCTGCATTGTTTGAGGGAAGTAATTTATAAAATGTATGCGCGAAAGGATAAAATCACAGTAGAAACTATTTTACGGCAATTTATCGAAGAGTCTCCAGAAACTAAGATTTCCAAAGGTTCGTTATATTTGGGAATTAAAAAAATGGGTTTTCATTTCAAAAAACAGGATGGAAGAAAACATTTATTGGAAATGCCTGCAGTCAGATTAAAAAGAATATTATTTTTGAACAAATACCATGCTGCTAAAAGCGAAAAGCTCTTTACACCTGTTTTTCTGGATGAGACATGGGTTTTTAGTAAAAGCGGGGACAGAAGAATGTGGCAAGATGGTACTAAACACAGTGATTTAAAAATAACTGGAAGTGGGACACGATATGTAATTGTTCATGCCGGTAATAAAAAAGGTTTTGTGGCAAATGCATCGCTTATTTTTAAATGCAATAAAAAAAACAGGCAATTACCATGATAACATGAACACCGAAAATTTTGAAAATTGGTTTAAACAGCAACTAATTGTAAACTTGGAAGAACCATCGTTAATTATAATGGATAACGCAACGTATCATAGTCGCCTGGATGAAGAAATCCCAAGAAAAAGTTGGAGTAAAACACGCATGTTAGAATGGCTCAAAAAAAAGAATATTCCTTTTCCAGATCACATTTTAAAGGATGCTGTTTGGAATATAATTGAAAAGCAAGTTTTGCCAGAAAAAAATTATCATTTAGACAAATACGCTGCCGAGCATGGTCATTGTGTTCTCAGGCTACCACCCTATCATTGCCATTTTAATGCCATCGAAATGGTATGGTCAGAAACTAAAAGGCATTATGACCAAGCTATTACGAAAACTGCAAGGTCACCTACTGAAGTCTTAAAAGTATGGAATGACGTTGTAAAAAATGTACCGGAGCAACACTGGCAGAATTACATAAATCATACAGAGAAAATTATTTCTGAAGCATGGGAAGTAGAAAACAAACTGGACCTACTAAACATCTCTGTATCCAATCAATCCGATGATGAACTATCACTTTCCGAAAGTTATTCTGATTTAGAAACTAATTAAACTTTGCCTTGAAGATCACGTTGTCATTTTTTTAAAATCTAGAATTTGTACTTAATCGAACTCTGAATTGATATATTTTTTTAAAAAAACTATGTATCTAGTTAATAAAACAATGTTTTTAAAATTAGTGCGCTTCTTTTATATTCTTTTATTATGTCAACATCTTTAGAATTTTATGAATTTCATAAAATTAATTTGTATTATTACAAACCGCCACTGATAATATGAAATTTCAAGTCACTACGCCAATGCAATAAGAAATATGTCAAGCATTTGACATGACAAAGTTCATAACCTAATTTTTTTCATGCGGGTTCAGATGGTTCAAGAAGCCGCATACGTTAAGTTACTAAAACGGCTGGTACCTCTAAATAGGTATTAATTTTACTATACTACAAATTTATTTAAAAAAAAATAGAACTTAAAAAAGTGTCTTACTGCAATAAAAAGTTAAAAATCTTGAAAATGGAGTGTTGTATCGAGTTCAACAAAGGGTACCTTTTATGTAGGAAATTTAATAAAAATTGCACACAAAAGTCTTTGACTCTAAATACAGGGTGTTTCCAAAAATATGTTACAATAAAAGTTTATGAATCCTTCGTACCACGCTACTGGCTTATTAGAATTTGACAGAATTAATACTGTTGATGTGTTTTGAAGAGACAATAACCTACAAAAAATTTCAAATTTGCACTTTCATCCCCCGAGAAGATATGTAATAAAATGTGTATTTCTTCAGCACACTTCAACAGCCGTATCTCACAAACTAAAAAGGTTAGAGAAAAGTTGTATTTGGGTATTTTAAATGTTTCTAAACGATATCTTTTGATAAAGTGCAATTATCTATAGCATATTTTTTAAAACGAATTATAAACTTCTATTGTTACCTTCAACTGTTCCTGTAAGATATATTTCCTATGGTGTTGTTTGACTTTTTCTTCAACTTCCCTACCTATTTTTTGCTGTAATTTGGATAATTCATATTCTTTTTTCAACAGTGATAATGACAGCATTAATCTTTTCGGAATCTAAAATTGTACACTCTTTTACTGACACATAACATCAATCAACAACTTAAAGTTTCATTTATCGTTTACCAACTTACGTCCATTTCTTCAAGGACCTCTTGAAGTTCTTTACTTTCAGCTGCTGTTAAAGCTGCACCAAGATCACTTAAATATACAGGATTATCTACAACTCTCTGTCCTTGATGCATCATTTGTTGCAAACTATCTCTGTATAATGGATTTAAACTAATAATATCTCTTATAGTTTTAATTACTTCTTGAGTTAATGCCTTTACTTCTTCTGTTTGCCGAAATTTATTATGTACAACATTTTCAACTTCCGCCATTATGAAACCTTCTTGTAATGGAGGTTTAGATTTGCTCCGATCTGTTTTTAGATCTTTTCCTTCATCTGTAGTACGTGAATCCGCTGCATTCTTCATACCCCTGTTATTACGTAATTTTCGTCTACGTTTTTCACTGTCAGTTTCATCTAAAACACAAAGATAATAATTGAAGTGTCTATAATCGGAAAAATAGCCCAAGTCCTTTTTCTCTCTCTATTATTTACATATAAAATGTATAAAACAAAAAACATTATATCCGAATATATGTTGATATGGATTGCAAATTTGTATTCTTTGCAGCAATAAAAGAAGACAAAACATATTAGTCCGGTCAAATTAGCCATACAAATAGTGGTAAAACAACAAAAATTCCCGGAGAGCCAAATTTTGGTGGAGACCTCCGGTTCACCATTAGAAATAAAGTGTCAAAAGTCATCCACGAACTGTTATGACGTAATTTTCAGACAATACTTTTTTAAGTGCATGATGATTATTAATATTGGTTTTTGAGTTTAACAGTAGTTCTGATTTCTTTTGATATTTTAATCTGATTCATACTCTTCAAAGTCAACTTCAACAGTCCTGTCTTCTTCTACTTGCTCTTCCTCTTGCTGGATGTTCATAAATTGTTCAAATGAAGATGAATCAGTTGTCTCTTCATCAAAATCACATGAATCTTCCCCGTGTTCATTGAGTTTTCGAGGACTTGCTACGGCTTGTCCAAGATTTCAACTCTCTGTGCATTGCCCTGTTACATAGGAGGGTGATGGGTTGAGCTACCTATCGGGAGCGTCCCCAGGTTGCGGATAGGGGAGGCCAGGGACGTCATGCAAATGAAAGAACTGGTCTGTTGGTGAATAAGGAAGGATGAGGGCTATAAACGCCCAACATTGCCAACCGAATACCCAATCGCTGACAAGCTCGTGACGCATACCGCAAACTACATAGCAGAGCAACTACCCCCTTACTAGGGCAAGGCCTGTGAGGGGCATGCCGAACTATGTTTATCGGGGGACTTGGCTTGATTGTCTGGCCTGTGTGGATGAGGACCACTATAATAACCTCCCAAATCCTAACGTTAAGTGGTCGCTGAAGGGATGGATGGCCTTGGGTTATTCGGCCACGAGACCACTAACCTCGGGGCACCTGGCGCACCCCGTTGCATTTAGCCTTGTACCTGTACAAGGAGCTCTGCAGGTACCGACCTTCTTTCTCCTATACTCGTGGTAACAAATATGGACCAAGAGAAACAAAAACCTATTACGGAGCCTATAGAGACTCCTAGTAAAAGGGATTTGGAAGATCCGGCAGCAATGGAGACAGAAGTGTCTCCAACGCAGCCAAACACTTCTGGAGCCCAAGATCAAACCACGCCACCAGGAGACGTTATAGCGAATCCTGTGGCAAGCAAAGCTTCGTTCGGGAAACTTTCAGGTGCCCAGCGTAATAAGCTGAAAAAAATGAGGGAACGAGGTATTGACACCAAAAATGTGGTGCTGCCGACTCCCTCAACATCAAAACAGGGTGTAAACCAGCAGACTAAGGGCGTTAAGCGAACTGTGTCAGCCAGGAGCACTCCATAGGAAAAGAAAGATAAGAGGGCCAAAGGTACCACTGGTACCGGTATTAAATACAGCGTGGCCCTCAAAGGGATCAAGGCAGCTGTGGTCCCAAAAAATTTCCCAGAGACAGTGGTCTCTGAAGATCAGTTGGGGTCTATCAAAGAGAACCTAACTAACATGATCGACGAGGTGCAGAAGGAGCCTAGGTTTGAAGCTAGTCGTTACATGGACGGCTACTACGGGCTAATCTGTGACAATGAGGAGTCCTTCATTGTAACGAGGGACTATTTGTCACAGAAAACCAACTGGAAGCTCATCAAGAGTGATGAACTTCCAAAGCAGCAACGAGTCCTCGCCCTACTTCCTGAGACTAAGAAAAAGGATCTGAAAGTGGGGTTGAGGAGGCTCGAGAAACAGAATCCAGGGCTGAAGGTTGATCGCTGGATGATCCTCGGCTCCAAGTCATCCGACAGGGGACTGCATGTGAGTCTCCGGATTGACGAGGAGTCCATGAAAGGACTGGTGCGGGCTCAATGGAGACCGTACTATCTATTCCAGCGGGCCAGCTTTAAAACCCTGGAAAACTCAACCGAGGAGGAAACAGGGACTGATCGAGAACCTGTACCATCAACCTCAAAGGTCCTTCAAGGTGCTACAAGTTAACGTGCAGCACAAAAAGACAACCACCGCTGTCCTACAACAAAGAGTGGTGGCTGAAAACATAGACATCGTTCTAATTCAAGAACCTTGGATAAACAAAGGTAAGATACTGGGGCTTAATATTAGGGGAATGGGACTGATAATGGGAACTGATCGTACTAAAATAAGAACTTGTATTTGCTATAGATCCGAATACAACTTGATGCCGATTATGGAACTATGTACGGGTGACATGGTGCCAGCAAAGATTTTACTCGAAAAAGATGGGGTAGTACTAGAGACAATAATAGTGTCTCTGTATCCATCCATCCATCCATCCATCGATTCGGAAGAACCACTACCGGGGACTAACATGGAGAACCTGATGGAATACTCAAGGAGACATAATCTGGATGTCATTGTAGGGGCTGATACCAATGATACCATGGCACACCATAGCAGTTGGGGCAGCAAAGACAACAACACCAGAGGTAAGACACAATTTGACTATCTATGTACTACTGAACTTGATATTGCGAATGTGGGTAATACGCCTACATTTAGAACATCAAGGGGGGAATCATTGATAGATGTTACTCTTTGCACTTTACGTGTCAGGGAAATGATTCGCAAGTGGCATGTATCGAATGAACCATCTTTATCTGATCATGCCCAAATATACTTTGAAATTAACGTAGAAAAATCGGTTATTAGAACATACAGGGATCCTAAGAGCACTGACTGGGTATCTTATAAAGAGGACCTGCTTTCTAAAATCCGTTCACACCTAGGCAGACCAAAAACTGCTGAGGATTTAGAGGGAGCAGCCGTATGGCTGCAACAGTATACACTGACCTCTTATCATAACAACTGTCCGATAAAGGAGAGTCGCTCTTCTAGACAAGCCATCTGGTGGAATAAAGAGCTGACATCGCTAAGGAAAGAAACAAGACGCTTTTTCAACAAAGCGAAAAAAACGGGTAACTGGGAAGCGTATAAAGCTAAACTAGGTACATACAATACAAAAATAAAAGAATCCAAGGAGAAGTCCTGGAGAGAATTCTGTGAGGACATGCAAGGTGTCCCTGACAGCGTCAGAATCAACAGGATCCTCAAAAGGGATACTTCTAACAAACTTGGTTCTATTCAGTTACCGAGCGGAAATTTTTCAAATACTGAGGCAGAGGCTCTAGAGCATCTCCTCAATGTGCACTTTCCAGGTTCGGTAAAGATAGAGTCAAGCTATGACAACAGGCCGGTTGCCAAAACAAAGGCAACCAAAGAGGACTGGAAACTCACGAATAAGATATTCAGACCCCATCTTATCAGATGGGCTGTAAACTCATTTGACCCCTACAAAACTCCAGGACCGGATGGCATATTCCCCAAGCTTCTGAAAGAGGGACTAGACATCATAATGGGTCCTTTAGTTCTGATACTTTGAAGCAGCCATGCTCTAGGGTATATACCAATTGCATGGAGAGAGTCTAAGGTGGTGTTTATTCCTAAACCAGGAAAAGAAACGTACACACAGGCTAAATCCTACCGATCAATCAGTCTGACATCATTGATGCTGAAAACTATGGAAAAAGTATTACATATGTATTTACAAGAAGGAGCGCTTAAGAGCATCCCCCTACATAGACTACAATGGGCTTATCAAGCAGGGAAATCAAGTGAAGCTGCCCTGCATAATTTGGTCTCAGGTCTCAAAAGGAGCCTGAATCATAAGGAAGTAGCCCTTGCAGCATTTCTAGACATCGAAGGAGCTTTTGACAACACATCGATGTCATCAATTAACAGATCCCTTAAAAACAGAGGGATTAACAGTACCACATGCAAATGGATAGGATCCATGCTTGAGCATAGGAGAATAACAGCACATATGCATGATAAAACATACACCGTTAGGACAACTAAAGGATGACCTCAAGATGGAGTACTTTCACCACTTTTGTGGAACCTAGTTGTGGATGACTTGATTTGTAGGTTGAATGATCAAGGCATATGGACGCAGGGTTTTGCGGACGACATAGTGATTGTCACCAATGGGAAATTCCCGGAGGTGGTTATGAATGTCCTACAGGAAGCACTGCGAATTGTGGAGGAATGGTGTCTTACAGAGGACCTTTCAGTTAATCCAAAAAAAACCAAACTAGTTGCTTTCACGAATAGAAGAGTTCTCCCGCAGGGTAGAGTACTGTTGTTCGGAGAAGAACTAGAAATATCCAAAGAAGTCAAATATCTGGGAGTGACCCTTGATTCCAAACTGAATTGGAAGGCACACCTGAAAAAATTACTAACAGGGCGACTAGGCTTTTCTGGCAATGCAGAAGAGTTATGGGCAAAACCTGGGGAATACGACCTGAGGTGGTTCACTGGCTCTACACAACTGTGATAAGGCCAACGATCACCTATGGTACAATAGTCTGGTGGAGTAGGACAGAAGTGTCCTCTGCAGTTAATAAGTTAACTGCAATCCAAAGACAAGCTCTTCTTGGTATTACCGGGGCAATGAACAGCACGGGGACGGCATCAATGGAAGCCCTTATTGGACTTCCTCCTCTAGAACTTTTTATAAGGGCGGTCCCCGAACAATGTTCGAGAAGGACACACTGATACAACTGGGACATTACTAGACGAACCCATATTTCACATGAGTTTTGATAGCATGACACCAGAGAATATATTCACTGAGCGAGTGAATATCATCATCCTCAGGTAATTCTGGAGAAATCATCTGGTTCATCGATGGCTCCAAAACATACCATGGCACTGGGGCTGGTATAAAAGGACCTAGAAAGAGAATGTTCTTTAGCCTTGGTCGATATACGACTGTGTTTCAAGCAGAGACGATTGCCGCTATAGCCTGTATTGATAAAACATCAGAAGAGGATATACCGAACAAAAAATTGAAATACTCACTGACAGCCAGGCTCTGCTTAAGGCTATCAGTAATCCAACAACTAAGTCTAGACTGGTGAAAAACTGCAAAGAATCCCTCAACAGGCTGGCAAGAGACAACAAAATGTCTCTAATATGGGTGCCGGCACATGAGGGGATTGCAGGTAATGAAATGGCGGACCAGTTAGCTAAAGAAGGCTCTAAAGGAGACTTCATAGGTCCGGAACCGTTTTGTGGAATCACAAAAGATTGCATAAGAGGGAAAATCGGGAACTGGCTAGATAAGGAACACCAATTCAAATGGAGGGTGACACAAGGGCACCTTCATACCAAGAGTTTACTGAACAAAGTGGACAAGGAACTCTCAACCAGGCTACTGAAACTGGATAAGAGACATTTGAAGACAGTTACCGACCTGGTGACTGGACACTGCACCTTGAGGAAACATCTGTACAATATGGGCAAAGTTAGTGAACCTATGTGCAGAAAATGTGAACTTGATGATGAAACACCTACTCACATACTCTGCTTCTGTGAGGACTTACAAGAACTTAGACGGAAGCACTTTGGAGAGGAATTTATACAACCATCACAACTACTGAAAATCCCTCTAGTCAAACTAGTGGCCTTTATAGAAGACACGAAGCTTCTGGAATGGAAGTAGATAACATGGGAAATGGTACAAAGATTCAGTTCAAGTGCCTGGGCTGATGAGCACAACCCAAATATATGAATGAATGAATGAAACATGAATCTTCCTCTGTTGTATTCAATTGGACATTTGAGCAAGACTGACCTTGGCAATTGGTACACGCTGGAGAACACAATAACCCTACTTTTCTACAGCCACATTTGGCACTACAACATTTTTCGCAATTGCCAAAAATAGCGTTAAAGAGATTTTCTGGAGTTTGAATCGGTTTCAAATTATTATCTATTAATTTCCAGCCCCAGTCTTCTGGGTTCAGTTGATTGCCTTGATAGTATACTCGATACAAGTGTTGAAAGTAGATGCCGATGTTGGGAGGAAGACAGGATATTTGTTCTTGCTTCTTGTTTAGTGTATTTTTGACAAATGTTAAATATCTGTATTTATCTAAGCAATCATTTTTTTTGGATCTCCATAAACCAGAAGAAGAAAGCGAATTTCTTTCGTAATTATTGTTAATAAATTAACCTGAATTCGAATATGACTTCAACTTCGATTTCAATTTAGTTTAATAGTTCCTACTGGTGTTCATTCATTTTCAAGATACAAATGTTCAAAATATCTTCAAACAAAAATATGTTATGTCATTTTATGTCTATTAACATGATATTTGGCAAAAATGACAGTGATCGCTAGCGTAGCGAATTTTAATTCTGATGGAAAAAATGGCGACTACTACCACAGCGGTCACATCTGATCAGTTGACAAAACACGAGTTCAGCAGGAAATTGATTATCGCTCCGGTAGCGCTATGTTGGGATGAACGCGACCAATGATAGTTTTTGCCCATCCCTAGCATAGATAACGGTTACACTGTGACAGATGATGGTTACATTGTTACAGGTGAGGGTTACACTGTGTCAAGTGGCGGTTACGTTTTAGCACATAGCGGCTAAAGAAGTCTTTATTAAAAAAAAAATGGACTGGCCTTTACAGTGACTGCCTAATAGATTCATATTTTTAACATAAACTTTAACGGAAAATTTGATTATGCAATGATTAGAAGCAATTGACTTGTATGACTTATATTGAAAATGATATATTCACCTTTAGGATCATCGATGTTATCAAAAATTTGACCAGTTATTTTAATACGTCTATGAGCCATAACAACTAATCTGAGACGATCGCCTAAATCTTGCATTTCGTGAATTTGAGCAAATACTCCAACATTATAAACATCATTGATATTGTTAACAACCTCAGATTCATTTTCTTCCAATTTCTTGAGAAAAATTCCACAGTACGGTTGATTTAGCTTCACCTTCCTTCTAATAAGTTGTATCAGTTGTGGATTTGTCAACTCAATAAGTTTGATGAATCTTGGAAATACTAAAAATAACATAGATTAATATACAGTAAATTAATATACAAAAGATAGGAAATTATGGAGGGACATAAGAGAAAGACGGGGACTGATCCACCCCAATTAAGCGGATCTAGAAAGCATACGTATACACATGGAGTAAAAATGATGGTTGAATGGTTGAATTATAATTCAACCACAAACTATATAAACTTCTTAGATAATCCCAATTCACTTTTAATGCGTCCTAACAAAAGTTTGCATTTTTCAAATACAGAGTTATTTTTTATTTTTCTATTGGAAAGATCTTGAAATTTTACCAAGAATAGCATTATTTTCAGATATAAATGTATGTATTGCGAAAAAACAGTGGTTTGAAATAAATAACACCCCCGATAACACCAGACAGATATTACGAAAAATTTTAGGTGTTTGGGATTCAATGGAAGGATACAGTGAGCAGGTATCATTAATTTTGTGCACTGATCACAATTTTGATGGTGTGACAGTTATAATTTCTACAGTTTGACCCACTTAAGATCGCAACACCCAGTTATAGGTTTTAATTGACATTTCAAATTTTGATGGTTTAAAAAGGTCGGCAAAGGGACTATTTTTACTTGTTAACATTTGTAATGGAGGGTGGCCGGACGAAAACGAAACAGAGCCATTATCAGGAACCATTTGACCCGAAACATCTTTGAATTTTAAATAGAGTAGGTAGATAGCATATTTGTTTTCATGGTCATACCATTTTTCACTTGAAAAGCAATTGTTTATTGATTCAAAGTGAAGTTTTCTGTAATTTTATAACAATTTTTTTGAAAAATCTAGCATAGCGTAAGAAAGGCTTAAGATTAAAAAAAATATATTTTTCATAAGTATATTTTTTAATTTTCAACATTATATATTTTTGACTAATATTTTAGTATCTTCAAAGATTTTTTCCTGATGTTTAGCAGAACAGATACGAAAATACCTGATTATTTCTAAAGTATATTTTAATAGACCAGACAATATTGCTGATTTAAAAGTTAGGATAACGGAAGAAATTAACAAAATAACCCCCGAGGTCACACAAAATGTTGTACGAGAATTCCAAAATCGCCTCGGTTATTGTCAAGAAGTGAATGGTGGTCATTTTGAACATTTAATTTAATTGTCAAGTACATTGAAAAATACATTCTAATATTATGCGACATTATTATCTTCATTCTACGTAAAGTTTTGTAATAGAGACATTATCAAAATTTTACATCTTAAAAATTAATTTTCTCAGTTATGATTTCACCAAATTTAAAAAAAAAACTTTATATTGCTGAACAGATGACTAAAATCCCTTTCCAACAAGGTGCCACACGACCCCCTTTCTTATTTAAAATTTTTGACCTGTATAATGCTATAATCAAACTATTCTAGAATTATTTATAGCTTCACTCAAAAGTGGACATTATGTTTCAGGTCTTATAAAATCTATGGTTAGATGGCAAAACCAAATATGTCAATTTTTTACCATTTTGAGATTTTTATACCAATATGTTCGCAATAACAAGATCTATAAGATGGTAAAACCAGACTAGTGTGTAGCTTGTTCTTACCATTCATTTTCGTTGTCAGAAGTATATATGTTGAATTCTGAGATTTTGTATGATGGTAATACCCTATATGTTTATAAATTGCATTTGCCACATAGCACATTTTAATATCATAAGTGTGAACGGCTACCTACACCGCTGACCGTATTAATAATATTTTCATTGTGAAGAAATGAATAATGCTGCTTAAGAATATCGACGTGAAAACTAAGTGACAATTCTCCAGATGTATAATATAAAGATTCTAAGAACTCATATACAAAGGTGAAGATAAGTGCCTATTTTAATTTATATTTTAGAGATAATATTTTTACTATCAACTATTGATAGTTCAAGTCGTTTCTGTAACATAAATTTTGTGTATCTAACACTTGTTGAAAAGATTGCTTAAAATGTAAAAGAAGTATTTTTTTATATCTTTGCTCTCTTTTGAGTCGGTCGAGATTTGTAAAATAATAATTTTCGAATATAGTTTTTGAAGTTCAATGTTTGTTTTTCTTAATTAAAGGGAATTATTTAAAAACTGTTTACATAAGCTATATAAGCCTAGGCTTATATAAGTCTATGGTCATAAGTAAGTATATCAGAAAAAAAAGTACTTGTTGTGATTATAATTTGTTGATAATTGAATATTTATGTCCAAAGCTTAAATTTATCTGATACAGTGCTCATCAAACAGAAATGAATGTTTTCGATATATCAAAAGCTGGACATACAACAATTTAGGCAATAGATTTATTACCTACTGTTCATTAAATAACAATTATACTTGTCATTTTTTGATTTTTTTGTTCCAAAGTTCGTAAGAAATTTATGATGTAAATAATTTTAAAATTACCTACCTACCTACCTGTATTATGAATCAAATTCAATATGTAAGTTCATGCACTCACCTATATTTTTGCTGATGGCTATAACAGGTACGTGTGGCCATACTTCTGGAACTGCCACTGTAGCTGGAAGATGAGGAGTGAAGTTTTCATCTGCACTTGGGGGTCCATCATCAGTTCCATCAGGTGTCTTACTTGAAAAGTATCTTAATGCTACTATTCCTCTAGAATTTGAAATTGCGTTTTCAAATAACCTATTTTTTACGGAGCCTTCGCGAATGTCTACTTGTAATCGTTTAAATGGTATATTTTTTGAGGTTAAAACGTTATTTTGGCCAATTTTGTAACTACTTCTACGTACAGTACATCCTGACAATTTAAGTGTATTTGTAACTCTTGTTAATTTAACTAAATTCATATCTTTTATGTTCAAATTAAATCCGAAAGTAGTTACAAAATAACATGAACTTTTTTAAATTTAAAAATTCTTCACTTTATATGTCAAAAATTAGGAATCTACTGGAATCCTGTCATTCTGCTTGTCACAAGTCAATGGAAGAGTTCTATATAAGGTCAATGTAGCCAACACAATAAAATAAAATGATCAAAATGACATATGAAATGGGGGTCACTGAAAGGGTTCACCTATTGACCTAATTTTTCAGTTTTTCAGATATAAACCATGTTTTATGCAATATATCTTGTACCCGAATGATAAAATGCTCGTTTTAATTTAGGGAGTTTTGCTTTCTAATGTTTACCACAAATGTCACAGGTAACTGTCAACATTGTCAGTGCAAGCAACATAGGCGTAGTTTTAGCTTGGTATTTGTTTTGTATGTTTCAAATTTTCAAAATTGAATTATAATACACTGGAAAGACATATATACAAACGAATAAAGTTTATAAAAATAAAACCACGCTATGACAACCAATGTTATGACGTTGACTTTGACAGTTGACAGACAGGCCATAAGCCTTAAGAATCAAAATTCCCTAACTTAAAACAAGCTTTTTATCTTATGGGTACAATATATATTATATAAAATATTGAGTATATCTGAAAGAAACAAGAAGTAAGTTAAATGGTGACCCCTTTCAGTGACCCCCATTTCTTATGTCATTTCGATAATTTTAATTTATTGTGTTGGTTACATTGACCTTATATAGAACTCTTCTGCAAGAAGTCCTTAAAGACAAGTTTAGGGCCGTTCGGCAATTAACTCGGAAATGGAGAGTGAAAGAAGTGGAGCAGAAGCAGATTTCTCGTAGAGTAAAAGGATCATTTTTTTATTACCGAACTCTCAAACTGTCAAACGCATATACGTAAAAATTTCTATGTATATGGTCAAACGAGGGACTATCAAACGTCAAATTCGAACAAATGTGATTCGCTGTAATATTTTTGTGGATATTTTTTAGTATTTTTATAAAATATGAATAATTATTACTTCGCAATTGTAAACCATGTAACCTAAAATACATAAGAATTTTATTTTTTGGCCGGAAGACTGCTTCTTTTACTCGTTCTGTAATAACCGAACGATTTAAAGGAGGGAGAAGTGTTCGGAGTCAATGGAGTAGCACTGCCGAACGGCTCTATTATACAGAGCAAAAAGAACGCAATTTGTCAAAGTCAAGGCTAGTGTCAAAAACTTTGTTTTTGTATCTCAAAGAGGTTATCGTTATATGTAATAATTAATAATCTCCTTAATTAATGTATAATATATTTTTCTGTGATGTTTTTAGATTGGTAGAAGGGTTACCTATGGGTAGAAATAGCTGTTAAAATATAATATATCTATGCTAACAAATTAACCAGACTTCCTTATCGATTCAATAAATAAATATTTGCAATGACATCTAATATTAATTCTGAAGTTTATAAGAAATTCAAAAATGCCAGAAAATTATTAACCAGAGATGATTCTCAAGTTGAGGTTTGTATATAAATCAATTAATATAAACTATACACATTTATCAAAAACATGAAATTACATAGCTGCTTTGATAAATCACTGTAGAAAAATAATAAATATGTTTGCGATATAGGCGTTATTTTAAACTCCATTGATTAAATTAATTACAAATAAATTGATGTATAATAATAGTAATAAAATAATCAATTTTGCAACTCGATAGAATGTGCAAGTACTGATGGAAGTATTGAAATCAGTGGTCATTATTGTTAAGTCTACAAATGGAGGGTGCAGTGTTGTTGGATTTGAATAGTACAGACAACCATTTTAAACTCTATTTTTCACAGCCATGTAAACAAAATAAATTAAGTATTATCACTTTGTTGGAATTTGTGCGATGTAATTCCAACTGTGTTAAATATCAATTTTTGAGACAACCTGTACCTATGTCCGGAAAACTGCACAGACGGTGCCGTGTCCCTACCAGCAGCGAATCTCCGCGCGTGCGTTCCCATCTCGATTCTGTAGATTTCAGCCCTTTGCCCAAAGCACTCCTACTGTGTATGTCTTCTCACGGTAGATAAAACTAAAATCCATCTTAGAAGTTAGTTCGGAGTGTGAAGTTTACGTTGTTGGGACTTGAAGGTATTTTGTGTGTGTGTTAATTTTGTAACTAGTACCAATAGTGCTTAACACATTTGATAGCGCCGTGTTCTTTGTACAAAAAGCCCATATATCTTTCTCTCTCTAATTACAGTTAATTCCATTACAAAGTTATTGTCTCTTCTCTCTATTCAATTCAAGTACCCAACATAAATTATTGATGTAATTTGTTCATGTATTTACTCCTGTAAAGTGCAGTGCTCTTTCATAAGTTTTTGGTTACATTTGTTCGTATTAATAACTTTTTTTATTAAGCACGAAGAGACAATATTACAGTGTTGCCAAGTAGTGGTATAAACTATTGTAAAAGTGTAACATTTTCACATGTTTCTTTTTTGGTTTTTGTTAAGATCTTTTGAAGGTGCTTTTTATTAAAGATCAATTGAAATAAACTGGCTATTTATTGACATCATAGTAGTTTGTTTACCCTTTCGTGGTTAGTGCAGACAGGTTAGTTTATAGTTAGATGTCAACAACCACCTCCCCGTCATTTATACAGTCCACTAAAGTTACTGCCTGTCTTCAATTCCCGACACACTTATACAATTTAAATTTTTTATATTTTATACTTTGCTATTTATAACCACTTCTATGTGTGTTTATCAATATTTTATTGAATATAAAAAGAATATAATTACTAATTACAAACATTATCATATATTATTGTGAAAAATTAATAAAATTATTCTGACAGATCCTTCCTTTTATTATTAAAGTCTACCTTTTATGAAATAAAATCACATAAATCATTGACAATCAGTATCGGGACTGATTTATAGATAGATAGATAGATATTTATTTCGTACTAGTGACAAGATACATTTTTAGAAAAAATATATACATTGTATGGTACATGTCAAAAGTTCTCTGTAAAAATGGAATATAAGATATACTTAAAATAAATTTTTTTTTTTTAAACAGATAAAAACAGTTAAAATCTACAATGTTAAACGTTCTCACATGTTATATTTCAAATATCTAAAAAACAGATTAAAAGTAAAAAAAAGTAAAAAAACAAAAATGTAACACATAAACAAGTATAAAAAGATATGCGTGGAACATTGAATCAAAAATTCAAAAATGTATTTCTATTTATATCGTCTATACTATATGGTTCCGCAGATATGAGACATTTCCTTACAGTTCCCTTAAATCTATGTATGGAAGTAATATCCCGAAGTTCTTTAGGTAGTAGGTTAAACATTAACAAACATCTATATAAGCAACCTTTTTCAAGCAATGATGTTTTATGAGTGGGGTATCTAAAAATATGTTTCTGTCTCGTATGATACTCATGTGTAATTGTGTAATCTGAAAAATATTTCCTATTTCTATACACATAACAAAGACACTCATATAGGTACTGTTAATAAATTTAAAGATTTAAAATATCCCCTACAGCTTTCACTTAGTTTTAAACCAGCCAAAATTCTAACTGCTCTTTTTTGTAATACAAATACAGTTTGACTGTATGAACCACCCCAAAAAACAATTCCATAGGTCAATGATGAATAGAAATTCCCATAATATGCTGTTATCAATGTATGTTTGCTAACTACTTTTTTTAATTCCTTTAAAGAATAACAATTTCTACTTAATCTACCACAGAGCAGCTGTACATGTTCCATCCAGTTCATGTGCTCATCTATTGTGACACCTAGAAACTTAATTTCTGACGAAAATGTAGTTACATTTTTGTTAATCTCAATATTATTAGGATACACAATTTTATTACGACTGTGTTTAAATAGAATGCATTGTGTCTTTTTGTTATTCATGATTAAAGAGTTCCCTTCAAACCATTCAGCCATTTTTAAGATTACAGATGTTGTCTTAGTTTTCATTTCATTATAATTATCTCCAACAATGAGTACATTTGTATCATCAGCATAATTTGTTAGTATAGTTGTTTTATCATTTAAAAACAGTTCTAGATCATTTATGTAAAGTATGAACAGGATTGGACCAAGTACACTGCCCTGAGGTACACCTAGTATAACTTCTCTGGGATTAGAATAATATTCAGAAGAGTTTATTTTAATGCAGACTTTTTGAGAACGATTTGTTAAATAAGATTGAAACCAATCATAGCATCTACCCCGAATTCCCATTCTTTCCATCTTGTCAAGCAACAATTGATGGTTTACACAGTCAAATGCCTTCGATAGGTCCAAAGAAACTCCAAGGGCGAGACTACCATTATCAAGGGTATCTAGAATTCTCTCAATAAAACTGAAAGCAGCAGTTATAGTAGATTTTGCTTCTCGGTATCCATGTTGATTCGAAGCTATGATCTGGTTTTTATTTAAAAATTCAACTAATCTTTTTCTCATAGCAATTTCAAAAACTTTGGAAAAAGTAGAGAGGAGACTTATTGGTCTATAATTTTCCACCAATAATGTATCTCCATTTTTAAAGATGGGCTGTACAATTGCTACTTTCAGTCTAGTTGGGAAAACTCCACCTGAGAATGAAGAATTTACAAGATGTGTCAGTGGTTCTAAAATAAATGTCGCTATTTTTTTCAACAAAATATTACTGATACCATCCTCGCCACTAGAGCATTTATTTTTCAAATCATTTATAATTTCTAGAATTTCAACATCATCCACCTCGGATAGGTACATAGATGATATATTGTTATTTATATGATTTAGGTTTCTATTTTTTACCGAAGAGTCTACAAGATTTGTGGCCACTGTGACAAAATATTCATTAAAAATGTTAGATGCAACGGACATAGATGATATTATTTCATTATTTGACTTAATTCCAGTGAAGGTTTCTTGTGTTGATTTGCCGAGGCCTTTCTCAGTTTTTATTATATTCCATATGGTCTTACTTTTGTTATGCGAGTCCGAAATTTGTCTGTCATAGTAATCTTTCTTTTCCTTTACGATAAGGTTGGAGTAATAAGTTTTATAATTATTATATGCCTGTTTGGTTATATGATTATGAGTATAAAGTTCAAACATGAAATTTAGGGTATTTTTGGCAACAGAAATTTGGGTAGTCATCCATTTGCATTTTTTATTTGGTAACTGTTTAACTTGTTTTACAGGGAAAGACGAATTAAAATAATTTGTTAATATTTGAATAAAAGTATTATACTTGTCATCAACTGTTGATCCCTCATATACTGCGGTCCACATTTCATTACTTAAGAGACTGTAAAAAAATTCATATTGCTTAGAACCAAAAAGACGTTTATAGGCATATGTATTATTTGCTGTTTGTATGTTGCGAAAAATGGTAATTGTTTGACCAAAATGATCGGATATGTCAGTATTCAAAACATCCACGGTATAATCTGTAAAACTAGGTACATACACATTATCTAAACAAGATTCTGTATTAGCAGTAACTCTTGTTGGAGTATTTATTGTGTACTTCATATTATACAAGTTCAATAAATTATTTAAGGTGTTAATATTTTTAGCATTTTTATTTAATGGTAATAAGTCCAAATTAAAATCGCCTGCTACAAGCACAAATTTTTCACCTTCTGAGGCTATATCTAACAGTTGGTCTAATCTTAATATGAATTCTTCTGTGCTAGTATCGGTCGGTTTATATATTACGCAAACCACATATCCTACATTATCTATTTTAAATTCTGCAGCGGTACATTCAAACACATACTCTTCACTTAATTGATTAATATCGTGTCTCATTATTGGAGATAGATAATTTGCACAATACAGAGCTACTCCCCCATGGGCTCTTGATTTTCTGCGACAAAAATATGTTACAAGTTTAAAATATTGCAACTGAAAAGCACCAATACTATCTGTATTTTGCCAGTGTTCAGTGATTGCTATAAATTGTAAATCTAGATTACTGATTACGATATTAATATTGTTTAGACAGTTTGACAGACCCTGAACATTTTGATGAAACAATTTTATACTAGATTTGTTTTGAGGCTGTAATTGCTATGTACATTTTGTTTTTTTCGATTCAATGTCAATTAATCTTCTATAACAAGGACAGTTTACATCTAATACTTTATGATTAAAATCTAAAGATTTTTTTAATTTAGTATTCGTTTCGAAACAGTTTATACATTTAAAAGTTTCAGAAGCACAATCTCCCGTTTTATGATTTCCTGCACAATTAAAACATGTTAAAAAGTTCTGGCAATTTGCTGCTACATGCCCATATCTAGCACATTTAAAACATCTTCTGACAGAAAAATATTCGTGGACAACACATCTTCTCCACCCTAAATTCAGCTTACCTTGCAGACTCATTTTTTTTTGTAATTCAACATCTACTTCTAATATTATATTACCTTTATTTAGTTGGCCCTTTTGTTTGTATCTTGCTAATACTTTCAATACTGTATCTTTTGTTGTTTCTAACTCATTTTGTTCTTTCATTGTTTGTATAACATTGTCAACATCTTCTGTGATAAATTCTTCTTCAACCCCTCTTACTATCATTTTTGGATTTTTTTGTCTGCCATCCATTACCTTATACTGATTGCCAAGTTCATTTTCAACCTTATTCCTAATTTTTTCTTTTGAGTTTTTACTATCGCAGTTGATAATAACTGTTCCTTCTTTACCTTCTATCAAATTCTCTACTCCTACCGCAAGACTTTTCGGATCAATGTTTTGTTTAAGATCTTCCTTAGTTTTATTACTCTGTTGTTTTTCTTTAGGCTTTATGACAAGTATTTCATTTTTAGTTTTTAGTTTGTCAGCATATGTGTTGGTTTCATCTTCTGTACACGCCTTTTCTTTAACTGAACTTATCTCTTGTATTAGTTTCTGTAGAGTCTCATTTTGCTTTTTTATTGTTTCATTTTGTAGTTCTATAATAGACTTTAGGTTATTTATTTCTCTAATAAAAAAGCCCTCAAATGCCTTAAAGTTGTTCATAGTATCAATATTTAGTTTTCCACAGCATTTCTTGCAATAAAATTTTAATATCCTGTTATTTTTTAATTGAAGAACTCTCAATTCTGTTGTAGTGATCCCCATACATTCTTGACAATATTTTTCCTGACAACTATCACATGAAAAATTTTCACCTTCTTTTCCCTTATCTGGTGGTTTCTTGCAAAGAACACACTTCATGATTTAAATGTCACAATAAGTTTATTTGCTCATCTAAGTTTCTGGCCTAATGCTATTTATTTGTTAATTGATGGGAAAAAAGTCAGTCCAGTTTTTAACCACTTTTTAATATGGTCTTTAATTACTGTTGATCCAATATTTCACATGAATTTCATAACATTAGCTTCAAAATTCATATAAATTGTAGACACAAATACTCCACAGGATAGTCCGTAAATTTTTCTATCGTTAGGTATAACTTTCACCTTTATGTTTAATATATTTCACAGGAAAATAAAACAAAATTCAGGAGCTATAAAACTATACAACTTTTATCTTCACATCACATATACCATACCTTTATACTCTCTAATAAAAATTAAAATAAGATTTACATAGGAGGTTAGTGGACTATATAGGAATCTCCATACACACATACAACTTGCATTTGTGAAAAACCAACAATTTATCCACAATTGAAGGATTACACTAAGACAACATAAAAATTGATATTTTTAGCATTTTTTTAACAATTTTTAGATTGAAGTAAGAGAGGATGAGGAGCAGTCCATAAAACTCCAAGAAATCATTGACATATTGGTAGCTGCTGGTTATTTTAGAGCTAGAATTAAAGGTCTTTCAGCTTTTGATAAAGTTGTTGGTGGTATGATATGGTGTATTGAATCTTGCAATGTAGATTTGGATGTTGATTTGCTGTTCAGGGAAAACTTGAGCATTGGACAAAAAATGTAAGAATTAAATCGTATTCACATAATAAATTAATATTGCATGTAACATTTCTTAATGGATATTTTTCAAGAAAAGGAACAGTGAATGCAGTAGTAATAAATTAAGCACCTAGAGGAAAACTTTATGGGAGCACATTATAGTTACTCTGTGTAATCAAAAATATTTACCCCAAAAATCACTCAGTTCAATTGGGATTTAATGATGTCTAATCCCCAGATAGATGATATGATCAATATTTTATATTTAGCCATTGAATTATTTGTCCCGCCAAAAAATACTTTATTTTTTTATTTCAGATCCTTAACAGAAAAAATTGTTGCAGTTCTACCAAAAATTAAATGTCCCCGTACTATAGAACCTCATCAAATTCAAGGCTTAGATTTTATTCACATTTTTCCAGTTATTCAAGTAATTATTGGTAATTGGAGTACGACCC
This sequence comes from Lochmaea crataegi, assembly GCA_947563755.1. NCBI lineage: Eukaryota > Metazoa > Arthropoda > Insecta > Coleoptera > Chrysomelidae > Lochmaea > Lochmaea crataegi. The sequence continues at coordinate 52,668,270 of OX387427.1, read as the reverse complement.
ATAATTTAGAATGATTTTTTTAGTGGTTGGTAAAAAGATCCTTAGAATGTCGTCAAGAAGTGGCTGCTTTTGTAAGAACATGTGCGATAGATCAGTTTTCCAAAAAGTTTGATATACCAGACAAAAATGAGCAAAAACGACAAAATTTGCTAAATAATATGCGCTTAGTGTCGGAAGTTTATCGACCCCATCGCTATTATAAGAAAAAAAATGTGGCACCTAGCGATACTGCGTCTCAACTTCAGATAACTTTATTAGAATATGGTCATAGCGATGGTAACCTAGGCGATTATTCATTGTTTACTACTAAAGAAAAAGAAGGCACCGACGAGCAAGTAAGTTCATATTGCATTTTATTTAATGAGCTCTTTCAGTAAGAAACAATCTTTTTTTCGGAATCACCCTATACATAGTCTTCTGACCACCACATTTAGGTGTCACTACACAATATGACAATAGTTATTTGTGTGCTTATGGCCGTATGCATCGTTTATAGTGCTAAACCTGCTTAACTAAACTGGTTTAAATAGTATGCACCGAACGAATTTTAGTTAAACCTAAAAGAAGTTTGACAATGACGAAAAATGTTAGTGTAAAAAACGTTCGTTGGTGACAATGCTTGATGTTATTTGAGTTTTGAGTACTTTCGGTTACAGTTACGCTACAGCTGTTATCAGGTGGGGATATTATTTTAACGCGGCGTAAATAAATTTTAAATAGAGTATAGGTAGATTTTGTGCGAACATTATTTCATGACAAAAAACCTAATATTTAATTTTTTGTTTAAGAAACTTTTAGATATAGACGAAGCAAGCTTGAATAAACACTACAGCTCCTTGCAGTCAGAATTAAAGGTAATAAATACTACACCATATTGTTTTTCTTTTACTTCTATAAAGTGATTTTAGGACGCGGGTGTGCAATCTCGGGATCAACTGCTAATTGCTACAATGGAAGATAAAAAACAAATATTTATCGATAAGTACGGCGAACTTAGTAATAAAAAGACTTCTTTAGACGGTGATATTAAAAAGGCGACAGAAGAGCTTGAAGGAATACGAAATAAAATTCAAGATGCTTATGCAGCCTTGAAGGCTTTGTCACAAGAAAATGTTGACAGTTCCAAGTTAGTATGTTTTTCAATATTTTCAGAAATAAATAAAAATTCTTCACTTATAGTAGTTGTCGTGGTACAATATCCTCAAAAAGTTTTAGTTCATATACTTGGTAACAGCAGAGGCGCTTGTAACATAATGCGCCTTGATTTTCTTCACAGACAGTACCCATAGAGAAACTACAATTATAATTCCCATATTCGCTCACTGGGTGCAATAGTGGCATATCAAAAAAATATTAGTTTTAAGAAAATCACTAATTTGTAAAAATTAATCAAAAGATTTAAAGATTTCATATTTACTCTATTATTTAATTTAAAGTTTTATCTCATGTGTGTGTAAAATTAGGTATACGATTGTATTATTGCAATTTTTTTTTTAGGAAAACATTTGTATTATTTTTTAAAAAACTTGTGCCACTATTGACTTTTTGTCCACATATAATTTTTATAAATAAAGAGAAATATCTTGATGAAAAATTCTTAATAAAACTCCACTACAAGGTTTCAGCAGCATTTCATTTAAAAAAAATGCCTTACAAAATATAGTTTGGTAGCTGTAAAAGTGTATTTAATTACCTCGCAGAACTTAAAATCATCTTACTCGAAAAAATAACAAAAGATTCCCGATTTCACCGATCTGCAAATAATATTGAACGAAAACCTATTCTAGAATTTAAAAAACAACTACCTATTCTAAAACTAAAAAATCAATCGATTTTTAGTCTTTGACAGGTTTCAGGCTATTATAAAAGTGACTGTGACATTTTTTAATGGCATTACTTTTTAACAAATCCATTAGGCCCTCAAATTTTCTCTTGGGAATGGGTATTATACTTTTGTAAGTACTTTCTAGATCATCGGTTTCAAAAGAGTCTCTGTCTAAAGCTTAATACTCACTTAGGCGAAATTCGCGTTTTTTTGACATAATGTGTCAAATCCATATTTAAAAATATTCGCGGCGGGAAATTTTAACTTTTCTGCGATTTTTACAAGTATCATTTGTCATAAATGAAGGGAAATAACATAACCTAGAATTTTTATTACTATTTGTTGGTGTTTGTGCAATTTTTATAAAAAGAAAATAGTCATGGAAGCTGGTCATTACAACAATTATTTACGAAGATATTATTATTGAATGCTTTGTTGTTGGATTTATAATACAATAAATAAATTAAAATAAAAGAGCATAAAATAAAATAGAAAGGAATAAGGAAATTTTGTTCGGTTTATACAGACAAATAAAATAAAATAAGTCACTCGTAGTGTATTACAATATGTAAATATAGCCCGTTCAGTATTAAAACCGTTGCACGTCACATCTGTCATAACTGTACTATGTTGCCAAGCCATTGAAATAATATGAGAATCTAGTATATGTCAAATGAAGTTTATCAAATATTCTAGGTTAGGTTTAGTTATTGATGGTTATTGCGTGCAAAGAAACTTCGACTTATTTCAGTTACATACAGAGATGTTACATATAAAATTTTAATTTGTATGTTAACCGTACATCACTAAGAAATTCTTATTTTTACTCTGGAATTATTTTTAGCACTAAAAAGGTATGTATGGGATAGTTAACACTTTTATTTGTATGTTTATACCACACACTTAATTAGTTAGAAGATACGGAACTATTCTAGTATTTAAAATGCATGTATAGTATCAAGGAAAAAATATTATCTAATATAATTTTTAGGTTACAATTACCTAAGTATATGTTGGCTTCTAAAATGTTGTCACTACAATATGAAAGATTGATGTAATGTTTACAGACATCCTATAAATAAAAAAATTCTGATAACCTGGATCTACCTCCTTTTTAAAGGTAGGCAATTTTATTTTATATTTTGTTGAAATAAATCTTAAATTTTTTTTAGAAAAGCCGGGATGTGAAGCTTTAGTGTGTAGGTCATTCTCAACAAGGAAAATCATCCTGAGATATATGATCATAGCAAAAGAAAATTGTGCAGCAAGCACCACCACAGCTCAGAAAAGGAGAGCAAATCCATTCTATTCTCCGAGTGAAGGTATATGCAAATGATTGACTAAATCATAGCACTGAAATTAATACATATTATCCATATCCATCATCTTCTAATCAATCCAAATTTATATTTACCATTTTGTTTTAGCTCTCCAGCACCTACCGCAACTGAAAGTATTGCTAATAAACGATTGATCAAATGAGCCGTTTCAATTCAATAAAAACTATTAAATTAATTCTTTGTAGTTTTTATAAAACTTTGTGATATACACATTTACCTTTAGAAAATGCTGCCTGAATTACTTATTTTGAATATCATGATTAAAATAAAATAATAAATAATGCCACCCCAATTTTTATGGAATTGTTTTATTAAAAAGAAACATTGCAAATTTATAAATTAGTTACTACACCGAAAAGTTTGTAATACTATTTTTTTAAATAATAAGGTAGAACAATAATTGTCAAATAGAAATCTTTCAAATTTGAGAGGTTCACGGACAAACCAATTCCAACCCGCAACTTCTGGAATGCATCTATTGGCTTGCTTGGCAGTACCCTGTATTAACTCAATAGGATTTTTAAAAAGATGGTAGGTAATACTTTGTGACTATACTGTTCTATCAAATCCACAATGTATTTTGTTGGGGGGTTTGTTTCTGAAAAAAACATTTATTGAAAGGACAGTATTCAAATAACCTATATTATTATTTTTGTAAAAATAAAAGTAAAACAGCATTTATTGTCTATTAGGTATAATTTGAAGTAAGACTTTTGAATGTATTAAACTAGTTGTGTAGTCTTCTGAATTCTAACATATAATTTGCTATATCACTGTTCAAATACAGTTTGTATCTACTTACTAGGCTGTAATATAAATAAGCTCAGCTTCAACATTTGTTGATTGAATTTTATATTGTGTCATTAACCTAATATTATCGAAAAGCATTGTCCATAATTTATTAGAGGTTCAGAAAGATTCAATAGTAATTGGTTTTCAAACCTTTTAAAAACATGTTCTTCATTCATTTCCCCATGATAATAACTCAACTGAGATTCATATAAAAATATACTTTCTGCTCCATCAATACAACCATCTTCATTCTCAGCATGTAATACAAAATATCTAGAATAAAAACAATTTTGCATTCTAAAATTTTACATTATCATTGTAACATACCTTTTGACATGAACAGCCTACAGCATCATTTTGGAAAATTCAGGATTCATTAATAAAAACAAATTTATACAGTGGTTTATTTTTGTTGTCCTCTTTGTGGATGTGTATCATATTTTAGTAAACTACTCAGGAACATTCTACATTTAATAATTATTGTTCTTCCTCCAATTACTGCAGTAACATTCCTAAAGTGACATGATTATCTATAAAAAAATGTCCATTTATAATTGCCAAGTATTAAGAATATAATAAATACAGTTGATTGGGTATAATATTGAACTTATTCATACTTGCTTCATAAATGCATCAACTATTGCAGTATTATTAAGTTTCATTTATACGTTTTTTTGGATGTGACTTTAACTTTGATAACTCATTACTGCTTGTGAAAAATTACTCACAATTCTTTGCAGTTTTTGTCACAACATAACCCCAAAAATGTCAAGACGTCAACTGAACCTGAAATAAACCATTTTAATCGCGGCAACAGCGCGCATTTTTGCCGACATAAAAAGTTTTTATTAAGACTGACGTTAGTTTGAGTTTAATATTTAATTAACCTACGAGCTGTATTTGATATGAAATTAATTACGAAACCTTTCTTTAAACATATATTTATATTCTTTAATACAATGCGACCTACAAATTTCAATATTTATTGAGTTTAGAGAGGCTTAACATAGTAATTGACAGATGATTGTCAGCAGCAATCGAATGACATGATATAAACGAACGTCTCTTTTTCGACACTTTGATGACGTGCAACGGTTTTTGTACTGAACGGGCTATATGTACACAAAACAAAATATTTCTCAAGAGCCGATTTATGACATCCACAAACCATCAGAAAATGACAGTAATGACAGAAATTCGCAAAATAGTTAAAATCGTTTCAACTTTTTTGCGATTTATCCGCACTTTCGCGTAGGCAAATTTCGCATTTGTGAGTATGGATGAAATACGCGAATGTCCGACAACAATCTGGATTTGACACATTATGTAAAAAAAATGCGAATTTCGCCTAAGTGAGTATTAAGCTTAATGCTTACGCTTTCGTAGTCAGTTTTATGAAAAAAACGCGTGGAGCATCTTTTTCTACTTTAAAAACACAGGCACTATTAAATTTAACATTTATTGTGCCAGTATTGTCACGTCCCCGTTAAAAAACGCGCGAAATTCAATAGTGACACAACCTCCATCTAGCGGTAACAAACTTAGATGCCGATGTGCCATTATTGTTGGGTATTAAAACACAAATTTGCGAATATTATGGTACAATTAACTAAAAATGGCCATTTTTGGAGATGTGCCACTATTGCACCCAATTAGCGGTAAAAGTCTAGTTTAGTGAACCAACGCGGATTTTGACGAAATATTTTTTTTTAAATTAATTCGAGGTCGCTGAACACGAAAATGAAAAAAGAAATCGGCGCTCTCTTACCAAAAACGAGTTATGAATTTTTGAAGATGAGTTCAGATCAGCACTGCACTGGTTTTATTGTCATATAACAACTGATTTAAATGATGCATTATAAAGTCTACACAATGTTAATTACACTATAATTACTTTTTACGATATTCCTCTCACACACACATTTAAAAAACACTGATATTGATATTCATTTCTTGCAAATTCGTTTTTTAATTCCACAATTATTATATATTTTGACATTTTCATGTAACATGACTGACATATAAGTTTTGGTCTGTTTCCGCTCAGTCGCACAACTTGTACCTAATAGCAAATCCAGCCATTAGATATTTAGCCACTTGAATTAGTTGCTGAATATTTTCGATTTCATGATCGTGACATAGAAGATATAAACAAGATGAACATCATGAACATACACCTATTTTTCCGATAGCTGGCGCTGTATTTGGCTCAACTTTCGTTTAACTGAAATCGGTTATGGAAAAATTATATGAACAGCCATCTACATACTGTGAGAAAGGCGCGCCGGATCGACGTTTCGCAAAAATGTCAAAATATATAATAATTGAGGAATTAAAAAAAGAATTTACAAGAAATGAATATCAATATCAGTGTTTTTTAAATGTGTGTGTGAGAGGAATATCGTAAAAAGTAATTATAGTGTAATTAACATTGTGTAGACTTTATAATGCATCATTTAAATCAGTTATTATATGACAATAAAACCAGTGCAGTGCTGATCTGAACTCATCTTCAAAAATTCATAACTCGTTTTTGGTAAGAGAGCGCCGATTTCTTTTTTCATTTTCGTGTTCAGCGACCTCGAATTAATTAAAAAAAAATATTTCATCAAAATCCGCGTTGGTTCACTAAACTAGATTTTTTCCCAATTAGCGAATATGTACCTAAATCTACGAAAATACAGTATCCGCCAAAATAAACAGCACCGAAAATAAAAATAAAAATTAATTTTTAATTTCTGTAATGTAAGTGTTCAAAATGTTCACCATTTCGACGCAAACAAGCTTCATATCGATTTTGTAAGTCAATAAACACATTTATAAAAAGTGGTTGATGTAACTGCCGAAAAATATTTTGTATTCTTTCCCGTAGTTCGGCAATATTCGCCGGCGGATTTTCCGAGTGAAATATTTTGTCCTTCATTATGCCCCAAATGTATGCGTCAGGTGGCGTCAGATCAGGTGAATGAGAAGTCTGTTCCCCGAGAAATTATTCTATTTTCCGTATGAACGAAAATAATGCTCTACCAAAAACACTGTTTCTTCCGTTGTTAGAACCATTTTCAAATCAAATTTAACTGCAGCGTACTATTAATATATCAACTAATGACAATTAAGTCAAATATGACAAATCCATATTACATAAACAACTCCACAGCACTTTCTGTTTCGGTACTGTTTATTTTGGCGGATACCGTACTATCAACAGTTTGTAATCCGGCAACGTCAGTGCGTTTGAATTTACCGGTCAAATTGTACTACTAAACTCTGGTCTAGTGTTGCCAATATGTTTCTGTTCAACTTACCGGCGTGTATTGTGTGTGTTTTTTAAACTTTGCGCTGTTATATCTTAACAATGCCAGGAAGGCTGCGGCTATTTCCTTTGTAGAAACTGAAAAACGTTCTGCAGGGCTGGCCTTAATTCCTGCGGAGCGGAACAAAAAAGGAAGAAGAAGACAGCATACCTATTTCCAGGACTGAACCAATTCAAAATATCTATCGGTTACTTAAACCGGTAGAAATTTAAGGCACTGTTAAACCTTAGCAAAAACACTGTAAACTCAATCAACACATGTGCAATATGGAGCTGAAAGCATCAAGTGAATGTCGCTTTTGTCATGAAAAAGGGGAAACACAACTACCCTTACTGACAAAATGCTTTCTCTCACTGAAGAGTTTTCTCCGCCTGGGCTAACCCCAAGTAGAAAATGGAGAAATCTTCTATTTGATAATGTACGAAGTTTGTAGGTAACGGTTTTTTTGAGATATACTATATTGATTTTAATTAAGTCAATATTTTTAGAATATGCCCTTGCCAAAACTCCTCTAAGGTAGTGGTTCAAAAGATTCCTGTTATTTTAATAAAATTGTTCATCATCTGTCATATCTATACAATACTTCAAAAACTGACTTAACAGCGTCATCTTCAAAGGGCGCTAGCTCCCTTAGGAGGAACTTTTGGATATGTTAACGTAAAGCCGATTTATACGGTCGATCTAATATTTTTACCTCAAAAAATTGTTAATTTATTTCCTTATACATTTCAGGGTAAAAGAAATTGAGGAGCTTATTATTTTAAACGATGACCTGAAAATGCAGGAAAGCCAGTTTAAGGAACATTGCAAGAAAGAGTTGGCGAATTTAAACAAATTAATTGAGTGAGACTCGAAATGTCTGAGAAACAATAAAATAAATTTAAATTGTTCCTCTTTTTTTAGAGATGCTAAAAATGCAAAGAGCAATCCTTCCGTTGAAAATGCCGTAGATTTGACAAAAGAAATAAATGATACCACAGAAAAAATTCGTGTATTGAGAATGAAATTAGCCAAAGTAAATAGGGAGGTTGCCATGTTGCAACGACAAATAGATGATGTTCCAAACCGATCTGAATTGGCACAATATCAAAAGAGATTTGTTGAACTATATAACCAAGGTAAGTTTTAATTTAAATAAACCTATAAATTATTTGTATAATAGTATATTATTCAACAAGCATATCATGATGGCTACTATTCACTAAGGTGCGTTTAAACAACTAAGTGCATATTAGCCATTATATGTTAGTAGAATAATATATTTTGTCCACCACTATTAAATACCTGTTTATAAATGAATTTATTATTTTTTTCTTTTCTTCAATTATTTAGGAAGGGATTATAGGCTTTCATATATAATGTTTTCGACTTTCCTGTCAATAAATTTAAGGAAACTATTTATTCTGCTTCTCTTATTTTTGGCGGGGTAACATTCATTTCAGTGTCTAATTCGCTTTCCATATTATATACTGCGCGTCAGGGAAAACGGGCCACATAATAGATAATAAAAAGAAGACAATACTTACGCAAGGAAGTAGTAGACAAGAAAAAATAAAACGACAATGAACCAGTAGTTTGTATGTTATTAAGCCATTATATCAAATATTTTATTTTGGTTAGTTATTAAATGATTTCTTAATTCAATTTGGAATTTCTTTAATTTGTTTATTTGTCTGAGGTGAATCGGGATTGTATTAAAAAATTTTGGACCGAAGAATGATGATGATCTTTGACTGACTGATTTTTTAAAGAATTGTAGAGGTATCTCCATATTAGTAACTGATCGAGTTAAATGGGTGTTTTTGTGGTTAAATTTTTCGCCGCTTTCATATATTCTTATTATACATTGATAAGCAAAGAGTAGTTTAATGTTAAGTATCCTCGATTCATCATACAATTTTTTCATTGAAAATAGCTTTTCTTTTTTTGGGATGATTTTTAAAATAGTGTTTTGTGTTGTTTCTAAAATTTTAATAGTGGTGTGAAATGCTCCACCCCAAGCTACTATACAGTATCTTAATAAAGATTTCACTAGGGAATTATAAAGTATTAGTAAATTTTTCTTTGAAAGAATTTCTCTAAGAACATAAAATTTATGCATTAAGGCTCTCAATCTATTGCTAACATGGACAATATGTTGTGACCAACGTAGGTGTTGGTCAAGTATAACACCTAAATATTTAATTTGGGATACTTTATGTATTAGGGGGCAGTTTCAATCGATTTTGTGACAGTCAATTTCAAAGTTTTCAGGTTGTTTAACGATGGTTGAGCTGAAAGTAATACATTTTGTTTTCAACACATTTAAGGTTAGTAGATTATTATTTAACCATAAACTTATCTTTCCCAATGCTGTTTCTGCGGTGAGTTTGACCTCTTGCCATTATTTACCAGTGAAAATAATTACAGTATCATCCGCGTAGCATATGACTTTACCAGAGAAGTTATCAATTTGTGTAATGTTATTCATATACACGAGAAAGAGAATTGGTCCTAATACGGTCCCTTGTGGAACACCCACCTTTACTAGGCAATTGGAGCTTCTGCCTTTTCCGATTTTTACGCGCTGGGTTCTGTTTGATAAATAGTTCGTAAGGAGTTCTAGTGCTACACCTCTAATGCCATAGTTATTGAGTTTGCCAAGTAGAATGTTATGCGAGACGGTGTCAAATGCTTTGGCTAAATCGAGAAATACTGCAACACATTTTAATGAATCATCTACTGCGCCAACCGTCTTTTCTAGAAAATCAACTACTGCATCTTCAGTGCTTGAATTTTGTATAAACCCGTACTGACATTCTGTTGTAACATTATGACAATGAAAAAAATGTATTAATCTGCTTTTTACCGCATTTTCAAAAATTTTGGCCAAGTTATTGATTACTGAAATTGGCCTATAGTTGGTTAGTTCTCCAGGATCACCGGATTTGTATACAGGGGTGACAACAGATTCCTTCCATTGACTTTGAATTCTTCCCGATTGAAAGCAAAGATTAATGATATGCGTTAATGGAAGAGTAATATATGTATGTATGTTTTTTATTGTGGTTGCTTTTAGATTATCTGGGCCAGGTGCAGAGTTATTCTTTAATTTACTTATTAAAATAATTACTTCATTTTCTGTTATAGGTTTTAGGAATATATTTGATTCAACCGTATCCTTATTTGGAATTGTTACTTTATTTATTTTATTTGCCATATTTTCTCCCAAGTTAGTAAAAAAATTATTAAATGCATCCGCTTTTGATTTATTATTGTTGATATACTCATTATTTTCTGACTTTATAGATATATTTACAATTTGTTTAGACTTTTTTGTACTACCTGTAATGTCATTTATAACCCTCCATATTTTTTTGTAATTGTTTGCGGCTTGTGAGATTTATTTTGATAATGTTCGTTTTTTGTTTTTCTTATTAGGAAATGAAGTTTATTTCTATAGCTTTTATAGTGGTTTTCGAGCTCTAGAGTATAATTTTTTGATAATTTCTGTTTCAGATAGTCTCGTTGCTTTATGAAATTTATTAAACCAGTTGTTATCCATGGTTTTAGTTTAATTATATTATTGTTAGTATTTTTATTTTTTATAGCAGTGTTGTTCTGGATGAGTTTATCAATCTTATTAAAAAATATGTCGTAAGCTTGTTGCGGATCAGTACAACTAATTACATCAACCCAATTCACTGTTTTTAAAGATTGCTTTAAATTTTTATAATCTATCACAGACAATTTGTTTTCTAATTCCGTTAAGCCTGGTTTTTGCGTGGAAAAGGATATTAATACAAAAGGGGAATAATGATCTGTCATATTTGTGTGGAATATAATTGGTTCAATTTCAATGTTTTCTTTTAAGGATTTCTGAGCTCTAATAAAAATATGATCAATAGCAGCTTTTACTCTCGTCGGTTTATTTATATATGAAACAAAACCTTTAGAATTCATTATATTTAAGTAGTTATTTGTTATGTTAGTTTCTCTTTTTAATAGATCAATGTTTATGTCACCTACATATATTTCTAAATTTTGAAGTTCTATAGAACTTAGGTATATTTTTAAATTATCTAAATACGTGTTTAAATCGGTAGTTGGTAGTCTGTAGAAACCTGTAAGTCCTATTTTGCAATTTTTAGGAAGATTACTAGTAGTTAATACAGCTCTAAGGAATTTAGTTTCTTTTACAGACTCAATATTAATAATAGCTGATATAGTATTATAGTACCATCGCATTTGTTAAATACTGCCTCGTTATAGTGGATTGAAAACTTAGGAATGGAAAAATCTTGGGTATTTTTTATGTTACCTGTTTCTGATAATATAATAACGTCAAGCATATCTTTTGCCATTTCCCCGTACACCAGCAACTCATTAAAATGTTTTTGTAAGCTTCTTATATTTAAGTGAACAACTCCTAGCCCATATCTGTTCTTGTCTACTCTTCCCTGTATATATTCCTCGAAATTATCAATAAGTTTTGTCTCTATTTCTTCGTCGTCTAAGACATTCAAAAATTCTATCATAACTTATAAGAAAGTTGTCTCAAACACCCTAAAAATTTATGAAGAAAATACATCTCTGGTTATGTTCTATGTTATAATAAATGACTATTAAATGGAGAAAGTAAAAGAAAAAAAAAAGAAAAGATAAGGGAAAAGGTTTGAATTAGTTTTTCTCTTTTTTTTCCCTTCTACCTTTAGGTTTCATTACATTTTACAATTTTTTTTAATTATATTTATGCACATAGGAGAAATCATTTAGCTGATAATAATTTATCAAATTCATTTCTATTTCTAATAATAGATATTCTATTGTCCTTGTTTACATAAATTTTGCCATACTCTGTCCAAACGTTTTTCAAACCTTGAATACCAATAGCTTCTTTTAACAAATTCACTCTTAATCTGGTTAGGTCTTCTCTTATGACAATCCCCGTGCCCTTAAGCATATACCATTTGTTTTGTTCCGAGATCTTTTAATTTTAGAAAAATACCTCTACTTTTATTTCCTTCTCTCTTCCCAATCCTGTAGCTTAATAGGATATCATTTTCGTTGAGATTAAGCGACATATTTTTATTTAAATTATTTATTATGACTTGTCTTGTATCTTCTTCTGGAGTCTCTTTTAAATTAAAAACTCTTAGAAAGATATCTAGTCTAGATCTAGTCGATTGATCCATTTGATCCATTTTCAACTCAATCTCTACATTTTCCATACTGAGAGTAGTTATTTTATTTTGCAAATTATTCATTTTGTCTTTACCACGGGTTGCTTATGGGGGTGGCTCAGTAATGTTTTGGGCAGACATTTCTTTTGAGGCACACACGGATCTCGTCGTGATTGACAGAGGCGCACTAACAGCACGCAGAGATCCTTGAAGATTATGTGCTACCATATGCTGGATTTGTTGGTAATGGTTTTCTGCTAATGCAAGATAATGCTCGATCGCACACGGCAAGAATGGTAACGGAGTACCTTGAAGAGGTTGGTATTGCAAAAATGGACTGTCCCGCTCAAAGCCCAGATCTAAATCCTATTGAGCATATTTGGGACCAGCTCGATAGACGTGTAAGACGTCGCATACGTGCTCCATCAACACGTGAAGAGCTCCGATTGGCCCTGATTGAGGAATGGACCAATTTTCCTCAAGCAAACATTCAGAATGTACTGCGTGTTCTATGCCCACTCGCATGAGAAGTGTCATCCAGTATCGAGGTGGCAATACGCCTCATTGAAAAATAAACACCGACACTTTTTGTGTGTGCTTTGTTTATTGTAGTGTCAACTGAAAGTGTTGATTGTTGATTGTAACCCGTATAAACATCATATAACATGTTAAAAGCATTATTGAATTAATACATCATACATTTATTACAACAAAAATAAGCTAAATTTAAAAAATTGGATAATTTCGCAAATTTTTGGGGTGGCCCATTTTCCCTGACGCACAGTGAATTTTCTTATAATTTTCCATTTAAATTCAGTACTTGTAATAATTAAAATTCTTGCAATCAGCTGTAAATTATTTAAAACGTCACTTTCTTAGTTTTGGCGTCATCTTACGCTCTATATACAACAGCAATTATTATAAGTCTTCGTAGCGTAATGGTTTAGAGGGCTGACTGCATAAAATGGAGAATTGTAGGCATAGGGTTCGAATCCTGGTCGCGGTGATAATTTTTATTTCTTATATTGTTAGATTTGAACATTGGTCCTATTTATCCGTGTCATGTGACCTGTTCATTATCCACACCTATTATTCACTGGTAAATAATTTACGTCATTATACTTGAAGAAGCACACCTAAAATGTAAACATTATCAAATAGTCGTGGACAAAAATATATATGTATATTAGTGTTACGTCAGTCGAAACTTCTCACCTTTTCCTATCCTTAAACAACTCCCATATACCCTGTATACCAAATCCATATTATCCACTCCCGCTGGCTATTCCCAAATTCCTCAAAATCTTCTACAAAAGTCTCACCCCTTCCTCTGATTGTTCTCGAACGGATAAAGGCCGAAACTCACTTAACAGCACAGCACCTGACAAGCATCGTCACAGCACCGTCGAGTGGTCAACTTGATGGTTGTGTATGGGTTCACTTAACGCATGGACATGGCAGTTAAAAAAAAATTAAAGAACACGATTTATAGGAGGAGTAAACTCCAGTCGTGCGTCGGAGCTAACACACACACACACTTTTTTGTTTGTATGCGGATATTTTATTAGGTAATTATTTTATTTCCAGTGGCAGTAAAACATAAGGAAACAAAACAGTACTATACCCTCTACAATACTTTGGAGGATACTAGGGTATACATGGAAAAGGAACTTTCGTTACTTAATTCAATTTCAGACAATTATCCCGAAGCAATGATGTCAATTAAAGGAAAAGGAGACTTTTTAGATCAGTTTCAGAATATTGTAGAAAACGTACGCCAATTAAAGCTGAAAGCTGAACAAAAACTTAATAAAGAAAAACAGACGCGAGATCAGCTGAGTGCGACATTACAGAGTTTAGTGGAACATCAACGAAAATATGTCACTGCTGTTAAACAGCTAGATTTGGAATGTAGGAAACACGAATCATTAATGAAATCTCAAAGTTAAGTTTTTGGGTAGAATTCGTGCGATTCTAATTTATAGTAAATTATTCTCAGCCAACCTTGCGAGTTGGTCCAATGTCGCAAAATTGACTTTGTAAAATATTTGCAAATAAGGCTTTTTTCTTCAATTATTGCATTATTACAATCTACCGTTTGGTGTCGTTTCATTATTATCTATCCAAACTCCTACATTAGATTAGATTAAAATATATGTTATGAGGTGGCTACTGGCCTATTCCACTACAACCTTTTCAAATCCATTGTGGTCCTCTTTATCTATATATTACTTTCCCCAGCCCGACTCTCTTAACGAAGTCCATCAATTTGAGACATCTATCCTACAGTTAGTAACTTTTCGTTGCCTAGTACAAAGAACCGCACATTTGCCATTTGCCAGGTTGTTTCTTCCTCTAATTGACAAAATCTGCACATGGCTTCGTCTGTCGATCCCATCAGCTATAAGTGCTTTTTGAGCTTACAGTGTCCAAATAGCAAGTTTTGACAGTATTGTTGTTTTATTGTGAACTGTTTCGCTTGGCTTTGTCCTGGTGAGTTTCTCTACCATTCCATGGATATATGGGTTACCCTCTTTTCTGTAGCTTTTTTTTGTCGTCGTTTTTGTAACGCTACAGAAGGACTATGGTACAACGAATTGCATTGATGAGCCTAGTCTGATCATTTCATCTTCTTTTTCGTTGTCGCTATGGCCCTTGTGCCCTGGAATCAAAGCTACCATAATATTGCTACAGTCTCCCAGTACATCCAGGGTACCTAAGCTCACAATCCCATACTAGCTCAAAATTGACCTCTATGGAATCGAGTGCCTTTATCGCTGCCTGGCAGTCTGTGAAAATGTCAATTGTACAGTATGTTCTTTGCTGCTTTTAATTTATACTGCACAGTGGTGGATTGCCGTCATTTCCGCTTGTAAAATTGTGATATCCTTCGATAGGATTACTAAGTAATCTATTCCTTTGTTTCATCCATACCACCTCGGCTCCTGTACACCCTACGACGTTTTCACTTTCGTTTCACCAACATTCCTGTATTTTGAATAATTTGTTCTTCACTTCCTACTCAAACTTCGTCTTATGAGAAGGAAGCGTTAGAAGGAGTATTTTCTCGTCTAAGTACATAATGACACTGTCGAATTTTAATTACCTTCCAATATGACCCTATCATGGAGTCACGCTACTCTATAGGTGGTACGTCCACACGAACTACCCTGTGACGACACGCAGTGGCCCGTTTAATGTGACTTTTTTTGCGCCACTAGGCGACGTCACCGAGTCGTTCGTCTGCACTGGCCTTTAGAGTAGGTTCGTTCCAACTGGCGCTCAAGTGCTGTATTTCTTTCTCGCTCCAACTGATTATAGTATCGTTCTTGGGACGATACAAAAACTACCTTCTGGAATGGGTGATAAAGTTGATGTGTCCATCCCTAATTCGAGTTTGCGCACTATATAGTATTCGATACGATTCTAGAACGGTTCCTAAATGCCACTTGGAACAAAGCTAGTATTTCTTATCATATATTTTTTCAAAACTGATATAGATATGTAATTGTCGAAAATAAATTGTTTTATAATCCAGAAAAACTCCTAAATATACAAAATATATTATAAAATGTTATTTTGATAATAAATTATTTTAAATATTACAACTTTCTCTATTTATCTTCCTGTTGTTAAGGCTTATTATTATTATTAATAAAAAGTGAAAATGGGGCTAGATGTAAACCACAGATCACTTACAAAGTGAAAACCTATAAAAGCCCATTTATACTGTGTGGAAAAGCCAAATGGAATAAATTCCCCCCAATCTTTTAAATTGGAAGTAAGTGCTTGCTAGATAGGTACCGTTTTAAAGGTGTCTTAAGACTAGAAGTACCGGAGAGGTCAATTTGACACTTTTTCAGAAAGTGTCACATAAGTATTACATATTGGGATTTTATTTGTTTTTTGTTAATTTTTGCAATTAATTGACAGCTATAACGTTTTTAAATCGATATATCACAAGTCCATACTTCTCACTTAAAAAATTTGGGGTTGTAACTGCCACACGAAGGAGGTTGAGGACAGGGATCTATAGGAGAAATTTTGGAATTTGTTTTTGGTAACCGACATTTTGTTTATAGCAATTACTAAATATGCAAGTCGAAGACATGAAATTATTTCGACAATTCAGGAGATCCCAGTGCTGATCGAAGAGTCCTGATTATTTATTTCAGTATTGGTAGAAAAAACTTTTCTACTCTTTCTACTTTTCTACTCCTATACTATAAGTTGTAAATTAAATGCCAATTTTTAGTTTCATAATGATACTCATTATAACACTGGTTTTTATTATGAAACTGAAAAATTGACCAATATAAATCTAGATTTTTAAATATCCAAGTGGGCAGATCCAATAGTTACTGTAGAATGTTTGAAAAGTTTCTAAGAGATTCGTGTTTTATGACAGTTTCAATCTTTTGCGTTGGTTTTAAAAGAAATGTCGATCGATGAAGAGTTTTCATACACACCACCTGAAATCGCCGAAAAGGCGAAAAATTGATCCAATAGTTTATTACCTGAAAAATCAAAAAAGGTATAATATGATAAATTTTATGGTCAATTTATGGATTGGAGGGTAGCAAGAGAAGTATCATCTTTCATATTTTATTTCTTATTGTTTGTATAAGAAAGTATCAAAAAATTAAAAAAAGCAATGTTGTTGAATTCAAATTAAATTTCTTGTTCGTAGAAAAAATAGTGTATGCAACTCTCCTATAATGGTTATTAATACACTCGCATTAATCATACGAAACTCGCCTTCATTACATGGTCATTCATTCATTCATATATTTGGGTTGTGCTCATCAGCCCAGGCACTTGAACTGAATCTTTGTACCATTTCCCATGTTATCTACTTCCATTCCAGAAGCTTCGTGTCTTCTATAAAGGTCACTAGTTTGACTAGAGGGATTTTCAGTAGTTGTGATGGTTGTATAAATTCCTCTCCAAAGTGCTTCCGTCTAAGTTCTTGTAAGTCCTCACAGAAGCAGAGTATGTGGGTAGGTGTTTCATCATCAAGTTCACATTTTCTGCACATAGGTTCACTTGCGAATCATTTCCCTGACACGTAAAGTGCAAAGAGTAACATCTATCAATGATTCCCCCCTTGATGTTCTAAATGTAGGCGTATTACCCACATTCGCAATATCAAGTTCAGTAGTACATAGATAGTCAAATAGTTTCTTACCTCTGGTGTTGTTGTCTTTGCTGCCCCAACTGCTATGGTGTGCCATGACATCCAGATTATGTCTCCTTGAATATTCCATCAGGTTCTCCATGTTAGTCCCCGGTAGTGGTTCTTCCGAATCGATGGGAAGATACAGAGACACTATTATTGTCTCTAGTACTACCCTATCTTTTTCGAGTATAATCTTTGCTGCCACCATGTCACCCGTACATAGTTCCATAATCGGCATCAAGTTGTATTCGGATCTATACCAAATACAAGTTCTTATTTCAGTACGATCAGTTCCCATTATCAGTCCCATTCCCCTAATATTAAGCCCCAGTATCTTACCTTTGTTTATCCAAGGTTTTTGAATTAGAACGATGTCTATGTTTTCAGCCACCACTCTTTGTTGTAGGACAGCGGTGGCTGTCTTTTTGTGCTGCAAGTTAACTTGTAGCACCTTGAAGGTCCTTTGAGGTTGATGGTACAGGTTCTCGATCAGTCCCTGTTCCCTCCTCGGTCGAGTTTTCCAGGGTTTTAAAGCTGGCCCGCTGGAATAGATAGTACGGTCTCCATTGAGCCCGCACCAGTCCTTTCATGGACTCCCCATCAATCCGGAGACTCACATGCAGACCCCTGTCGGATGACTTGGAGCCGAGGATCATCCAGCGATCAACCTTCAGCCCTGGATTCTGTTTCTCGAGCCTCCTCAACCCCACTTTCAGATCCTCTTTCTTAGTCTCAGGAAGTAGGGCGATGACTCGTTGCTGCTTTGGAAGTTCATCACTCTTGATGAGCTTCCAGTTGGTTTTCTGTGACAAATAGTCCCTCATTATAATGAAGGACTCCTCATTGTCACAGATTAGCCCGTAGTAGCCGTCCATGTATCGACTGGCTTCAAACCTAGGCAGCTTCTGCACCTCGTCGATCATGTTAGTTAGGTTCTCTTTGATAGACCCCACCTGATCTTCAGAGACCACTGTCTCTGGGAAATTTTTTGGGACCACAGCTGCCTTGATCCCTTTGAGGGCCACGCTGTATTTAATACCAGTTTTAATACCGGTACCAGTGGTACGTTTGGCCCTCTTATCTTTCTTTTCCTCAGGAGTGCTCCTGGCTGACACAGTTCGCTTAACGCCCTTAGTCTGCTGGTTTACACCCTGTTTTGATGTTGAGGGAGTCGGCAGCACCACATTTTTGGTGTCAATACCTCGTTCCCTCATTTTTTTCAGCTTATTACGCTGGGCACCTGAAAGTTTCCCGAACGAAGCTTTGCTTGCCACAGGATTCGCTATAACGTCTCCTGGTGGCGTGGTTTGATCTTGGGCTCCAGAAGTGTCTGGCTGCGTTGGAGACACTTCTGTCTCCATTGCTGCCGGATCTTCCAAATCACTTTTACTAGGAGTCTCTATAGGCTCCGTAATAATTTTTTGTATCTCTTGGTCCATATTTGTTCCCACGAGTATAGGAGAAAGAAGGTCGGTACCTGCAGAGCTCCTTGTACAAGGCTAATTGCAACGGGGTGCACTAGGTGCCCGGAGGTTAGTGGTCTCGTGGCGAGAAAGTACTTTCCCCACATGCTGCACACTATACTTTTTCTACAACTGCACAAATTTAAAGATTACAAGTAAAGTAACTTAATATTTATTTTTATGGTTAGTAAAACAAAAATAACACTAAAGTATGCCATCTCTATACTGTTAAATAATTTAATTTAAAATTATAGTTGATGGTGAAACTTGTACAATTTTGTGTTGTCAAATCCGGAACGTCATTTCTTTTCAATAAATTCTCCGTTATATTAATTAATCTGACAGTTTTGTGACAACTAAGTAGGTATTTAAAGATGACAGAAGCCTACTTTTTGTAAAACTTAGTAGGCTTCTGAAGATTTTTTCTACAACTGCTATGAAAAGTGACGTCTTATACCTTACTTGATTTCAAAACCAAATATTGCTCATACTGTGAGAAATATCATTTCTCACGGCACTTTGCCCACGCCACATACATTTATATGGAGAATCAAATAAAATCGACAAAAACTTAGTAGGCTACTGTCATCTTTAAATACCTACTTAGTTGTCACAAAACTGTCAGATTATATTAGAAAATATGTTAAAAATTTTAAAAAATTGTCAAAAATTCTGAAATATGGTCAAAAATTGTCAAAAACTGTCAAAGTTTTGAAAAGGTTAATAATTGTCAAAAATTGTCAAAACTGGTCAATAATTAAAAAAGACTGTCAAAAATGGTCAATAATTGTTAAAAATTGTCAAAGATTTGGAAAAATTGTCAAATATTTTAAAAAATGGTCAAAAATAGTCAATAATTGTTAAAATTTTGAAAAATGATCAGACTGTCAAAATTTTTGAAAGTTGTCAAAAATGGTCAATAGTTGTCAGAAACTGTCAAAAATGGTCAATAATTGTTAAAATTTTGTAAAATGGTCGAAAATTAACAAAATTTTGAAAAAATTGTCAATAACTATAAAAAAATGTCAATAATTGTTGAAAATTGTCAAAATTTTTGAATAGTTGTCAATAATTGTCAGAACCGGTCAAAAATGCTCACAAATTGGCAAAAATGGTCAAAATTTTGAAAAATTGTAAAAATTTTGAAAAAATGGTCAAAAATGGTCAGTAACTGTAAAAAATTGTCAAAATTTTTGAAAAATGGTCAAATTTTTTGAAAAATTCTCAAAAATGGTCAATAATTGTCAGAACCTGTCAAAAATGGTCAAAAATTGTCAAAAATAGTCAATAATTGTTAAAATTTGGAAAAATGGTCAAAATTTTTGAAAAATTGTCAAAAATGATCAATAATTGTCAAAACTGTCAAAATTGGTCTATAATTGTCAAAAATGGTCAATAATTGTTAAAAGTTTAGCGAAAAGAAATGACGTTCCGGATTTGACCATACAAAATTGTACAAATTTCACCATCAACTATAATTTTAAATTAAATTATTCAACAGTATAGAGATGTGATACTTTAGTGTGATTTTTGTTTTACTAACCATGAAAATAAATATTGAGTTACTTTACTTGTATTCTTTAAATTTGTGCAGATGTAGAAAAAGTATAGTGTGCAACATGTGGGGAAAGTACTTTTCCCCCTTGTTGCACAATATACTATTACCGGATCCCATATTACACGGTAAAACAAAACGGTAACAGTCTTTTTTATGCTTCGGTGTGTCCTTTGGCAATTTGGCCGTGAATTAATGATTGATTATGTACTATTTTTCCTTTTTTTTCTAATTACTTATGTTTTGTTGACATTTTTTGAAAATAAAGTATTTCAGTTTAAAAAGGTTGTCTTTTATTCATAAAGTTCCTATTTTTTTGTCACTTTGCCATATCGGGGCATTAGCGTTACTGTGCTGCGCTATTAGCCCGATAAGTAGGGGTAATAGCGCAAATGATGTTTTATTTTTATTTTTAATTGATAAACAAAAAAACCTCATTTTAGTGAAGTTTTGCATTTGAAACATAAAAATACATAAAGTCAGTAACAGATTGCAAAAAATACAAATTTCTATCATAAAAATCATTTAATTTAAGAACCATCAAAATTTTACCTGCGCTAATAAAAAAGTTCATATAATAGCCTTTTTGGTGTGCGTCATTGATTGTGTCCTTCTAACACATTACGTTTGAAGAAATGGAAAAAAA
Organism: Lochmaea crataegi; assembly: GCA_947563755.1. Lineage (NCBI taxonomy): Eukaryota > Metazoa > Arthropoda > Insecta > Coleoptera > Chrysomelidae > Lochmaea > Lochmaea crataegi. The sequence goes on along the minus strand of OX387427.1, from coordinate 52,646,994 downwards.
GGCAGGTCCGTGATTAATCTTAAACAAAATAACACAATAATGAACCGTTTAAACGTATTACAAACGTTCACCCTAATCTTTGTCTTACAAAAATTTGATTGGTTGATTGGTTTAGATTACGCGCAAACGCGACCTATCAATCGGGCGAAATTACATCGTTCAAAATACGATGCAGACGTTCCTTTAGTAGCGGCAATGTGTCTTACGTCTTTTTCTAATGTCCCACTGACAGTTCTCGTCAGGTCTGTATTTATGAAAAGTGAATATTAATCTTATTGAACACGCTGTATAATTCTTTTGCAGGACTATATCTACTAATATTAAATTATTTTAATATGTAAATTGAATATACAATTTGTTTTATTTTGCAGTGTTTTGATATCCCAAGTATTATTAATTTCAAAGCCTTTTCGAATTTGGCTGAATACGATCCTGATGATTTTATTTATCAAATTAAAGGTTAGCTATATGTCAAAATAACAAATAAAATATCGACATACCCAAAACCCGGATATACGTCACAAACGATGACGCACACCGAGAAGGCTATTATATGAACTATACCCCGACCTCCCCACGTCATCATACTTGAAGAAGCACACCTAAAATGTAAACATTATCAAATAGTCCTGGACAAAATATTTTATTCGTGTCTATACTCGTATCTGTCATTTTTTTTCGGCGACTTCTCGGTTGTCCTTATGCTCTGCTGCACTTTTACATATAAAAAATCCCACAGTTACATCAAATGGAAACGTTTTGTGTTGAACCAATTTAGTTGGTACTTACAACTTATTTTTTTTCCTCCAGATTTTTGACTACGTGAACCTTTCCACTCGCCTAACCTCATTTCTGTTTTATTTCAAATATCCATGCGACAAACTTAATTTGAATGTATTGCTTGAAACTATAACAATTCCTTTTTTTTTATATCTAAGCTATTAGGTAGGTATCACTCTAGAAATTTCCAGTCCATTATTCCTCTAATATTTAGGAGGTAACCGTGTATTTTAAGATAAGATCTAAAAAATTATTAATATTTAGTTTTTCTAAAATATAAACCTTTTATATGGTTATACTACACAATATAATACCTACACACCTTCCATTAAAGCATCTTTTGTGTTTGATATACCGAAATTATAAAATCGATACTAAACAATAATGAGCTTGAATGTTAGGTAGATATGGAAAAATTACACTCTTTATATTATGTCGAATCCGACGGGCTTTCCAACAGTAGTACTTAATTTTAAAAAAAGTTGTTCAGCATAGGTAAGTTGAATTGATTATTTCACCATTTTAACTTATTAAAACTTTATAAATATTTTAAATTAAGCCCCTCTACCACTAGAATGTAAAAAAATACCTAGTAAATAATATGAATTAAGCACTTTTGTTTGATTAACTCTAAAGTTAATAGTAAAATAATTTTTTTAAAAATTCATTCAACGAAATATGTTGAAATGAAGTACCATAATACTTACCTACCTACCTACCTTTTTTAGAAGTAAATTTATAAGAACAATCATTAACATTCATTCAAAATGCACGACGTTCCACAATGTATCTGTGAGCAGTTCACAAAAATTAAACACATACATCTTGTCTTTTTCCCTGCTCTTAGCAAATCTAGGTACACAGATAATATAGTAGCAGCAATAGATATAGTGACATACACGGCTACGTCAAAGGTTTCATTTGATATTTAAATGTGCAATAAAGCGAAAATGATTCACTCTGAAAGGAGAGCCGCATACACCTGTTCGTTGTACGTACGTTCGGCTAAATTTGTTCTCGCTTTACTAGTTAAAATAAAAACATACAGAAGGTTTTGTCGGCAATCGTTCGCATCACTATACTCATTGCTGCTATTATAAAATCAATCGCAAAGTTAAAACACGTAATCGTCTCCCTTGCCGACTTTTTCTTGTCTATAGGCATGCTGATCAAAAGAAAAAGTCGACAAAGGAAACGAACACGTTTTTAGTTTCTGAAGTTGTGTAACTTCAACTTTTGTTTTTAGTTTATAATGACTGTCGTTCACAAATATCGGTATAAAAAATCAAGAGATTGGAGAAGGACGTTTCGTGATCAAGCTACATTATTTTTCGAAAATTCTTCATTACACGGCGTCAAATATGTTGCGGAAAGCGGTAGAAGTTACACAGAAAGGTAAAATTTTCATTATTCATTTTATTTATCTATTATTAGTGAATAAATTGTTGAAACAAGTATTGGCGAGAAGAAAAGATCCCTGAAAATTGGAACAAGGCATTAATCATTCCAATTCACAAAAACGGTCCCAAGGAAGAATGCAATAACTATCGTGGAATAGCACTTTTAGATGTAATAGACAAAGTTCTGGCAAAAATACTTAAAAATCGATTAGACAAATACCACAAAGAAAATGTAGGAGAATACCAAGGTTTTAGAGCAGGTAGATCGACAATAGACCAAATTTTCATTATGAAACAACTTCAGGAGAATGCTTACGAACAAAACCCAAACTGTGTTGGACTCATCCCCAAGGAGATGCCTACCAACCAAACCCACCTCAAACTCGCCGTTACCCCCGCCTCGGAATCACTACCCTAGCATACTTCGAGACAAGCGGCGGTCCCTCGCACACTATCCGCTCACACCGTCATCTTCTCCCTCCTATCACTCCTGCCTCTCATGCCATATCGAGTCCTTCTCTCCCCCTTAACATGCTCTCTACTACTCCACTCACCTCCATCCATTCCTCCTCCCCCCTCAACATTATCTCCACCATGTTTTCCCAGTACACCGCCTCCCCTAGTTTTCTCTCCAACTTCTTCAGCACTTCCTCGTTCCTCCAGCATCTAAACACATGCCCCACATCATCCTCTCCATTTCCTCCTCCATCCATTCCCGTACCTCTTCTTTGGTCGCACCCCTCCAGCATTTGCTCCTAGCTCTAGCCAACACGTCCAATGGGTAGGACCTTGCCAGCACCGCTGCTGCCAGTCTACCCACTGTCCTGTACCCCTGCACCACCCTCAGCAGTATCCCTCTCTGCACCCGCAGAAGTGGCCTAACCCTCGCATTCACCCCCGCTCTTTCACCCCACACCTCCGCACCGTACAGCATACTCTGCTCTACCGTCCTAGTAATTACCCTCCTCTTCCACTCCCTCTTCACATTACACATCAATCTCCCCAGCCATGCTGCCCTCACTTTACCCTTCTCTGCCGCCTTTACCATATGGGTTTTGAAGGATAATTGGCTAGGTATTTCACAGACTCCTCCATGCGAATTCTCCTTCCCTTAACCATCACCCCCACTTCCCTTGCCCTGCTCCGTCCCTTCACTAGCAACCCCACCGTCTTATCTTCCGCCACTTCCAGTCCGCACCGCTCTATCTTCTCCACAATCTTCCTGCACATTATCTCCGCCTTTCTTTCTATCTCCGCCTCTCCCTTTGCCGTACATACCAGACACACATCATCCGCATACACCGTAATCTCACATCCCTCTTCACATACTATCCCAAAAACCTCATCAAACACATACTTCCAGATCGTCGGTCCAAGAACCGAGCCCTGAGGCACTCCAGCCTCCATCTCATATCTCCTCCCTCTGGAGTCTACAATCACACGCCCCGTCAGGTAGTCCTCCACCAGGTTAACCAGCCCCTGCTCCACTCCAAGCCTCAGCAACGCGCTCAACACTGCCCGTTTGCTGACACTGTTGAACGCGTTCCCGACGTCGAAGAACACGAGTAGGGCCAATTTCTTCTTCCTCCAGCTGCCCTCCCTAGCTCTTTCCACCAAACCCATCACCTTGCTCAGTGCCGAGATGCAAGATTTCCCCTTCGTGAACCCGTGCTGGTTTACCCTAAAACCCCCATTCCTACCAACTTCCTCCTCAATCCTATCCCTTATTATCCCCTCCATCAATTTACCCATACCACACAGTCCCCCGCCCGCTTCCCCTCTCTACCCGCCTTCTTCATTAGTATCTCCCTGGCTACCTTCCATCCTTCCGGGGACTCCTCCTCCCTCAGCACCCTGATGAATAGTTCCCAGAAGTACTCCCTATTGTCATCCAACAGCCTCTTCACCATATCACCCCTCAGGCCATCTATCCCTGGGGCTTTTCTCACTTTAATGTTTCTCCCCCAATCATCTACCTCCCACTTCTCTACCGGCCTTATCCCCCTCATTTTCACTACCCCCCTTGTATCTTGGATTTCCTGAATTCTGCCACCCACTCCTCCTTCTACCCCTTTGAACAATTTCTCTATAATCTCCTTCTCCCAATCCTCCTCTAGAACCTCGTTCCTATTTCCACCCATCCTCTTCACCGCTATCTCATACGCCTTTCCCCGTGGATTGTTTTCCAGTTCCCCCAGTAACTCTTCCCACTTCCCTCTTTTTTCCCTCTCCACTCTACGCTCCAGTTTCTTCTTCTTCTCTTTATATCTCCCTCTTCCCTCTATCCTTCCTCTTCCTCTCAGCATCCGTCTTCGTTCTTTCTTACACTCCCTCCACAGCTCCTCTATTTCCTCATTCCACCAATAATTGGCCCCCCGCTCACGCCCATTGCCCCTCTTTCCCTCTCTTTTGCAGCCCTGTATCACATTGTACAATTCATCTGCATCATTTCCAAGTCCCCTTCCTTTCTCTTCTCTTACTTTCTTCCTCATACTCTCTGCCTCGGCTTTCGTCCACTTCCATTCCCACTCTTTCACTAAATCCTTTCTCTCTTTCCTTATATCCGTCTCCACATACCTATGTAAGCTCAAGCTTTCCTCATCCTCCAGCACCCCCCAACTAAACACTCTTTCCCACAGCCATTCATCACATGCTGTTATATCAATGAATGATGAACCCCCGTCACCCCTCACGAAGGTGGGCAGTAGTCCATCATTCAGCACCACCAACCCGTTGGATGTTAACACTTCCTCTCCCCTCTGCTGTCCGTTTTCTTCCCCCCCCCCATATAGTATTCTTCGCATTGAAGTCCCCTGCCACCATTCTCCTTATGATCCTCCTTTTTCCTTTTGACACCCTCAGATCGTCCTCTAATCATGTCATGCTGCTCTCTTATTCTTCCAGGCTGACATTTGGGCTTATATACACACTGTACACCACCATGTCTCCCATTCGCACTACCACCCATCCATTTCCCTTCCTCACTTCATCCGCCCTCAATCCATCCCCCACCACTCTTATTCCTGCTTCTCCTGTATCGTCCATAATCCATCCCTGCTTCCCCACATATCTAGCATTCACCTCGGATCCACACACTACATCCACTCCCCTACTAAAAATCACTTCATCCAATATATCATGCGCTATCCTGCATTTCCCTAAATTTATCTGTAACACTCTCCATACATCCCCTACATTCCTCCTTCCCGCGCAATGCTGTCCCCTTCCTCCTATTTGACCAGACTCGTCCCCTCTGAGGGGTCCAGGGTATCCTTCCACTTCTTTCCTTCCCCTACTACAGTATCCGCCAAAATAAACAGTACCGAAAATAAAAATAAAAATTAATTTTTAATTTATGTAATGTAAGTGTTCAAAATGTTCACCATTTCGACGCAAACAAGCTTCATATCGATTTTGTAAGTCAATAAACACATTTATAAAAAGTGGTTGATGTAACTGCCGAAAAATATTTTGTATTCTTTCCCGTAGTTCGGCAATATTCGCCGGCGGATTTTCCGAGTGAAATATTTTGTCCTTCATTATGCCCCAAATGTATGCGTCAGGTGGCGTCAGATCAGGTGAATGAGAAGTCTGTTCCCCGAGAAATTATTCTATTTTCCGTATGAACGAAAATAATGCTCTACCAAAAACACTGTTTCTTCCGTTGTTAGAACCATTTTCAAATCAAATTTAACTGCAGCGTACTATTAATATATCAACTAATGACAATTAAGTCAAATATGACAAATCCATATTACATAAACAACTCCACAGCACTCTCTGTTTCGGTACTGTTTATTTTGGCGGATACCGTACATTCTACCTCCCCTGGCTTTTGTCCCCTTTCCCCACATACCCTACAAAGGAAGGCCTGCCGACAGCCTCTCGCCCTTCTTAATGTTCTCGATCCCCTCCTGATCGACTTCCCCGATAAACTTCAGGATTATCGCCCCATTTCTCCCCTTCTTTTCCTTCTCCCCATCTGTATAGATTGTTACCTCCGCCACCTCTCACCCACGCCACCATCTTCTTCAGCACCTCCACATCTACCTGCTCAAGCCTGTGGAGTCCAATGCTGTCCCCGCTCCCCACTACCCCAACTAGTCGACTCATCAGCTCAAACATCTTTTTCTTATCCGTACAATCTCCCTCCATCCGACAGATCAACACCTCCGTCTTCACCCTCACCCCATTCCTTTCCGTAGTGCGTACCTCCTTGACCCACTCCATTTCCTCTCCTTTTCCCCCTAGCATCGGGTACCTATCCCTAAACATCCTCTGTATTCCCTTCTCCATTCCACTGTCTTCCTTGGTCACCCATACCACCTTTACCTTTTCATCCCCTAATATTGGATTTCTCACTTTCACCTCTATTCCCTCCCCCTTTTTACCATCCCAGTCCCTATCTCTAACCTCCAGCCATCCTTCCCAGTCTCTTTGCCCCACCTCCCATCGTGTTTGCATTATCTCCTTTCTATCGTCCTCCCCCCTCAACCTCTCCAATTCCTTGACCCGCCCCTCTGCCGCTGCCTTCTCTTCCTCCAGCCTTTCCACCTTCTCCTCCAGTCGCCTTACCATATCCTTCAATCTCTCTACACCCTCCCTCTCTTCTTCCTTCCAATTCTCCATTTCCTTCTTTCCTTTCTCCTTCAGTTTCCTCTTCTGTTCCTTGTCCTCCAGAGGCGATACCTCCTTTCTCTTTACTCCAGTATCACTCCACCCTCTCGTCTCCCCCGCCTTATCAGGCGTTCGTTTTACCTTCGTCGATTTACCAAAAATTCCATTTCCTTGCCCTCCTTCATCCATAACCTCCTGTTCTATTTTTATATCTTCTTTTTCCATATTCCATCCCACGAGTAGCTAGGGAATTGAATGTCCACCACCACAGAGCCCCGCTTGTGGTGGTAAGGCTGGTCACCAGGTATCCCGGAGGCACCGTTTCTGACTGACTTTCGCGCAGCCATTCATCCATTGCCACGGTAGCTAACAACGTAGATTACGGATTGTTTTATCGAGGTTTACTCCTCTAGGCTTTTTCTCACGGTTGCCTCCGGACGCAGTGGCTTCCGTTGCCTACACTACACCACAACATAGCTGCCTACCCCTATGTTGCTGGCTTTTTATCGAGGTTTACTCCTCTAGATTCCTGGGAATCTAACCTATTAGTCGCCTTTTACGACAGGTGGGCTATCCCCTGGGGGTATTCTTCTGAGCCCGCCCCCAGACGGGAAACGAACAAAATCTAAGTCTGCATATGCTATTCATCGATTACAGACGGGCCTATGATACTATCAAAAGAAAAAAAATGTATGAGGCAATGAGGAAGTTTAATATATCAGTTAAATTGAGAAGGCTAGTGGAAATGACCATCCGAAAAACCGAGAGCAAAGTAACTTTGGAGGGCAGTACTTCTAACGAATTCAAGATAGAGAAAGGTCTGAAACAAGGAGACCCATTATCCACAACCCTCTTTAACCTAGTTCAATAAATCATACTAAGAGAAAGTGGTATAAAAACCCGAGGTTTAATTTATGGGAATAAACATCAATGTCTAGCTTATGCGGACGACATAGTACTCATGGCAAGATCCAGGAAAGAACTTCTAAGCGTATTTAAGCTACTGAAAGAGAAGGCAAGAGAACATGGTCTAGTGATCAACGAAGAAAAAACAAAATACATGGTAAACTCAAAAGACATATCACGAACAGCTAAAATAAGAATGTACCAAACAATAATAAGACCGTCAGTTACCTACGCTTGTGAAACTTGGACAATGAACAAAAAAGAGCAGAATAAACTAGAAATATGGGAACGTAAAATGCTCAGAAAGATTTATGGTGGAATTAAAAAAGATGGAATGTACAGAAGAGGAACAAACAGGGAACTATCAGAATTGTATAAACATCCAAGTATAACCCATATAATTAGAGCATAGAGAGCGAGATGGTTGTGACATATAGGCAGAATGACAGAAGATAGATGGGTAAAACGAGTGCTAAAAGGTGGAGAAGGAAATAAAAAGAGAAGCGGAAGAACGAGGAAAAAATGGTTGGAGGAGGTTAGGAGAGACCTGAGAACAGTGGGAGTATGGGTCTGGGAAAACAAGGAGAGGAACAGATAAAAATGGAAAGAGTAAGTGAAAGATCTCGAAGCCGAGGGACAGATAGGCCTATAGCGCTGATATATTTTGACGTTTTAAAAATGCAATCAACTTTGGATATTTGATATCGACATTGTCCTTTATTTGTATGAATGTTGTTGTATTATGTACTGAATATTTTCTGTATGTTAATTGGTTCAAAATATGTTAAAATATATATAGTGAGATATTTCGTACTGCACTTTCAGATTTATGTGGATAACATGGATCGCTGCAGGATTAGTTACTACTACCATAATTATTGTAAATTTATGGGAAAAATTTCAAACAAATCCAACAATAACTGGATTAGATACAGATTTTCACAACTGGGATGTTGCTTTTCCTGCTATCACAATTTGCCAAAATAACCCAGCAAATGAGGAAATAATTAAAGACTTCATGGATTCGCAGCAAAACAGGTAGATATTTTTTTAGTGTTATTTGTCAAATTTAATGAACGAGAGTGTGGAAAAATGATGAAATTTCGCAAGTGTCACTAATTTCAAAAACGGTAGGAATTAGAGATAGAAAACGAAAAAATCTTTCTGCATGGTTGGAGCTTCAAGAATAGGGGAAGGCAAGACATAACGACATAGCAGACAAAACGACATAGCAGACAAAACGACATATCAGCCTGTTCACGGTTAAATTCGTCGGCACTCGAGTTTTGCCAGCGGAGAATCATATTTCCCGGTACGAAGTAATGAATGGTTAGTAATTTAAATATCAATCACTCGGTACCAAAACTTCCTTCTACAAGTTTGTCCAAACAATCTGATTGTTAAGCTGTCCAGCTTTCTACGAGTTCTGATAACCAGCCTTCAACGAGTTCTTCTATCATCCCAGACGTTGATAAAATTTTGACAGAATTGTCTCCAATGCCGATATCAAATAATACGACAGAGCGTCGAAGGACAAACAGTAGCTATGAAAGCATTTTGACATTTGTAAATGAATTGAAAGAAAAAGAAGCTGAATAGAGAGAAAAAGAAACAAAAAAGTGTAATAGAGCTCGAGTAACTAAACGATTGGTGGAATCAGATGAAGAACCTGAATCATATGTAAACGACGATGAGGACGACTCAGATGTGACATCTACTGTAACGATCTATTCAGTCACTATAGGTCTCGAGAGAAGTGGACTCGGTGCAAACAATGGGTTCATGTAGAAAGTACTAGGGTTTCAATGAAAATTGAAAGTTTTACTTGTGAAGTTTGCAAATATTAAAATTGATATTAAAAAATGAAAAAAATTCCTCAAAGCTAATTATAAGAATTTTGTATTTTTTCAATAGCCAAGTGAAATTATAGTGAAATGGTTGACAAGTGTTCCACCTGCAATGATCCTGTTGGTGATAAGTCTGTTGCATGTGATAGCTGTCATATCATTATGCACCCTACTGAACATTGTACAGGTTTAAGTGCATCCGAGCTTCGTGCTGTGGTTATTCAAAGAAGAACTATGGTTTATTTCTGTACTGATTGCCGATTAGCATTTAAAAGTATTCCTAAGATATTGAGACTCTAAAATCTGAAGTTACGCTGCTTAAAGCTGAAATTCAGAAGTTGAAGGAAGAGAAGAATTCCTTTCCGGCACCTGATGACATCATAAATGAACTTCAGGAACGTCAAAAAAGAGCAAACCATTTGCTGATTTTCAACCAGCCTGAACCAGCAACAGCAGCTGAAGACACTCATCAGGTTAAATCACTTTTAATAAATGCTGGAGAAGATGGGGTTGCTGTGTGTGTGGACAATATTAAAATAATTCGTTTTGGGAAGAAAAACAAAAATGGCCACCGTCCGCTAAAGGTCATTTTTCCGTCTGCTCGTGAGGTGCACGAAATTCTAAGGAATAAGAAGAAGTTAGGTCGTGCTAATAAGGTATTTTTTCAGTTAGATCAGACTCCAAATCAGAAAAAGCTGTATGATTCTGTGAAGAATGATCTCTTGTCTCGTCAACAGTTTGATGAGCAGAATTTAGTTATTAAATACTTTAACCACATACCTAAGATCATCCAAAAAAACCAGTAAAGTCCACTGACCTGGGCGGCCTTTCTTTGTATTACCAGAATGTCAGAGGTCTTCGCACGAAACTTACGAACCTCAGTCTAAACGTTTCAAATTGTTCTTATGACATCATCATTTTTACAGAAACCTGGCTAACCTCTGATATTGCAGATGCCGAACTTGGATTTAACTATTATAATGCTTTTAGAACTGATCGCTCGCCTCAATCCAGTATTTACAACAGGGGAGGAGGTGTTTTAATAGCTACTAAGAAAAAATTATCCTCTAGTCTGATTCATTCTAATCCATCAATTGAACAGGTATTTGTTCTAGTTAATAACACATTTATTTTGGGCTCTGTATATCTTCCTCCTAGATCTCAACCTATTTTATATGAAGACTATTACAACCAGCTAATAACCATAAATGAGCAACATGCAAATGTTAGCTTCTTCCTTTTTGGCGATTTCAATCTTCCATCTGCATATTGAGAAATTGATGATTTTTGTTCATCAGCTCATCCCTCTCCTATGGCTTCTCCATCTGAGACTGATTCTATAGATACTTTGTCAAATATCTGTGCTTTCCTCAATTTATTCCAGTCCAATGCAGTAACTAATGACAGAGGAGTTATGCTTGATCTCATTTTATCTTCAATTGAGCTCTCGGTACAAAAGGCTGAAGATATTTTAATCCTGCATGATTGCCATCATCCCCCACTCGAATGTATCTTACCACTTAAGATTGAAAATGATAACGTTCCTGGTGAAGAATACTACTACGATTTTAATCATGCAAATTATGAAGAAATACGTTTTTCCTTGGAATCAATTGATTGGGACAATGTTTTACATGATAAAGTTCTCTCTGAGATGGTATCCATATTTTACGACATACTGTATTCTATAATAAATTACTTTGTTCCACTCAAGAAGGTTTGCATGAAGAAGTTTCCATGTTGGTATTCTCCAGAGCTAAAGAGACTGTTAAGAAGAAATTAGCTCACAAAATCTACAAGATTACTAGGTGTCCTGAAAACTATGTAGAATTTAGTAGATTAAGATCTCAGTGTAAACTTTTATCGCGAGAGTGTTATAGAAATTATATAATATTAACTGAAAATTCTGTTACAAATAATGTTAATTTTTTTTGGAAATTTGTAAGCAGTAAGAGAAAGAACAACACTATACCTGATAAAATGGCTCTTGGAGACTGCACTGCTTGTAACGGGAATGATATTGCAAATCTATTTGCCAAACATTTCTCATCAGTTTATTCAAATCAACCTTTGGATCTGCAAGATGTTCAGGTCTCTTCAAAAGTAAATTCCATTATCATATTGAAATCTCGAACATTTATGCAAAATTATCAAAACTTGATGTTAAAAAAGGTGCTGGTCCTGATGGAATTCCTCCCACTTTCCTTAAGAAATTTAGCTTTATTTAATCTCGTCCGCTCTTTCATATATTTAATAAGTCTCTTGTTACTGGCGAATTTCCGGATTACTGGAAAACATCATATGTCCCTCCAGTTTATAAATCAGGTAGAAAATCTGACATCACAAATTATCGTCCTATATATATCCTCAGCATAATTCCCAAAATCTTTGAAAGTATTATTACTGATTATCTTACCTACGACTGCTCGAGCATTATGACATCGCAACAATTTGGTTTCACCTCTAAAAGGTCTGCAGAATTGGGTTTACTCACATATGTTGACTTTTTGTCTGATGCTTTGGAGAGGGGTTTGCAGATCGATACTGTGTACACTGATTTTTCCAAAGCTTTCGACAGGGTCAATCATGAACTCTTGCTACATAAACTTTGTTTGTATGGTGTGGAAGGTCCTGTATCACAATGGTTAAGTAGCTATCTAATGAATAGATTACAAATGGTAAGAGTTAATCATTACTATTCTCATACTTTTCCTGTAACTTCTGGAGTTCCCCAAGGGTCTCATCTTGGACCATTATTATTTAACTTATTTATTAATGATATAATGTATTGCTTTCAAGGTAGCAAAGCTTTGTTATTTGCTGATGACCTCAAATGTTTTAAAGTAGTTAATAGTAATGATGATGCTTTAATTTTACAATCTGATTTAAATAGCTTATCAAATTGGTGTAAACAAAATAATATGAATCTAAATGCATCCAAGTGCCGTATTATGCGTTTTCATCGAATACATCACCCAATAGCTTTTGATTATAGCATTAATAATGAAATTTTAAATTCTGTTTCGCAAATAAAAGACCTTGGTGTTATATTAGACTCCTCACTCACTTATAAGTCCCATGTTACTGCTACTATTCAAAAATCTATGAAGATGTTAGGTTTTATAAAGAGGACCACTTGTGATTTCACTAACATTACTGCTATTAAGTCTCTTTATTGCTCTCTGGTCAGAACACACCTAGATTATTGTTCTCCAGTATGGTCTCCGCATTACATTACTTATAATAGCGAAACTAGAATCTGTTCAGCACAAATTTCTAAGATACATTGCCTTTAAGATGCATGTCTACCATCGTTATGATATTTTGGAACTATTCTTAAACATCCCTACCCTAGAGATTCGCAGAAAGCAAAGAGATCTAATACAGCTTTTCAATGTAATAAATGGAATATGTAATAGTCCTGAGCTTCTCTCTAAAATATATTCATTTGTTCCACCTCGTCTTACCAGGCAGGTGCAAACCTTTCATGTTTCTTTTCATAGGTACAACTATGCAATGAATAGTTTTCTCCCTAGGACACTTAGATTAGCTAACTGTATTGGGGACATTTCAATTTTTAATGTGTCAACTGTCAAATTTAAAAAGCATCTGCTAGAGCTTAAACTTTGATATATTTTTAAAATGTTTTTTAAAATTTTTAAAATGTTTGATTGCCTATTGATGTTGTGTTATCACTTTCAAATTTAATTTTACATTTATTTTTTTTCTTTGTTTTTGTTTTCAACACTGTAATTTTTAACATTGTAACTTTTAACACTGTAATTTCTAACAATGTAATTTTTATGTAAATTGGGCTTGCCCGTGAATAAATAAATAAAAAAAAATAAAAAAGTATAAGTAGGGGAGAGGCTTGTACGTTGAACCACCTTGTACCTTGGGCAAGTAGCATAATTTTAAATTTAGCGCCTAAATCTCCGTCAAACTCCGTAGTTAGTTAACATATTGACCACCAATATTCGCCTTTTTATTAAAGTGAGCTCAGTTGAACCGTCGACTTGTGAGCAGGTGGTTGTTTTGTGTGGCTCTAAAAGTAAGCGTTTTGAAATATCCTTAATATTTTATAATTACTTTCATTGTGCATCTACACAGTCTTCACTTGGTTTACATTAAAGATACATATGTTACCAAATCATTTTGCTAGTATGTAGCATTTCATTTTTGTTTTTTATATGTTAAAATTCTATTTTTTCTTAAAATGTATTAGGCTTGTACCTTGCATGGGTTTTGTAACTTGGGCCTGGTCTAACGTACAAGCCATGGCTCAAGGTACGCACTTTAGGTGAAAATATTTTTATTTTTTTTTCCGAAATGTATTTTCCAGATGCCAAGAAGTAAACAAGGTGTAAAGAGGAAATGTCCCGATCTTTCTTCATTAAAACTTGCTGCAAATGCTGTAAGAAATAATAATATTTCAGTGCGTTCTGCATCTAAAGAATTCAAAGTGTCTCGATCCACTTTAAAGAGATATCTGCTTAAATGTGAGCCAGAAGAAACTTACAAATCCTACGAAAATTGTGCCGTTAAAAAAGTATTTTTCTACAACCTCGATAAATGTTCATTTTATAACCGTAACTTCAATCATAAACAAGCACTTTTTGTACAGAATTTCATTTTTGCATCGGTTGCTAGGCAAGTTGCTAAGCAACAAATGCGAAATGGAATAGAATATTTCGTGTTAGGTCTAGGTTCACTCTAAAATCACGACGACTACGGCTTGTCAAATTATGACGTCCAGCGACAAATTGATGAAATGTCAGCAGATCGTTTCTGTCAACGTTTTAGTAGGTAACGAGTTATTTCATAGTTGTTTTCTATAAAAACTATTAATTAAAATGGAAACTGATAGTGATATTGACTTAGATTTGACACCTCCGAACATAATAAAAGCAGCGAAAGTAACAACACAGAATTTATTACCGGAAACGTCGATGAGTATGTATATCAAAGCGCTCATAACCTTTTTTTGGAATGGAAGGTAGATCAAAAGACAAAATCGTATGTTATGATGTTATGTTATGATATGTTGTCATAGAAAAAGTATAGTATGCAACTCGCAACAAAATGGCCATTTTGCACTCGTATGAATTGCAGCACTTGCAACTTCGGCTCGTATAATCGGAGTATAATCATGCAGAAATGATCTTCGATGTCTATTAGCAAAGTTAAGTTGAAATCCAAGATGAATAGCTCATGTTTGTAGTTTCATCATATTTTTTTTATTTCCAATGAACTTTCGACCCTTTTCACCCCATCGATCCTATTCGCCACGTTTTACGGTAATTTCCCCAGAAATAGTCCGTCCATTTCCACAAGCTGCTCCTAGAATTGCTTCTACAAAAGGAAGGAAAAAAGGCAAATGTCATATATTAACTGATACGCCAGAAAAGTTAGAAATAGAAGCTATTAAAAAAAGCATTACAAATACTCCACAAGCAAAGAAACAAAACGGTTAAGAAAAAAGTGCTGCAGTCGTCATCATCTTCAGATGAAAATTCTGAAGATATCATTATTTACAATGATGATTCGGACTTGGATGCTGGAGATGATTTTGAAATAGATTCTATAGAAGACTATCAGGCTAACGTCACAGAAGTCAAAATTTCAGATTTAGCAATCGGCGATTTTTGTCTCACAAAATTAACGGGTAAAGAAAATCATTTCTATATTGCTGAAGTAAGTATTGCTTTATTCACGAATCTCTACAATACAAAATTATGTGAAAAAATAACATTATTTACTTGCCCTTCTGGGTATTCCTCTACCTACTTCTAACGACCAGAGGTGTTCGCTCTCCTCCATGAATTGCCACCGTTAATTGGAGGTGATTCGTAAAAAGCTGGATGTGGTTTCTTATCATCAGATGCTGGTAATGGTTCAAGCAACAAATATGATCCGTTGTAGTTGTATCTATTCAGCTTATCAATTGCTCTATCAGCCGAAGATTGATCGGGACAATCGACAAAAGCATACCCTCTTTTCATAAGGATATTAGTACAAAAGAGATTCTTCTCGACGAAAAGCTGTCTCAATTCATTTTCGTTGGTTTCGTTAGGAAGATTTCCTATGAACAGCTTACTCATGGGGATCGGTGGCATTTTCGTTGACGTTGTCATCTGGGAAACTGTAAAATCTCGAAGACAAGACTTAACACAACAGAATCGGAAAAATATGTTGATGGCTAAACTTCTCTGACAAATGTAGTTATTTTAAAAGAATATTTGACAGTCAATGTGACGTTTTATTTCGAGTAAGTAAGTACTTTGCATCCTTATTTAATGGTCCAATACATGAAGAGAATTTTACCCATCAATAAATTTTCTGGTCCAAGTGGTGATATTGATGATGTTGTATTTAAACTTGCACCACCACGTCAAGCGGGATTGTCAGAAAGACAGAAAGGCTTTCATATTTGTGATTTAGATTTCGAAAAATACAATGTTGAATATCAGTTTTTACAAATGTTTGATAATTGTTATATGTGTCTCAAGGTACAGGACTACTTGGTCCAAGGCACACTACAGGTTTGTACGTTGGACCATATTTGTAATAATAAAGAAAATTAAACAAAAAATATTTCTTTTTGTATTATTACATTAATCGTTTACTATATGATTATACTCTCTATAGCCTATATGCTAGTAAAAAACATTTAGCTTACAATTTAAAAGTATGGGAAAAATGAAGTCTCAAAAAAATCCGGCTCAAGGCACAAGCTTTTCCCCTACTAACCTAATTTAATTTTTCATTTTATATGTATTTTATCTCTTTCAGGTCTATGTCATCTTGCCTTTATATAATAAAATCAGTTTATGTTCGAAATTTATTAATAATACGGTACAAAATAATTTTATATAGGTAGATTCAAGATTCAACAAAATATCATAAAATTAGGGGTTTTTGACGATTCAATCATTAGACAAAAGATTGTATGTCATTATGCCTCACCTTCCCCTACTCCTTTTTCATAATAATGTATTCATTTGGAGAATTTTGCATTCATACATATACCTCAAACACGAGAGCATGGAAGAATTACAATAGGATTCATTAATCGCTGATGATGACTTAAATAATAAATCACTACTTTCTCTCGAATACGATGAGGAAGAAGAAGAGAGTGAGCCATCTGTATCTGTAGAATGGGAAGAGTGAGTTTAGGCCCACAGCATTTAGGCCACATGTGACCCATTGTACATCCTCCCGATGAGTTGTCCTCCTAGGTCATCGTCCATCCTGCCCTTTTCAGGAACGTGGACAGGTCACTAGGAGACATCTTCTTTATATCGGCAGGTGTAGGCCAAGACTCACCGAACACACACTCTCTTATTGACGATAACTCCGGGAACCCACATAAGACATGGTGTGTCCACTAGCTCTATAGTATGGAAGTGTTTCCTTACTTGACAGTGGCCTGTCAGGAATTCTACTGTTAAGCGTAAGTCATCACCAAATATTTCTTCGGCTTCAGCTTCCCATGGTCGCCCAAGGTGATCCTGGCAAGATTGCATCATTTGATTCCATCCCATATCTCCTTAGGGATTGAGCATGAGTGTAACGCTTGGCTAGTTCCGCAATTGTCGAAGGCGTCAGGCCGTAGGTGTCACTGGGTCCAGTCGCTTCCCTGGCTAAAGAGTCGGCAATGCGATTACTTTTACTCCTGTCGTGCCCTTTAACCCAACTCAGGATAATATTGTTATCTATCGATGTAACACGTTGTCTGTTCAAGGCTAATAGAGCTTGTCTGCTGCCAGTGCAGATTGTTAGGTTTTTGCCAGAAATTCCTTTTCTGGTTAGTTCTTTTGTGGCAATTAAGATACTTACCAGCCAGTTCAACCACGCTGGTACTTTTTCTCATTCCCCACTTAATTCTCTGGCTAAGTGATCTGGAGTAAACTCCACATCCTGAGCCTTCTTTGGTTTTTGAGCCGTCTGTATATATGCGTATTGCATTTGCAGCATCTGACTCTGTGTTCTGTTTCATTTGTATTTTGTAGTGAGCCCATGTATTGGTCTTATGATATTATGATATTTCCTGATCTTGACACAATGTGAGCTCTCTAAAACTTGAAAACGGAGGGTCCTACATATCAAATCAAGGTTACTGCTCTCACTAGTATAGATAACTTTCTCTACGTTTCTACATATTTGATTAAGCAATACGTTTTGTACAATATCAAAAGAAATCGAGATATACACAAAAATCCTGCTTGGTGCTAATTTTTTGGAAATAGCACCTATTTTTAGTCTAAAATTACCGAGATATTAGACTCCGTTTCACATAAGAAGAAGCCACTCGAAGTTTGCCAACTGACTTGCGCAGAAACCAAAATCGGTCTTGTTTATCTGTGTCGTCTCGTAACGACCGTTTCATGTCATTGGCGTTACAAACGATTTTCATGCCGACAGCCATTTTATTATTGACATTTGAGGTTGTATTTGAAGCAATCATTTACTGTCGAATATTTTTGATTTTTGAATATTTTAAGACGTTTAGCTAGTTTATCTGTGAGTATTGTGTGTTTCATTTGATCTAAAACCATACCTCCTAAAAAACTTGTTGTTGTTAAAGGAAAAATTATCCACAGTCAAGGCCGACAGATTCTTTAAAACGTTGCAACTTTTTTCGAGTCCGAAAATGTGAAAACGTTACGCTACTGATTTGAAGTTGAATGTCAAGTTTACATTATGGCGCTGATTTTGACAACAAGTTCGCGCATACGACTGCAACTTCAGGTGGGTTCTTCTTATGTGAAACGGAGTCTACCTAGACAAACAAAAATAAATCTACATACATTTATGGAATTAATCTTTAAGCTAAAGATCAAAATTTGTTACATACTGTTATTAAATTTATTTCAGTTCAGAGCACATCAGGGATTTTTATATGAAACTTTCACAGTTGTCTTTACATAATTGGAAGGATTTTACGGACGCATATAATCCTACACAGGACTTTGTTAGTAGTAATACAAATATGAAACAATTTGCGTATAATGTAAGTAAAATGGTTTTAATTTATCATTTGTTATAAATGGCAAGTTTCAGACAAATTACTGTTTTTAAAACATCAATTAATGTATTTTCAAAATACCCACCGGCTGCCCTCCGCTTAGATCACATGAATTATCTACGCCAATCACGGCATGAGTTCAGCCTAAACGGCTAGATGTGCGCGCAGAACGCTAGCGCGAGACTTTTTTCGTCCGACTGTCGACCTAAGACGATGTGAGCAAAGTCCAAGTTTAACCTTGTAAAATTTAATATGTATAACTGATAGTGAAAGAACGATGTAAGTTCTTAATTGTGACGCCAATATAAAAGGTGTAATGTAAAAAACACAAAGTCTATACGCAGTAAATGAAGTGAAAACATAGACACCTCTATCAAACCCGTCCCTTCCAGGATGCACTCTTCTAGGAGCAATGCATCCCGGGAAGAACATTCCTCCACCCTTCATCTCTTCCGATTAGGCCTCAGTCCTATCTGCTGGGCTAGTCCATCTTCTTTTCTTGGTATAGGGAAAAGTTCTGGCGGTCTTCTTTTTCTTCGAGGTAGTGATGTTCACTTTTCTCTCGTAGATCTTCTTAGTTTTTCGTCGCTCGCGGGGTGTGTGTGTGTGTATGTCACTGCCTCAAGAAAGTGCAAATCCTTAGCCGACTCACTACGACTAAAGACGACCTTAGAGAGTGGATCGACTTGCTAAAGCTGGCCTTACTAGCTTTCCTGCCGGTCGTTTTATGGACACGCAGGAACTCTAGGTAAGTGATCTCGTTCTACTTACATGTTAATGTTGTTTTCTTTGTCTTCACTGGTTCATCAATTGCTCCTGGTGAAGTTTTGGAAGAAGTTCTTCATCTCCTCCATGTGTGCAGAGAAGAGCTTCATCATCTCGAAGATGTCCTGCTGCTCCTTTGGTGGCACGGTGGTCTTCTTTGCTGCGTTGGCATAGCTCATCCCTGGTGTTGTCCTCTGTGCGGCTGCTGGTGCTTTCGCTGTCCTCTTTGGTAGCTCTGAATTCTTCTTAGGTGCTTCTGGACAGCCTCCGTAGTTGGCAGGGTACTCTCCTCTGCAGTTGGCGCAGGTGGCTGGTCTCTCGCAGTCTCCCTATCGGTGTGAGCCTCCACATCTCACGCATCTCGTCTACGTATGGTAGGAGGACTGGCCGTGGTGAAATCCCTGGCAGTTGGAGCACTGGGTGGGTCCGTTGTACTTCCTGGCTGCTTCTTGCCTTATCTTCGCTGATAAGACGTAGTGGATGTTCTTCATCCTCTCGTTGTCTTCTTTGTGCTGGTCTACCATGTAGATGGGGAGCTTCTTCTTCTCTCCGTACCTGGAATGGAGCTGTGTGATCTTCTGGACTCGTACTCTTTGATGTCATCTAGGTCTTCCTCCAGTGAAAGTCCTTTGGTGACGGTCTTCTTGGTCTTCTCCGATTGATCCATGAAGGTGTACCAGTTTACACCTGGTCTGTCCTGGACATCTTCTATTTGTTTGCGTTCTGCTTTCTTCTCTTTTCTTTGCTGTCTCTGTATTTCCTTCATTTGGAGTGACAAAGTCGTCTTCAGGAACTTCCATCGCGCAGCTAACTTGCTCTGGAGTGGCTTCTGGGGCATCTTGGACCTCTCGTTAATTTTCTTGTTGTTTTTCTTCATTCTGCCTGCTTCTTCTTTCTCTGGAAGACTCTACGGGACTTCTGGATCGGTTCTTCTTGGAATTTCAACTGGAAGGACGTGGAGGGGGCGATGTATCTATAGAACCTATTGCGATGATCCAGCTGATAATCCCAGCCTGCTATGATTTTTTTGCCAGCAATTTTTTTGAAAAACAGGATATTTTTACATTTATTTTTGGCAAAATGATGTGACATCAGAATAATTTTTCCATAGAGTTTTAAGGTTTTTATTTTTTTCACTTAAAAAAGGTGGAAGCCATAGAAAATTTTGAAAATTATCGTGTCGTGGTCCTTAGTCCTTATACATTTATGTACAATATAAATATTTGAATAAATATATTATAATGATATTTATAATTGTCCCATTTGATTATTATTTTTTAAATTTTGTTATATTAAATTTTATGTAATTAATTATATATTATTATTTTTATTTAATTTAGTTGTTTGTTAATTTACTTCAAAAATCTCTTTCTCAGGGTTGGGTTCAATACTTAATTATTTTTTTTAAATAATATCCTGTTTCGAAAATACTTATTTATTAAACAATTTAATTTAAAGTTTACAAATTTTAAATTTATGAATTATTATTTTTACTTTAAAGAATTGACTTCATGTTCGAATCACTTAATTAATTTTCCTATTACTATCCAATATCAAATTTTCTAATGTTCTAAAATTTATTATGTATTTTTGTGTTTATTCAGTCTTCAAATATATTCTATTCTTATTATTTCCAAATGCCGATATGATAATGGATTCAAATTTACTTATTATTGAAATAGTTGTAATATTACTTCCCTGTGCTGAGTCCTGTCAATTCTTTAATTTAGTATAATCGCCAAATACGTCCTTCGTTTTATAATTTATATCTCCAATTTTATATGACTTGTATGATTACTTCTTTATATTTTCCAGTTAAATGTACTAAATGTAATCTATGTATCTAATCGGTTATTTTAATTTTTACTCTCTGTTTCCTCCTGTCAAAATCTATCCATCCATATCCAAGAATCATTACACTATCACTAACCACATTCAATGGATGATTCCAGTATTCCATTCAGTATTGCCACTACACAATTTTCGGATTTGACAGGTTTCTTCCATGCAGCAAACGTAAAAAGTCCCTAGGTTATTTTATTTTTTTCAATAACACCTGATTCAGATATTCGAGAACATCTAGAAATGTTTGAAATCAAAAATTATTTCTGTCTCGACTATGAATCGTACTCAAAAAGGTCTAGAAAATGTCAGTAGTTTTAGATCCGAAAATTGTGCAGTGGCAATACTGAATGGAATACTGGAATCATCCATTTTCATGTTTTCCCCTGATAACCAATAAAAAAACTTCTTTCAAAGTGACATTAATCATAACCACAAATGACATATTTTTACACATTAAATTTCATAGATCTATACCTACATATACAATGTCAATACAATATATAGAGATATTATAGTATTTATTTTTAATGATTTTTCCTGTGTCCATTAAAAAGATCATAAAAAGGTCTATTAAAAAAAATAAGAGGTCGTACTTAGGAGGTCAATTACGAAAATTAAGGGGACGTCCTTGGGATGTTCTAATTAGAACGTGCTGTCTGAGTTTTAATACATTTTTGGAATCAACTCGCAGTAAGAGAAATCCACAAATTGGAAAAAAGGGGAGTGTTTCATTAAAAAAAAACTGGTGCTGTCGTCGTCACTCAATGGTTATTCACCATGTATTATTCTTTTATAAATTATTAAACTTGAATAAAATATCGAGATTGTTGGATATTACTGTTTATTTAGGATCTATGCGTCACTTTGTGGACGCACTGTATAATCTAATTTGTTCCAGATATCTAACAAATGCGAAGATATATTTGATGTGTGTTACTGGAAATCAACTGCCTACAATTGTTGTGAAATATTTCATCCAGTTTTTACGGAAAATGGATTTTGTTACACATTCAATTCGAAACATTATGATCGAAAGTTTGTAAAGTAAGAATTATTTTAATATTAATTTTTCATTGAATAAAAAAGTGATTTAATTTTACCATTAACTATATATATGTACTTTAATGATATCTATTAATATACAGATTTTTCATTGTACCGTTTAGAACACGAACCAAGAAGGTCGAGCTACGGCGTTAAATGTTTTTTTTGTGAATAAACTCATTAAAAGCGCTGATAAAAACCGAAAAATCAATAAACAATTACCTACTAGCACTTAATGTGCCAGTGGTGTGCCGAATACTACCAGTTGAAAACTAAACGAGCATATCATACAACAAAAACAAACCAGTACCTAAAGTGGCCGTAAAAACAACAGGTAAGCTCCAGGCTTACCACTAACATCACAGGGAACGTGCTCCCAACTAACCAGCACCATCCATATCATAACTCAGACAATCAACCTACTTCGGGACAAGCCTCACATCCTCCATTAAAATCCTCCATTAAATATCGACAGACGAATACAAAGACTTCTTTCTAACACTAGGCACCAGATTTGTAGCTGGTGGAGACTGGAATGCAAAACACACGCATTGGGGATCAAGACTCATAACACCAAAAGGGCGATATCTTCTGAAAGCCATGACTGACAATAACTCATAACAAAAGGAATATCTAGAAACAATTGTTTAATAGAATCCAACTATGACCTGTCATCCGATCACACACACCAGTGATCAATAGCATGTGTACTACAATAATAAGCAAATCTCCCACTCCTCGAATAGCTTCAAACAATACTAACTGGTCTGCTTTTCAATCCTACCTGGAAGAAAATACTAACCCCAATCTTCTAATTAAATCCCCAGACGAATTGGGTACTGCATCCCAATATTTTACTACACTCGTGCAAAAAGCTGCCTAGCAATCTACACCACAAAATAAATATAATCCAACGAATACCGTCAACGTGCCTCTCCATATTCGTCAGCTTATTGCTGAAAAACGCAAGGCAAGAAGAATCTGGCAAAGATCAAGAAACATTATAGACCAGCATACTTTCAACAGATTAAATAGGCAACTAAAATCAGGGATGTGAACAATGACAGGCTTTAAGCAATTCGTCACAAACCTCTCACCACATGACCATACGCTAGGGAAGGCAACGAAGAAACTCAAGCGACCCTATATCACCGTACCTCCCATTCGTAGACCAAACGTCGAATCGGCTCGCTCTGATAAAGAAAAAGCAGACACCTTCGCAGCGTTTTCCAAACAGAACCGGAAAATCCCGACGAAGAAGTTGAAGAACTTATCAACGCACCATGCCTATTGTCTCTTCCTATCAAAATCTTTACTCCTACAGAAGTTAAGAACGAAATATGTAAACCCAATGTAAGAAAGACTCCAGGATACGACCTAATCTCCGGCCAAATACTAAAACAACTCCCAAGCAAGGTTGTTACTCTCTTAACTATTATTTTCAATCGAATATTAAGTTTATCCTACTTCCCCATAGTTTGGAAATTTGCTGTAATTATTATGATCCCCAAACCAAGAAAACAACACAACGAAACTACATCCTACCCACCCATCAGCCTGCTTCCAAAAATAAGCAAAGTTCACACAGACCATAATCTCCAAACACTACTACCAAAACACCAGTTCGAATTCCGCGAAGACCATTCAACCACCCAACAAGTGCATCGAATAGTTAACCAAATATCACAGAGTCTTGAAGAAAAGAAATATGGCAACGCTGTATTTCCAGATATCTCCCAAGCGTTTGACAAAGTCTGGCATAGAGGCTTGCTCTACAAACTAAAAAATGCATTATCCAGTAACTATTTCCTTCTAGTGCAGCATATGTCCCATAAAATCTGGCGTCCCACAAGGCAGTGTTCTAGGTCCGCTGCTCTTCCTACTCTATACGTCTGACATACCTGAAACCAAGAATACCACAATTGCTTCCTTTGCCGACGATGTGGCGATTCTTTCAGTAGACGAAGACCCTACAACAGCTTCCCAAAACATGCCAAACCATCTGAATGTACTCAATGTATGGTATACACAATGGCGAACTGAAATAAATAAGGCAAAATCAGTCCAAGTAACATTTACCACACGTCACAACACGTGCCCACCTGTAAGGATGGATAACGTACGTATACCTACAGCAACATAGACAACATATCTTGGCATCCATCTGGACCAACGTATTACATTGAAGAAACACATTAAAATTAAAAGACCTCAGCTTGACATAAAGTTCCGACAGGTCGACGATCAAAACTCTCTCTCCATAATAAAATCCTGCTATACAAAACGATGCTCAAACCTATCTGGACTTATGTACTCCATCTATGGGAATGTGCAAAACCAACGTCACAGAGCATCAGTCAAAGCTGCTAAGATTGATAGTAGATGCATCACGGTATGTTAGCAATCAAACACCTAAAGATTCCTTTCATGAGAGACGAAATCCATCAATCCTCGGCACCATACAAATCAGTTAGTAGAAGAACTATTCAACAATGGCCCCACCACAAGAACACTGGCTAGAACCTGGCCTCCAGACCTGCTTGAAAACTAAACGGCAATAGAATAAGGTGAAATATCACTATATATTTCCCTTTCATGTGCAAAACTTGTATCTCATTTACTTAATACTCTATATTGATGTAGATTGAAAATTAAGCAATATACAAAAAAATGACACGATTACGATCAAAACGGGACTTAGTGTCAAATATTCTGACTAACAGAGCGACATATAGTTTCAAATTGTTTACAAGTATGCAGCAGTGGGAGACAGGAGACTTCGCAAAAAAAGCTTAACAATATTGCTAAAAGTTCAGTTAGATCAGTACAGCTTCCGCTGAGAGAAGTTTTCCAAAGTTAAAATTGGTTAAGATTAACTTGAGAAGTACGATGAAATGATTGAGTTTTGAAAATTCGTTTATTTTAATTTGTGATTGTTTCTGTAATTTTTGTCAATATTTTATCATAGCAACAATAAATCTCATACTTCAGACTCAGTATATTTATCGTTTTATTTTCAACTGACAAATGAAAGAGGCCGGATCTAACACCCCACTGCAATTATATTAAGGACATTTGTAATTTTTTGTCTGCCCACCTAGGTACCTAGTGCCAAACTCATCCACGAACCGCCACTTATAAAAAGCAGGAGCTCCTTTTATAAGCATTTTTGTAATCAGATGAAATTTTAAATAAAATTACGTCCAGTATTTTTTTGTGCTTTCCATTTGATGGAATAGTTTTCGGATATCTTATATTTATATTTAAATTTCAAACATTTGATTCGTATTTATTTAATTTTATTGCTTTATTTTAGAACTAGTAATTATACATTTATCAAACACTACATACAGCAAACCGATCTAAAGTGGTCGTTGGTGTTCAATGTTAAATCTCTGGACTCATTTTTTTCCGTAAGTACTTTTGTATAATTATTAAGTCCAGAAAATATCAAAATTACCGTTTACATTTCAAAAATTTAAAAAAAAAGTACTCCACGATATTATGCATTATACTTAAACGATTCCTAGACATGATAAAAAGTTGAAGGTCTGTAGCCATTGGTTTCGTTTGCACGTATCCTAACAATGTAATTAATAGCGTTTTCTGCTTGTTGCACTGGTGCGCACTAGTGCTGCACCGTTCGGGTGTATCGTTTTTCGGTGCGAACTTTTTCAGTGTTGGTCTTTTCTGCTTTCGCCTACATTGCTCTCAGTGCGCACCTAGGGCAACTTTATCGAACCTGGCTCCGGGAGTCGGTGCATCAGTTTTCCAGTGCAAATATGGCTGAAAACAGCTACAAAACAAGATGTTTAGTTACTTTTTGTGAGGAGATTTTAGAATCCTCTTCATCTTTTAGTGATGATGAAATACAATTTTTGACCAAAGAAAAAGTCGAAAATTATCTATCGAAAGCTTTAGCATCACTCCATTTATTAAAAATTCGATGTGATCTTCGGTTTCCATCATTAATTCGAATTTTTATTAATTATTGTAATTTTGCATTTACAATTTCTATTTATTACTTTTGTAGGTTAGGGTTGTAACATGTCTATCGACCTGTTTCGATTTTACAGAATAAATCCTTTTAATTACCGCTCGTCGTCTCATTAGCCACTTCCAATTATAGTTCTGTGATCCCAAATTCTTCAACCCTTCCATTTTTTCCAACGCCACGAGGGACACCCCTTTCCGTTGCCGACTCTCTTCGAGGAAAGACCTCATTTATTTTATCGTTTTATACCTTTCGTATCTAGTTAATTTTGCTGTGGTAAGCTCAGCCCTTAAGATACAAGCCCAACCCTAGGATATAAGCCTCAACCCTATGAAATAAGCCCTAGGTGAGGACAAAAGCCCTAGACCAGGTGTACAAATCAAGACTATCTACCTATCTTCTTCGAGATCTTCTCAAGACTTCGTAGAGGCAAGACCTACCTACCTTCTTCAGGAAACCACTTCATATTCATAAGCTAAGTACCTAAGTACAAATTCTCCTCTCTATTCATTTCCTATTGCAGGAGTATAAATATATAAATTTTTTTAAATTCTTATTTTTTTTAAATCCTCAACTATAAAAGTTGAGGGAGATATCGCCCAGAGTAATTTTAAGTAACTTTTTTATTATTACTTTTATTTAAATTTTACAAGGCGTTTCTACCTTTTCTGCCTTAGTTTTTTTAGTTAGTACTTTTTATCAACGTCAAAAAGGTAGTGGCGCCCTCAATTTTTACAACCTTCCTGTTATACTTGTGCGACATAAACTTGGGGTCGAATCACCATTGAGAGGAGTGTCTAGCCGTAGCCCTTCAAGCTGGCGCCTCTTACCGTTACAGGGTTATTGAGAGGTCTCTGGTTAAAGTGCACTGAGTAGATCTTTCGTTTTCAGCTTCACTTGACAAAATGTAAATTCCTCGGCTAACCCGTAAAAGTGCAAGACGTCACATGTTGCACTCAGTGCGCACTTGCACTGGTGAAGCAGAAAACGCTATTTTAGTTGGTGATTGCAGCTCTTGCGCGAAAAACAAAGCTGCTCTTATTTTTACACCGGACAATGTACAAGAACGTGAAAAGTTGAGCAGCAACTAGACTCCGTTTCACATAAGAAGAAGCCACTTGAAGTTGCAGTCGTCTGTGCGAACTTGTTGGAGATCTGTGGTCAAAACCAGCGCCATATTGTAAAATTTTAAAACAGTAGCGTAACGTTTTCAAATTTTTTAGGTTAACACAAAATTGGAATATTAAAAATGTATTTTTGTACAACTGCCATTAAAAGTGACATTTTTAAAGCCTGTCAAACGTGTTAAAAGAAGACGTTTACAAAGTAGCGTTTAAAAATTAAAATACTTTTAACACTAGTATTAAAAGAGACATAATCATTGAGAATTATTGTTAAAACGTCAAAAAAATAATTAACTGACAATAGTCGTCAAAATGTGATTTTCTTGAAATACTTTTATTTTATTATCAAAATAGGAGTTGTACAAAAAACTATGTATGATATTTGTGTTAAAAAATGTTACTTTTAACACTAATATCATAAATAGCTATTTTCTACAAACGTCAGGAAAAGTATAATTTTTAAGGCATGCTGTCAGTGTCTAAAGTGCCATTTTATGACACTGGCGTTAAAAGTAAAAAACTTTAAGCACTAGTGCTAAAAGTGACATTTTACTTAGCGTTTTGTCTTCATGACAAACGTAAAAATTCAAATCGACGCCATTTTTAGTCCATTTAGACTCGTGGAATTGAAGCATTCGGCTGCGGCTCATGCGTCAACTTTTCCACTCGTGAAAAAAAGCACCACTTTATGCACTCTCTGCACAAATAACTATTATCATATATGTATAGTTTAAATAAAACATATTTGGGAATTCTTTGAAGCTTTTCGAGATATTTTCATATACAAAACGATTGGCGATGTTCGATGAAATCGGCCAAAAATTAAGTATCAATTACGTTCTTATATTATTAAAGAAGGTAAAAATAACACAAAATAGGAACTTGAAAATAAGTTTATTTATGAAAAATAGTGGTGACATCTTGGTTATATGGTTGACTCAAATAACTATACTGCATTATACTGTAATTGCTTCGTACAGTTGCAAACATCATTGAAGTGCTGAAACTCGAATAGATACTTATATTTAAATAAATATGAAGTAATATCCTATCCAAATAAAAAAATATTAATTAATTTAAATACACCCATTTCCACACCACCCAAGAGGTAGAGTTAGCAGCGCGCTTTTTTTATAGTGGTTTCCCCAAGAGGCCTAATCCACTTGAGTAATCATGAATTAAATAGCAGTATGAACAGTAGTCTCTAAATTAATTCATTATTTCGCCTACTTTCGTTAAACAGTTCTAACATGAATCTGCTGGATAGTGGCAGCACGTACACTGGTCTCTAAATTAATAAAGACGGTTCATTATTTCACCCTAAATAGAAAATGTACTCCACTTTTGATCCTTTACATCTAGTTTTTGGGCAAACAGGTTTCACTTGTTGGGATTTGGCTCAAATGACTGATTTTTAAATTGATATATCACTAAAGGTAGCGAACCATCAAATTAGAAATGTCCACATGATATTCTTTTATTAACTAGCAACTAACATTTAGAATGTTTTGTGTTTTAACTACAAATAGTATTGTTAGGTTAGGTTTAGCACCGATTTTCAACATCGCCGAACTACATACGAGCTGAAAGCAGCCTTAATTAACACGTTACGTTGCTTTTTTTGAAAATTGTTTAAAGTGATAAGCATAAAATGGAAATATTATGGTTATTTGATTAATTTTAACTTTGAACATGTTATTTTTGCGTTTTTTGTAGATCTATATATTAAATTCTGATGAAATCACTGGAATCGACTCTAAACCGCAACACGTATGGGATTTTCGCATAGATACAATTTTGTTTTCTGTGAAGCAAACTTATACCACTGAGGACACATCTCAATTAAATATAAAACAAAGGCATTGCGCTTTTTCCAATGAAGTCAAAATTAAGGTTTGCGCCAAGTCTCTGATAATAGTATACCTACCTATATGGTACCTAATTTAAAAGCAAAATTACCTACTATAATAAAACATTACTAGCATAAAACATCTTAGAACCAATGATTGAAGAACCATTATATATTTTTTCCCAAGTACTATTTCATACGTACCTTTTTAGTACCTACTTGAATAGCTCCATACTTTTTAACATAAAAATGTCTAACTAATGCCCGATTTCACCAACCATTAAGGTAAGGTGGGGCAACTGCGACCCAAAAATTGCATATTTGAGATATTTATTTAAGTTGTAATAATGTGTGGGTCGCACTTACGGGGCAAGTGCGAAACCGACTCTTACTTCCTTATTTGAGTTAATAATAAACCCTTATGGGCCAAGAGCGAATAGTTAATTATATAAACAACAAAATCCTGTCTCCAGTCCAGTCACCTATATCAGAGGGAGAGCATATTTGCTAATAAAGATACGAGTCCAAAAAACGTTTAATATTTAATTGTAAAAATACAAAAATAAAATTGTATTCCAAAAAAAGTAACAATACAGTAACAAAAATAATAGTAAATTCTCCTTAATAAGTAGATAAAATAAATTTTTATTGGATGTTATAATTGGTAAAATCAACTTGAAATTGCAGCTCACCCCTACGGCAAACACTCGCTTGTGGTAAAATGAATTCAATGTCTTCATCAGAAATAAAAGTCGTATCATCCGTTTCAGGAAACACAAAACATGTTCCTTTCCTTTTAGCAGCGGACCTTCTTGCAAACTTTACAAATGGTTCGTTCTCATTAGAAATTTCTTTAATTTGCGCAACAAAGTACCTAAAGGTTTTTTTTTTGTCGCAAACCTGACAAGCAACCGATCTCCTTTTTATCTGATTGTTACATCTCTTGAAACTTCTTCTAGTTCCATAATCTCTTTTACTGCTCTTTATAGCATTCCCTCTATTGTTTCATTGTCGATGTCATGAATACTAAATGCCTCATTGCTGTCTTCCTAAATTTCATCTTCAGTAGTTTTGTTTCTTTTAGCTGAAATCTTCACTTTTTTAGTTGTCTTGTTTTCATTAATCTTGATCCTCTCCTATTCCTTTTCTCTTTTTTCTTTCTCTTGTTCTCTCAGTCTTTCTAATACTGCATCTCCTGTAACCACTTCAGCACCAAACGCCACTCTTCTTTTCTTCTTCGCCGTTCCCGGGTCTGATCGAGACTGTTTGATTGTATCCAACAGTAATTGCTCAAAATGTTTTTTACCGGGTGTACTTGGTCTATCTTCACATAGAGTTTCACCAATACTATGGACTTCGTTTTCAACTACTGGCAAATTATACGAAAGTAGTAAGTTAGTATCACCACTTGAAGTCGACGGTAAGTCTAAATTTAGTGATACGCTATTACCATTTAAGTTATTAGCAGGGAATCTATTTTCAGGTGGATGATCAGTTGTTTCTTTGATCTTCAACCGTTCTGCTTTTTCCCACTTCTTCCAAATTGCATGGTGAAACTGTAAAATAATACTTACCCCCTGTAGAACTATACAAACGGCACTACAATTCTCGTTGACAACAATTGATTCTCTCAAATTCTTCTGATCATAGAGGATTTAAAAATACCACGCAAAATCTGCAGTCTAGATTGTCCCGTACGAAGTTATGGCACATGTAATAATAACACTAGCGATCTGCATTACCGTTACATTTATGTATTTGGGGCTTCCCACAATCCCCACTAGATGGTACTACCTGTTTCGTTTTTGTTGCTGGTATATAATAGCATGAGTTGCACTTCCCCCAAAAACGCTATTACCCCACCTTACCTTACCTAACTTTAAAAAATGGTTGTGGAAATCGAGCTTTAGTGCGGCAAGCCCTCGTTACGTCATCTGACAGTCGCCCAGAGATAAACAAGCGTTTTCTGTACAACCCGAGGTTCTTAATATGTTAATATGCAGTTATTTTGTTCTTGTTGTACCGTGTACCGTGTTTGACCGTTGTTTTAATTGCTTGGGTATTTTAAAAGCTATATATGACTGTTTATAATATGTATGTATGTATGTAAATAAATTGGGGTGACATTCACTGAGACCTAAGAGATCTATTGTGCCCCCTTACTTCTACTTAGTTCCTGAGGAAAGTCTCAGAGACTAGTAGCTCCTTTAGTCCTATTTCCCGGAGGAATTTTAGGATATCTGCAGGCTTTAACTTAGGTAAATGTCCCTCTTCTATCCAGTAATCTCCAAGGTGTCCTGGGTGCCCTGGGATTCTGAATTGCTGTGCAGTTCGCAAGTATGTGGATGGAGGTTTCTTCTTCCATACCACAGAATCTACATTATTCTTCCTCCACTATTTTGAGCTTTTTCAGGTGCCCATTCAGGCGACAATGTCCCGTAAGGATGCCTGTTAAAGCTCTTAGTGCAGTTTTACTTTGACTTATGCATTCATTTGATCTCAACAGGTTGTAGTCACCCAGAAGAATCTTTGATTGTCTAAGTCCTATTAGATCTTTCCAATGGTCAGATCTTCTCTTTTCTTCGGCTTTGCCTATTTCTTCCAATATTACATTGGAGCTGATACCGCAAAAGGGTTCCGGTCCCCAAAAGGGTGTTCCAGTCCCCCTCTTTGCTAGTTCAACTGCTATTTCATTTCCTTCTATCCCTGTGTGTCCTGGAATCCACAGTAAGGTGACTATATTGTTCTCGTCTAGTTCATTTAGTTTGCCTAGGCATTCCCACACCATTTTGGAACTGATAACACAAGAGCTCAGTGCTTTAATGGCTGCTTGACTATTCGACATTATGATAATCCTTTGCCTTCTATATCCTTTATCAATATTGAACTGGGCACACTTTCTTATGGCGTGAATTTCCGCTTGAAAGATACTCGGGGTTTTTCCCAAGCTTTCAGAGTGTTTGGTTCCTGGCCCGTACACTCCTATCCCAGTTCCTTCTATTGCCTTTGAGCCGTCGGTGTACCATTGAATGGCATTCTTTCCAAGTCTGGTAATGGTATTTGGATCCCATTCCTTCTTGTTGCTTAATTCCGTAACGAATTTCTTTAAAAAGTTATACTTCTACTTCATACCATCTTGTGGCATGTCCCAGGTTTTCTGATTTCTAAGAAGTAAGGAGGTGGTTTTTTTAAATGATTCCTTCTCTACTTAGTCTGTATCTTGTTCTTTCTGCAACACTTTCCACCACCATATGTAGTAGTGTGAGGTTAAGAATAACTTCCATGGCTGCCGTTGGGCATGTTCTCATTGCTCCTGTAATGCACATACAGGCTAGTCTTTGAATTTTTGGGAGGTTTTCTCTCGTTGTCAATAAGCTAGTTCTACTACTCCACGCAATGGCTCCATAAGTGATAATTGGTCTCATTATAGCAGTGTACATCCAGCTCAGGATTTTTGGGTTGCCCAATTTCTCCCTGCCAGATTCCTGCACACCATTAGAGCCATTTTTGCTTTGTATATAATCTCCCTTTCGTGTTTGTTCCACAGGAGTTTACTGTCTAGAGTCAAACCTAGATACTTGACTTTCTGTCTCCATTCAACCTCGCTCCCAACAAGTTTAATGGTTTTGAGGTTGAGCTTTCTTTTCTTAGTGAGCGCTTTTAAGATGGTTTTGGTGGGGTTGATGTTAAGTCCCACATGCCTACACCAGCCATTTGTATAGTTCAGACCCTTGGACATCCTCTGGTTGTACAGATGGATGCAATGTCTTTGCTCGTCCTCGTCTCTGCTACTCTAGTGCTGAGCAGTTCCAACATCCAATTGTGCTGTCTATACCTCTTCTATTTAATGTTCTTTTGACAGCCTCATGAGGAGTATCGTCAAAAGCTCCTTCAATATCCAAAAAGGCGCATACAACGGCTTCTTGGTTGTCTGGAACACCTCGGATATCCTCCGTCAGTCGTATCAGTGCAGTCCCCGTAGATCTGCCTGCCCGGTAAGCATGCTGGTGCGGTTGGAGAGGTGGTCTCCCTAGGATTTCCGCTCTAATATAAAGGTCAATTGCTTTTTCCATAGTTTTGAGCACAGACGATGTAAGGCTAATTGGTCAGAAGGATTTGGAATTTGTTGTGTCCCTTTTTCCAGCTTTTGGAATGAAGGTTACTATTGCCCTTCTCCATGCTTCTGGTATATAACCCAGTTCAATTCAAATGTGGTAGAATTTCGTCCTCTCCTTGCTGGAGCAATGCTGGGAAAATTCCATTGGCTCCCGGTGCCTGGAAAGGTGAAAAGGTGCTCATAGCCCATTTTAACCTTTCGTTACTACGAATGTGCTCAGCCATTGTAGTCTTTTATGACCTTCGAGAGGATTATCTCCCCTATTTGGGCTACTCACAGGAAAATGAGTTTCTAGAAAGAGTCTCACTCTTTCCTCCTCATTTTCGGTATATTTACCGTCTGGCTTCCTAAAAGCCATATCTGTGTTGACCCTACTTTTTGCCATGACTTTGTAGAGTCTTGCAGCAGCAGGTGTTGTGTTTATATCTTCACAGAATTTTCTGGAGCTATTTCTTCTAGCTTTTCTAATTTCCTTATAGTACAGGTACAGATGGAAACAGGATATATTTTGGAACAGGAACGGGTTTTGAAATAGGAACAGGTGTAGTAACTTCATCTTTTAAAATAAATGCAGGTTTAACTCGATCGAAAGACACTTTGGTAGGTTTATTATGTATCAAGAGTGTCATCGTCTTTTCGTCTAGATCAATGATCTCGTATGTGCCAGTGTATGGTGCTTGGAGTGCTTTTAGAATGGGCCTTTCTTTCGAAAAATCATGACTGAATTTCGAGAGTTCCTTGAAAACAAAAACGCCAGTTGAGAATGTCTTGATACTGGAGTTGGTCGTTAGCGTGACATGAATTATCTCAAGCTTGAGAGAAAGCTGCTTGTATCGTCAAGATTCTTGTTTTCAAAATTTGAAGAGAACAGTTCAAAAGGTAAACGTTGAATTTCTCCATAAACCATAACAGAGAAAGTATCCTTGATATCTTCTTTAAAAGCTGAACGAATTCCAAGTAATACGAGGGGCAAAACGTGAACCCAGTCGATGTCGGAATGAGCCATTATTGCAGCTTTTAAGTGACGTTGTAAACGTTCGACTAAACCATTTGCAGCAGGATGCCAGCTTGTAGTAAGATTATATCGAATTCCAGAAAAATTTACGAAATTTTTGAAAACATGAGAAGTAAATTAAGCTCCACGATCTAGGGTTATAGTTTCAGAAATACCAAAACGAGATATCCAGCAATCCAAAAGAGCTTTAATCACAGTATCAGTGCAGCATTTATATTCTGCAACCTCAGCAACTCCAAAAATGCATTTCTGTGGATTGATGACTAAACCGTACTCCGAAAGACGTTCACAAATAATTCTGAGGTGACGTTCGTGTTCTTCTTTAGATCGAGAGAAATCCAGAACATCGTCCATGTAAACTAAGCAAAAGTCCAAACCACTAAAAACTTCATCCATAAACCTTTGAAAAGTTGACCAGCATTATAATAAAAAGGATTATTAAATCAATACAGAACAACCAAAATACGAGTCTAAAATCTATCCAAATAATAATTGTTTATTCTCAGGGCGGCTGTCATTAGTGTCAAGTTGTCAGTAGCTGGACATGCCCTATATGCTAAAGTTTGTACTAAAAGTAACCTATAAACTTATAGCCAAGTAAAAAGAAGAATATTTCATAAACTTAATCAGACATTAACTACTATAGGGCAAGTCCACGTGACGCACACCCGGATGAATTTGAAGTTGAAACAAGCGTTCTATGCTATTTCTGTATGTTCTAAGCACAACACGTGGTTCTTATAGTTATTTTGATCATGTTTGAGTTAATTTAATTTTGAGTTGGTGCTTTCTTCGACATTGTTTTAATTGCTTAGCTATTTTAAAACCTATATCTGACTGTTTATAATAAAAAGGATCTTTAAAACACTACAAAACAACAAAAATACAAATCTAACCAAATAATTGTTTATTGTTTTAACTGTCAACTGTTAGTTGGTGGACGTGCAAATAAGGCACGTTTTTTTTTACATCATTGATTTACCATTGGTTGAATGACGTCAGTCTCCGCTGCACCGACATGTTAGAGTCACCAGTGGCACATAAAAAAACGCAGTTGTTGTTTACATTATTCAACATTATATCTGAAAACTGACAATCTAGACCACTTGAAATTTCTTCAATTTCTGACGCTGAGTGCAGTCAATACTTTATTATCACATTCTAAATTTATTTCTATTTATTTGTCCATTTCTTTAATAATTTGCTATATCCGCTTCAAATTTTTACTTTTTTGAGGTTGAGCTGTCATTTTGTAAACCACCAAATTTATCCACCACCTCGTTACAGCGGTGGAATGGTTTGCAATTTTGGTTGATGCAACAGTAATAAATGAACGCGTCATTTCTTCAATCTGAAATCCACCAATGAATATAAAAACGCAGTTGGTGAATTGGTGGATCTACCGGTGAATAAAAAAACATGCCTCTTGATATCTTTAAAATTGTCCACTTATGACAGAAGTCACGTGCAACGGGATTTAGGTATAGGTATATTGTATGGACAGTTTCCATGGTATGAACTATAGATGTTCCATAAGGCGGCACCATAAGTTAAGTTAAGATTTATTAAACATTCTTTCAGATAGATGACACTTATTCCTACACTGGTTGTACGACGGAATGTCGTATGAATAATGCAGTAAGGTACTGTTCGTGCATTCCGTTTTTCTATACCATCGAAAATACGGATTACAGACATTGCAGATTCGATGAGATGAGTTGTATAAGTGAACATTTAGATAAAATCAAATCTGTGGAGGAATGTAACTGTCATTTGGGATGCCTTCATACTGTTTATGAAATAGAAAAATTAGATATGTTAATGTAAGTATTAGGCCGCAATTGAACTGCGTAGACGACATGCGAAAGGTGTCGAGTGGTATGTTGATGTTGATATGTTGTAGGTGCTACTCGATCCTTCACACTTTCATGCCAATCAATAAGATGACAATTCAATAAATATATATATATATATATATATATATATATATATATATTCAACTCCACTAGATTTCTTTCATGAAATCACTCAGGTCTACTTTTACGTTGAGAAACTTTCTCAGAAATACTTTCAACTTCAACGACCGAGTGTTTCGCTTTATTTATGAGGTCCTTATTCAAAATAAGCTGAATGTTAAAATTTTTGTAGGTCAGAAGAAGACGAAACTACAACTCTCGAGAGTAAGTTTGTATCATGGCCAATGGTCAGGTATAAAAGAGAAGTGTTATTTGGTTGGGTTGATTTGCTGGGTAAGTAGGTAATAATTATTCGTAAGAATGAAGAAGTGGATTTTCTTGTTAGCAATGATCTTTATTCTAAATCCTTCGACTCTTGGAGCGAATCGCTTAGGGTATTGATACTTAAGTGGTGTGAAGTAAATACGTAAGTTTTTAGTAGGTTCTTAAATACGGCCGCCACTGACAGGCACAACTAATGTCGTGAATAATTTTAACGACACAGTTGGTTTAAATTCAAAATACTGTAAAATTGGGTCACTTTAGTTCTTCTCTTGACAGGCCAATCAGGATCAAGAGTAAAGTTTGGTGTTATCGATAATCCGAACTTGACTAGAGCTCCTGATTGGTTCATTTGACAAGTGCGTGAAATAGTCATTACAACGCCAGCGTTTACTGCTAATATGAGAGCTACTTTGATACTTTACGCATTTGCGGTCCATGGTTCACGAGAAAATCCAGAAATTTTTAACAATTAATTGGTACGTCTGTTCTATTTGATAACATTAATTTATCATTTTTCAGTTTCATTTGGAGGAATAGCTGGATTATTTTTAGGCTTTAGTCTATTGTCTGCGGTGGAGATTTTTTATTACTTTACTTTAAGAGTGTACTGCATGGCTCGTCAAAAAGAAAAAATTGTAAATGCGGAATATCCAGTACGAGTAATAAAGAAATTCAAGGAGGTAAAACATTTCTTTATGAAATTGTTGTGTGGTTCTAACAAAAACAGACGATAATAGACCAACAACGATGCCCTCTTAAATGGTCTGTACATATAGACATTCTAGCCAAAAATATACTCTGCCTGCTTTTCTGTTGTTAACTAATTTTAATGCTATGATTAATTTTTTTTTCAGAACTTTGTAGTACCCATTTCCGTATATGATCGGCAGAGGCGATTATCAGACATTGTTTTATCTAAGATGACTCAAATTGATAAATATTAAATTATATGAAGCTATTGAGTAATAAAAATGTATCTAACAAAAAAGGGATTGTTTATTACACACTTACAACCTAAAATAAAAATTGGGGTATATTTGTCAGTTATTTCTTAGCAGTAGGTATACCTTTGCGTGAAAAACCCTTATTTTACCACCATTAAGTTTTTTAATCAATACAAGAGATATATAGAAGAGAGATATAGATATAAGGTCGATTTAGCCAACACAATAAAATAAAATGATCAAAAAGACATATGAGATGGGGGTCACTGAAAGGGGTCACCTATTGACTTAATTTTTCAGTTTTTCAGATATAAACTATGTTTTATGCAATATATTTTGTACCTGAATGATAAAAAGCTCGTTTTAATTTAGGGTGTTTTGCTTTCTAATGTTTACCACAAATGTCACAGGTAACTGTCAACATTGTCAGTGCAAGCAACATAGTCGTAGCTTTAGACTGGTATTTGTTTTGTGTCTTTTAAATTTTCAAAATTAAATTATAATACACACTGGAAAGACATATTTACCAACGGATAAACTTTATAAAAATAAAACCACGCTATGGCGCCAATGTTATGACGTTGACTTTGACAGTTAACAGACATTTGCCGTAAGCCTTAAGAAGCAAAATTCCCTAACTAAAACGAGCTTTTTATCTTTTGGGAACAA
Source organism: Lochmaea crataegi (assembly GCA_947563755.1). Lineage (NCBI taxonomy): Eukaryota > Metazoa > Arthropoda > Insecta > Coleoptera > Chrysomelidae > Lochmaea > Lochmaea crataegi. Next base: position 52,608,807 of record OX387427.1, on the reverse strand, counting down.
TATTATATTATATAAAACATTAAGTATATATCTGAGAGAAACAAAAAGTAAGTTAAATGGTGACCCCTTTCAGTGACCCCCATTTCTTATGTCATTTCGATAATTTTAATTTATTGTGTTGGCTACATTAACCTTATATATATAGAACTCTTCTATTAACTAAAAGTAAAGGCTTGCAAATCTATGTTGTCTATACATTTGAGTTTTCTATTGAAGAATGGTTATTTGGCTCATTGTGCCAATATTTACGTTAAGCAAGGTATGTCAGAGAGTTGCTAATTTCGGCCATAAGATGCTTTGAGAGCAACTACCTTTTTAAAGGTCGACGGAGTGGTAAAGAAAATCAGCAGCTAAGGTGAGAAAGGTAGAAACACCTTTGTGATGCATTTTGGCATAAAATAAGAAGAAATAAATTCCCTTGAAACTATTTTCAATAAATCATTGAACTTTAAAGAATGCATAAATAAAACCAACGAGGCCGACAGGTATCGAAAGGCAAGTTCATCACGTAAATAAACATATAACATTAAAAATAGTAAATATCAGCCTGAACCTGAAGTAGGTACAATATAAATAACATATGCAGACGCAATTCATATTCATTCTAATTTAGTTGTAGTCATTCTGATACGGTTATATTCAGTTATACTATAATGTGTAATAATAAAGTATGGTAATAAACAGAACTTATCCCAGTGTCAGAAGTCGTAGTTTTATTAAAGTCAGATGACCCTCCGAGTGACCTGGAAGACCACCAATTAAAAAAAGAGCCCTTTCCATAACAACATCCCAACATCACACCTTGTAGAATTTAAGTGTGTCTTCCGATCACATGGATTTTGAATCTGGAACTCTTGACGCTAAGGGTCAAGGGGCCGTGGAGCAAACCACGTAAAAAATCTGGCGCCCGAGCTTTCATTAAGAAAATTTTGTATCGAGGTTGTCAAAGTGACGTGCCCAGTTGGTGAGACCCGAAAGGTGGGCGAAATTCACGTCACAGACCTAATAAGTGAAGATAGGAATACTACCAAAGCCGATGTAGGACACTGTAAGCTTAACAGGCACGCAAAGCTGATGGGGTTGGAGGAGGAATCTGCAGAGAGCATCCTATACCAGTGCGACTTCCTGGCGAATGTGCAGTTTCTTGAACTAGGCGAAGAGAAGACTAGAAGTGGCGGAAGATAAGACAGGGGTGGCTAGTGAAGGCACGGAGCAAGGCGAGGGAAGTGGGGGGTGATGGTGAAGGGAAGGGGAATTCGTATGGAGTCTGGAGTCTGTGAAATACCTAGGGGTGTGGCTGGATAGTCAATTATCCTTCAAAACCCATGAGTTAAAGGCGGCAGAGAAGGGGAAAGTGAGGGCATCATGGCTGGGGAGATTGATGGGTAATGTGAAGGGGCCGGGAGAGTTGAAGAGGAGGATAATTGGTAGGACGGCAGAGCAGAGTATGCTACGGTGCGGAGGTGTGGGGTAAAAGAGCGGGAGTGAATGCGAGGGTTAGGCGACTCCTGCGGGTGCAGAGAGAGATATTACTGAGCGTGGTGCAGGGGTACAGGACAGTGGGTGGACTGGACCCAGGACCCATTGGACGTGATGGCTAGAGCCAGGAATAAACGCTGAAGGGGTGCGACCAGAGAGGAAGTACAGGAATGGATGGAGGAGGAAATAGAGAGAAGGTGGGAGGAGTATGAGGGCGCGCTAAAAGGATCGATTGGGAATAGGAGAGATTGGATGGACCGGAAACTCGAGGAGGTGAACTACTTCTTGACACAGGTGTTCACTGGACATGGGTCGAGAGTAGGGTACCTCCACAAGATTGGAAAAATAGAGACTGGAGTGTGCGAGAGGTGTGAAGTGGAGGATGATGTGGGGCATGTGTTTAGATACTGGAGGAACGAGGAAGTGCTAAAGAAGTTGGTGAGGAAACTAGGGGAGGCGGTGTATTGGGAGAACATAGTGGAGATAATGTTGAGGGGGGAGGAAGAATGGATGGAGGTAAGTGGCGTAGTAGAAACCATGGTTAGGGGGAGAGAATGACTCGATATGGCATGAGAGGTAGTAGTGAAAGTTAGGAAGAAGACGACGGTGTGCGAGGGACCGCCGCCCGACTTGAAGTATACTAAGGTAGTGATTCCGAGGCGGGGGTAACGGCGAGTTTGAGGTGGGTTTGGTTGGTAGGCATCCCCTTGGGGAGCACTGTTTGGGTCTTGGACCCATTTGAACATGATTTTCCCATCCCGAATCAAAAAAAAAGTTTTAAACCTGGATACTGAGTGTAAAAAAAGTCAGTATTGCATTAAATCGCAAAAAAGAGTTGTTAATAGAACTCGTTACAGACCAACCACGCCTGATTCAATATTTCAGGTCTATTTATAATGTCCACTAATTCACTAATGCTTCTACTTACACAAGATTGGCTAGCTGAAACTGCAGCATTCCCCCCTACTGGAGCCTATTCAAAAGAAATTTAGGGACACAAATAATTGAAATACGGAGTAAATTTAAGCTTAATTTCATTTACTGAAGTTAACTTAACACTATTTGATTCTACACGAAGCGCTCAAGTCCTAGTATGTTCTTTCATAACTGGTCTTACTTAATTTATTAAATTTGTAGTCCACCGAAAGTCTTTTATAGACTTTCTGATATGCATAACTTATAAGTTTAAATACTCCAGATCTTCAATCAGGATATAGGTAACTCCTGTAAGATTTGTTGTTGAAAAGCAATAAGCTCTTCTTCGTAGACCCCCATATTTAATTTAAAAGTAATTACCGTCTCTACACGTAACCTAAAAACATCAAAGTAAAATCTCGCATATATGAGAATTTGTCACTTGCTTAAAGCCATATTTTTGCGATCTAGCGTTTTTAAGCGGATTATCAGTGTAGCTTAAGCGTGATGTCAGCTTTTTCGGTGGTCCTACAATTAGCCGCTCCTCACCATTAGTCCACTCTCTATCAATTTATTCTGTCAATGCGGTCAATTGAATGACGCACAACATCTGAACCGCTTCAAAGCTTTCTGGCGCACTCTCGACCACACCAGTTTCCGCTTCAAGCGTTTTTAAGCGCGACGTCATTACTTATTCGCGAAAATGAATCGCTTTAATCCGCTTAAAGACGCTAGATCGCAAAAACATGGCTTAAACCATAGTAAAAGTCATTTTTCACCGATGGAGATTCGAGAATACGGGACTTGGGGTTCTATTCTCAAACAGTGACATTTTTGTCGCATGCGAGATTTTACTTTTTTGTATAATTCTTGATCGCGCCTGATTCCGATTCGACTGCTCCATTCGATCTGAATCAATTCTATTCGACTCCGAGTTACAGAACAGGGCTGATATTCGGATTGTTCATTCCGTTTGTCACGCTAATATTTATTTACTTCATTGGTCAGCACTAGCCTAGGTCGTTTTAACAAAAGCAAACTATTACCAACTGTTACCAAGAAAAGTTAAGGCCGCTTGACATAGTGCAATACAACGAGCAGTTGAGACCAAACTGATCAGATTCTGCAATTCGATGCAATTGCAATTTTATCGGATTGGTGCCATTTCTATTGCATGCAAGGCGCAATTCTAGGGAGAAATCTAGTTTCTTTTGTGTTACCAACCAACTAACTGTTTCCAATCAAATGATACATATCATCTGATTGCTGATTGTGGTGACTGACGTTGTTTCATTTGTCATTATTTTTTGAGGTTATTAAACACTTTTTTCTTTCTACTATTGATTGGGTTGGCAGCAATGTTGCAATGGTAAGAGAATTGCATGATGTCAAACAGCATGCAAGATTCATCATTTGCAATATACTGACCTTGCATCAAATTGCCGCAATTTCTTGCACGTTGTATTGCACCATGTCAAGCGGCCTTTAGTGATTTTAGGAATGGCCAGCGACATCAATTGCATAATGAATGTCCGCCACTGTTTGATCATTTCATGGATACATATTTATCAAATGTCATAATTTATTGTTGTTGTCAAAACATCAATCTTTGAAATTTCCGTGTCATGAACCACCCACAATGCTAGAAGATGAATTTGTTAAAAATGGACTTATTAATTTTGAAATACCCTTCGTAGTAATACTGAACACTTTGTTATGGAGATCTGCATATGCATTTGTAAAATTTTTACTTCCCAGGAAATCTCCCGAATATTGGTCAAGAGTAATTACTTCTGTACATGGTTTAATTGCAGCTTTCATTGGAATCAATCAGTGTTTTATGATAGATTCGCCATTTGAACACCCCGAATGGCGTACAAATTACATTCAATCTATGTTGTTGTCATTCAGTGCAGGATATTTTATTCACGATTTAATTTGGATGATCCAATACGATCATGATAAGCTAATGATGGCGCATCATATTTATAGCGCTGTAGCAATATTAAGAATGTTGTTCAAAGGTTATTCTGGCGCCCAAGCCACGTGTTCATTAGGAAGCATGGAAATAACCAACCCGTTTCTTCAAGCTAGATGGTTTATAAGGGCAGAAGGGATGTATCCATCCGCACTATTTTCGTCAGTAGAAATAACTTTCGCAATAGTGTTTATTACAGTAAGAATAATTATTGGAAGTTGTATATTGAAAACTATTATAATGCATCCAAAAAACGACTGGGATTTTGTACTTATGTCTATCGTGATCTACATTTTATCGTGGCTGTTTTTAATACAAATTTTTAAATATATACTTGTCAAATATAAATTTGTTAGAGGTAATAATAAAAACACCTAGTATGAATAATAGTTGTATTTATTTATCACGGCGTTTAAGAATGTACATAGGGCGTCTAGGAACTAATGGGAAAAAGTTGGGAACGTATGTATGTATGTATGTATATAAATTGGGGTGACATTCACTGAGACCTAAAAGATCTATTGTGCCCCCTTACTCCTACTTAGTTCCTGAGAAAAGTCTCAGAGACTAGTAGCTCCTTTAGTCCTATTTCCCAGAGAAATTTTGGGATATCTGCAAGCTTTAACTTAGGTAAATGTCCCTCTTCTATCCAGTAATCTCCAAAGTGTTGCGCCCTAGGATTCTGAATTGCTGTATAATTCGCAAGTATGTGAATGGAGGTTTTTTCTTCCATGCCAGAGAATCTTCATTCTTCTTCCTCCACTATTTTGAGCTTTTCCAGGTGCCCAATCAGGCGACAATGTCCCGTAAGGATGCCTGTTAAAACTCTTAGTGCAGTTTTACTTTGACTTATGTATTCATTTGATCTCAACAGGTTGTAGTCACACAGAAGAATCTTTGATTGTCTAAGTCCTACTAGATCTTTCCAATGGTCAGATCTTCTTCGGCTTTGCCTATTTCTTCCGATATTACATTGGAGCTGATACCGCAAAAGGGTTCCGGTCCCCAAAAGGGTGTTCCAGTCCCCCTCTTTGCTAGTTCAACTGCTATTTCATTTCCTTCAATCCCAGCGTATCTTGGAATCCACAGTAAGGTGACTATATTTTTCTTGCCTAGTTCATTTAGTTTGCCCAGGCATTCCCACACCATCTTGGAACTGATAACACAAGAGCTCAGTGCTTTATTGGCTGCTTGACTATCCGACCTTATGATATTCCTTGCACACTTGCTTATGCCGTGAATTTCCGCTTGAAAGATACTTGGGGTATTTCCCAAGCTTTCAGAGTATTTGGTTCCTGACCCGTACACTCCTATCCCAGTTCCTTCTATTGCTTTTGAGCCGTCTGCTCATTCTTTCCAAGTCTGGTAATGGAATTTCTTTGAAAAGTTATTATACTTTTTCATCATACCATCTTGTGGCATGTCCCAGGTTTTCTGATTTCTAAGAAGTGAGGAGGTGGTTTTTTTAATGATTCCCTTTCTACTTAGTCTGTATCTTGTTTTTTCTGCAACACTTTTCATCATCATATGTAGTGGTGTGAGAATCACTTCCATTGCTCTTGTAATGCACATACATGCTAGTCTTTGAATTTTTGGGAGGTTTTCTCTCGTTGTCAATAGGCTAGTTCTACTACTCCACACAATGGCTCTATAAGTGATAATTGGTCTCACTATGGCAGTGTACATCCATTTTTGGGATAAAACCCCAATTTCTCGTTGCCAGATTCCTGCACACCACTAGAGGCATTTTTGATTTGTATATAATCTCCTTTTCGTGTTTGTTCCACAGGAGTTTACTGTCTAGAGTCAAACCTAGATACTTGACTTCTTGTCTCCATTCAACCTCGCTCCCATCAAGTTTAGGTTTTGAGGTTGAGCTTTCTTTTCTTAGTGAAGGCTATTAAGATAGTTTTGGTGAGGTTGATGTTAAGTCCCACTTGCCTCTGGTTGTACGATGTCAAAAAGGGTATTTTCGAATTTTCCCCTGGCTGTTATGACAATATCATCTGCATATCCTTGGCAGGATATTCCGAGGTCAGTCAAACTACATAGGAATTCGTCAACCATCAGGCTCCACATTAATGGGGATGGTACTCCTCCCTGTGGAGACAATGTCCTTGCTCGTCCTCGTCTCTGCTACTCTAGCGGTGAGAAGTTCCGACATCGATTTGGATGTTGTGCTGTGTGCACCTCTTTTATTTAATGCTTTTTTGACAGCCTCATGAGGAATATTGTCAAAAACTCCTTCTATATCCAAAAAGGCGCATACTACGGCTTCTTGGTTGTCTAGAGCACCTCGGATTCGGATATCCTCCGTCAGTTGTACCAGTGCAGTCTCCGAAGATCTGTCTGCCCGGTAAGCATACAGATGCGGGTGGAGAGGTAGTCTCTCTAGGATTTCCGCTCTAATATAATTGTCAATGGCTTTTTCCATTGTTTTGAGCACAAACGATGTTAGGCTAATTGGTCTAAAGGATTTGGAGTGAAGGTTGCTATTGCCCTTCTTCATGCTTCTGGTATATAACCCAGTTGTAGGCTGATTCGACTGATCCTAACCAAATGTGGTAGAATTTGGTCTTGTCCTTGCTGGAGCAATGCTGGAAAAATTCCATCGGCTCTGTTATGACCTTCGAGATGATTATCTCCCATATTTGGGCTACTCCCAGGAAAATGAGTTTCTAGTAAGAGTCTCACCCTTTCCTCCTCATTTTCGGTATATTTACCGTCAGGCTTCCTCAAAGCCATATCTGTGTTGACCCTACTTTTTGCCATGACTTTGTAGAGTCTTGCCGCAGCAGGTGTTGTGTTTATATCTTCACAGAATTTCCTGAAGCTATTTCTTTTAGCTTTTCTAATTTCCTTATAGTAGGTTTCTCACCTCGGTGTATCTCTGTCAGTCTCCGGTGAGTTTTGCTCCATTGAAAAGGTCCCGGGTTTGAGATCTTAATTCTGACAGATGTTTATTCCTCCAGGGTGCATCTCTGCTGCTTAGTTGTTCTTGAAGAGGGCAGCTCGATTCAAATGCATCGATTATTGCCCTGTTCAGGTCCTCAAGGTCATTTTCCAGATCGAGATGGTGCTTAGCCCTCCCTTTTCTCTGGATATGTGCTAGGTTTTCTTTCAGACAGGTGTTATAGTTGTCCCAATCTGTTTTTCTTGGTTTTCTTCTGGGGTTCACCTCAGGTTTGCCTAGTTCTAACTTGAATGTTATGATGCTATGATCGGAGAGAGATGGTTCGTCCGAAACTCTCCAATCTTTTACTATATGTTTAAGATCCTATGTTGCCAGTGTGACATCTAAAACTTCTTGCCTTACTCTTGTTACAAATGTGGGGGTATTCCCTATTTTGTGAATATTAAGGTTTTTATTAAGGATTTATTCTAAAAGTTGCTCACCTCTCTGGTTGGTATTACTACTGCCCCAAACATGATTGTGTGCATTGGCATCACATGCTAAGAGTAGAGGTAGTCTCTTCTCTTCACAGTACTTCACCAGCCTTTGTACCTCGGGGGGTGGTGCTATCCCGTCTCCCGCAAAGTAGCATGATGCTATTACTATCTCTTTGCCCCCACTTCTTGTGTTTGAAGAGTGCTCGAACTGCAACGAGGTCTCGAGTCGTGTATTCTGAAACACAAAAATAGTTAATAGTGTACCTGTATTATAATACATGTTCTTGGTATATCATTACCTGTGTGATATACTATTTTAGCATATTTACATGCTAATTCTCTTACCTGGTTATTATTGGTCCTTAGTGAACAATCTTGTGATCACCGCCGAAGCTCCTTAGGCATGGTGAGCATTAACCTGAGCTAAGTTAATCCCCGCCATCCTGTTGGTTTTCAGGTTGGGTATTACCCTCTTTCATCAGGGTGATGTCCCCTTCTGAAAGAGTGCTGTCCCCTTCCTCCGATCCAAACTCCATTCCCTCCTCGGACAGCGGTGACTCCTCCCCAAGGAGTTTAGAGATGTGTAGGCTCTCTACACTACTCGAGTCGTCGTTGGCCTTGGAGGAGATGAACGGGGATTTTCCCAAACCGGTAGTGAATGGTGAACCCATTGTTCTTGATTTTTTGACAGGATAGATTGTCTATTCCTGCCCTCAAGACTAGGCCTTTGCCCTCTTCTTTAAGGTTGAGGACCTTCATTCTGCGCTTTTATCAAGGGAAGAATTTTTCCTTCCTCTACGCCTTTGCTTCTTGGGGGAGAAAGATCGTAGCGGTATGCATTTTTGGGATGTTTTCTCCCTGGCACACCATCATACTCCCTTCCAGCTTTTCAGCTGTGGAGTCATTCTGCAGTCTGTGGAGTTTCACAGTCGATTAGAACGACTCCTGGTCTGAAATGTATGTCAATAAACTGGAGCTTATGCTCCCATCCAGCATACATTTCTTCTATTATTGCGTTCTCCAGCAAGGTTTGGTCGTCCGCACTGAGAGTGGTCTCAGGGTATGCCCTAGGGAGAACCGCCATTCTTATTATTTTTACTGCAGCTGCATAGCTGCCAGCTGAAGAAGGGATGGCTATTTTGCCCTCCTTTTTCTTCTTCACCTGTACTTGCGGTGACTGGGCTGTCGCCTCTTCCCGCTTTCGTTTTTCTCCTTTAGGAGGGATGTTCTTCTCCTCTCCTTGTTTTTTGCGCTCTGCGGCTTTCTTTCTTGCTTCTTCCGGTGCAAGCCCCTGCTCAAGAAAGCGAAGATACCATCTTACCCCCGCTCCACTAAGTCCACGCCTCAGTGGATCGTCCCTTCCTCCGGGTTTACCCAGTTCAGGAAGGATGGGGGTTCTTTTACTTTTTCTCCAGGATTTTTTCCAAAAACTCTCAGCAGTTGAGGAGGTTGAGGGTATGGGTGCCCCTGTCTTTCTCCTCTCCTGTTCGTCTGTAGCTTCCTTCACACGAGGGTTGTTCGCGCGTGAGGGAGGTGCTACAGTTTTTTTTGGACACTGCGGATACATTGCTCCGACTTGTGCCCGGTTGCGGTGCTTGCCCACTCGACTTTTTCTTTTCCATGGATGATCCCACAAGTAGCTAGGAAAGTATAAGGTCCACTCCCGCATGCAGGAATAAGGGTGTTTAAACTGGATGTTCCCAGGTATCCAGAGTCCGGATATTAGCAATCAAGCTTCCACCTTGACTTGAGGGGTATTTTATTGTGGTCTCCTTCCACTTGGCCAGCTATTTAAGGCGAGCCCCCACATCTAGTGAATATACCTCATCAACCACCTTCCACTAGATACGGTTTATATCAGGCAGGTTTCCACGAGCAAACTATTGCTCCGACAACCCCGCTGACTCCGGCAACCGACCGGCTATCAACGAGCCGATCGGGACAACAGTCCACTCTCCACGCTGAAGATCCTGATATCGGATTTCTGCATTCCACAGGAATCTATTGAGCTGTCCTTTGTTTCACGTATTTCCCCCCGTAAGATCCGAGGAGAAACCGCTACTCGGCTCCCCCACCAACGACCAGGTCTCACAGCCCCTTGGAAGAGTCTGTCAAAAGTAACAAATAAAATTTACGTCGACGTTAGTTAAGAAATACGTTAAGGACGTCATAATTCCGTCTCATCCATTTCATGAGAGCAAGATAAAGTGTGACAATGTATGACGTAACGGCAAAGGATGGTTAATTTAGACTGTCAATGTGATTTATGTACGATGTGGCCTCGCCACATTTTAGATGCACTGGTGAAGTGGCCAGTACGGTCACCTGAACGTAATCCAATGGATTAGACCATTTCCTACTTTTCACAATGACTTCATACATAAATTTCACTATTATTATTATTATTATTATTATCGAATGAAAGTCGTGTTAAATATTTTATTTTATTCTTCTGAAAAATTTATTCCATAATAATATTCACAGTATATCTCTTACTTAATTAAATTTGAATAATCTAACTACAATTCTTATTTATCCGTTGCATTCGGATTAGTATAGCTAAATCCTTGGAATTGAGATTGATCAATATTCTCTAACTTTTGTACTTCTGTTGGGGATAGTTTTACAGTTTCCTTTGTAAAATTTATATCAAAATACTGCGTATCTAGTGGATGGCACTGAAAAAAAATTCGAAAGGTTAGTGTTTCTTCAAGTATATTTTTATTTTAATTGGCTATAAAAATTAATTCAAATATTTTATATAACTTAAGCCTACATGAAAATGATTGATCGAACAGTCTTTATTGTTGCAGTTACAAAAGGTTCCTCTACAGTTTGGCTCATAGCAGGAAGGTATAATTATTTCACAGAAATTATAGTGGGACTCTCGTTATATCCACCCTGAACCCTAATTGAACCCTAAACTCAACCAAAGTACAATAACTGATAGTATAATATAATTTTGGAAGTATTGATACATATTTCATCTCCGGCATTGATTTACGATTTTAATGAGTGCATTTTCGGAATAACATTATTTGTGCTATCAATTTTTCTTCTATTTTTCTCGAAAAAGTTGGATGGGTCACATGATTCCACATTTCAAAGGCACCAAATCTACTTACAGTAGAGAGAGCGATGTTCCGTATGCGCTTCCTGAGCGTGTGGAAAAAGAATTAGATTCCCTGGAAGCTGATGATATTTATAGGTATCTGATATTATTGGGGTTCTCCGCTTGTCATTATTTCAAAAGCAGAAGGCTGTGTGCGTCCTCTACAAGTGTGGCATTAAAAAGCGACTGATTCAATCGAACACGCCTATTCGAATGTTTGATGATGTTCTTAACAGTATTCACAACTCCCGCGGTATTTCTACAAGCTTGACGTTTTCAAGGCATATCAAGATCTCAGAGTAAACGAAAATTACAGCATGATTCAAACTATTTTGACACATCGAGGAACTTATCGCATAATTTAAACGCTCAAGTTTTGGAATTTTAAATGCTTAATATACATGTCAACAAGCAGATTTAATATTTAGGACATTGTTGAATACATTCATTCATTCATTCATGTGCTCATCGGCCCAGGCACTTGAACTGAATCTCTGTACCATTTCCCATGTTATGTACTTTATGCTTTTTACGAGTTGTAATTATTGCAATAGAAAAGTTAAAAAAGCTGTGAAATGTGCTTCATGTGAATCAGTTTTCCATGCCAGTGGTTCATCACGGAAAATATGTTGTGATAATCAAGTTTTAAGAGAAGAAAGGAATACAGAAGAAGATGATGTCACAGAAGTAATAAATTTACATACTTCAGACCATTCGGCTCAAACAATAAAATTTGAGATTAAATTGGACAAATCACTTAATTACATATAAGAGATTTTTCAGCGATGAAAACGTGAACAATCTCATTAGTTAACTTGAAATTCAGAATTGGAAAAACGTTTATTACAATTGTGAGGTGTCCGAAGTTAATAAACAGTGGACATTGTTTATGAACTATTTTGGCACTATTTTTGATGAATGTTTTCCCATGAAATTCACAAAAATTGGTAATAGAAAGGGCAACTATGAAAACTCAGTGGAAGTAAATGAATTAAAAAATAATCTAGATAAACTGTTAATCTTAAGTCTTCACAATCCAAAAAAACAATATGATATTTACTAATTAAGTTAAAAAAAGAGAATTATAAAAGCAGAATAAAAAACTCTGACAACAAATCCAAATGTATGTGGAGTATATGTAAAGAATTAACTGGAAAAGTTGAGAATCATGTTTGTTACTTACAGGGTGATCCAGAAAAAAAAGCTAATGAGTATAATAAATATTTAACATCAATTGTTCCAGACCTAATTGCACAAATTAATAATATTCCATTTAGTTGCAATATTCCTTACAACCCTCAAATAATGTCTGTGTCTAGCTTGTCTTTAGATAATCTGATAGATTTGGCAAATAAAATGAAAAACAAGTACACTTCTGGTGAAGATGAAATTCCAGCATGTCTAATTAAAAAGATAGTGAGAGTAATAGGTGATGTCTTGGTATATATAATTAATAATTCCATTAGATTTGGTGTATTCCCAGCTCAATTAAAACTAGCCGTAATAAAACCGTTACATAAAAAAGGTGATCCTGAATTAATAGAAAATTACAGGCCTATAAGTATTTTGCCTAGTTTTTCAAAGTTATTTGAGTTAGCCATGAGTCACAACTTGGTAACCTTTTTTGAAAAATGTCAAATTTTTAGTAATAATCAACATGGTTATTTAAGTAGAAAATCTACGCAAACAGCAATATTTCATCTCACAGAGAAAATAGTAAATTTAATGGATTTAATTGATTTATCAAAGGCATATGATTGCCTTGACCACCAACTTCTATTGATTAAACTAGACCAATACGGAGTAAGAGATAATTTCTTGAAGTGGATCCAATCCTACTTGTGCAATAGACAACAAAGAGTATGTATTCGTAATGGCCCTCAAAGTAGTAAATCTACTGTAATTACTACAAATATTGGAATACCGCAAGGGAGCATTATTGGCCCTTTGCTCTTTGTGATTTATATAAATGACTTATGTCTAATGAATTTCAATAATAATCAATTTAGATAGATAGATAGATAGATAAATTTTATTGCAATAAAAAGAATTTACAATTCTTATTACAATAAGTTCGGTCTTTACATACCAAAGTGCGAAAACGAAACAACAACAATAATAAGGTAGGAAAAAACTAATTAAAACATACTTAATTTAACAAGAAAAAAAAGTTCAAACACAATGAATATCTCATTCTTCTAGTACAAAGGCCGTCAGCTTCAAAATATTGAGAAGATAATTCACAACTTTAGTTAATTTAAAGAAATCAGTGGTGTCAAGAATATATATTAATTCGCCAAATGTCTTCAATTCTGAACATATGCAATCTCCTCTAAGTTCATTGTATATTGGACATTCTATAAATAAGTGCATTAATGTCTCGGTCTCATGCAAGTTACAAAGACTACAAGCTGCAGTCATATCTACTGTGTATTTTATACCTCGATGATAGATTTTTAGAGTTTTGGTGCTACATAGACTAATTTGGGATATTATTCTAATTATATATATTGGGCAAGACCTGTACAAATAACAATTATTTTCAGACAAAATTAAATATTTGTATAACAAAGGATACGAGGAGTTTATTATTCGTTGTTGATCATGTGCGATTAACTTATTTTTATATAATTGTAATATGTTATTTAAAAGGTGCAGATTATCACAACCGGCATAGTCGAAGTACTGCTTAACTTGACCCAGAAAACTATACTTTACACTGTGAATGTTGATGGCTTTTAACCTCAAGAAGCATTGTTTAGTTAATGAACTATCATCCATGATTTTCACTCTATTTTACCACAACAACGCCGATTTGAATAATAAAATATAGACATAAATGAGTGATCGTATATATTTTTTATGATACGAATTATTTTGGAGCTAACACCTGCTAGATATAATTTATGCCATAATAAATTATGGTTAATACTATCAAACGCTCTCTTAACAGCAAAGACTTTTCTTTTTGGTAACCGAAGGTGAAATTGTAGGACTGAGTTTAGGATAAATATATTATCTTCGCAACTTCGATGTTTCCTAAACCCAAATTGACATTCCGGCAGAATACGATTTTCTTCGCACCAATTATGTAAGCGATTTAATAAGATGGTGGTGAAGAGCTTAGCAAAGCAATTAACAAGCGAAGTACCTCTATAATTGTTTGGGTCATCAGGTGCACCTTTCTTATGTAACATAGTTAGGATAGTTTTATGCCAACCAGACGGTACTGTTTCACTCTCAAATATTCTATTGTACCAATTACATACATATAAGATCCAGTTTTGGGGTAAACTTTTAATAAACTCATAAGGAATTCCATCTTTGCCAGGGGCTTTGCCGTTCTTGCACCCCTCAAGAGCTTGATAAATTTCATCGGCCGAAAAATGTGAGTCCAAGTAAATTGAGTATAAAATGTGGTAACGGAAATGTGTTTCGGTTGATATAAATTTTCATAAAAATGTTTCCATTGCTCTAGCTCAATACCATTTTTTGGAGTAACATTTCTAAAGGTTTTCAGAGTTTTCCAAAAGTCAGCCTGGTTTTTGGTGTTACTTAGTTTGCTCAATACGTCTTTGTGATATGCAGTTTTCTTGTTAGAAATACTTTTTTTAAAGTTCTTTTTAGCTTCTAAGTATTCTGTTTTAAAGGGTTCTAGAAAATGTTGTGCTTTGCATATCTTTAGTTTTGTTTTCAAAAATTTTTTTTCGTGGAAGCAAAAGGAGTCAAACCAGGGCTGTTTCTTAGGAAATTTCTGATGTGGCTGTTGTAAGTAAGTTAATCCTAAGTTTCTACCAGAATCAAAAATTGTAGAGCATGTGTTGAAATATGCATTTTCTGGGTCAAGCAGCAACCCAACATTTGGTGAATATTGCCTTAAGGATGTATAGTTAATACTTTCTGTTTCCACCCATCTAAGACACTCAACTGGAATTCCAGCAATTACATTATACTCTGGACAGACACAATCAGATTCCACCTCGAGACAAATGGGAAAGTGATCAGATAGATATTGGTCCTCAATAATGTAAAAATTCTTTATTACATCAAGCTTATCTGTACTACAGAAGCATAAGTCAATAACGCTTTGACCAAGTGAACTACAATAAGTAAACATTGCAGGTCTATCTGATATGATGTGCCCATTAATTAAAGATAAACTGTTGCTAGAAGTAAAATCCAACAGAGTCCGACCATGAGTATCTAATTTATTGTCCCTGGTTTCCATATTAGGGAAAAACTTGGTGCTCCCCAACATTTCAACAGGTATGGTGATATTATCACCTATTCTTGAATTAAAATCGCCAATAAGTATAAATATATGTTCTTTATGTGTATCACAAAGGCTGTCGAGCAATTCTTGGAGATCATCAAGCTTCTCCTCAAATTGGAGAGATTGTTTGAAATATGTAACACAAATAACAAACTTATAATGAGACATTTTAATATTACATATTAGCCACCATGGAGTTGAGTCGAGAACGCACAGATTATATTTCTTTTTATAAAAAATAGCAAGTTCTCCACTTGCGCGACCGCGAGTCTTATCCCTTGTAGCTTTAGAAAAAACAACATTATATTCGTCTACATAATTGAGAGGAACTTCTATATTTCCTGATATCCAGGTTTCACAGACGCATAATATGTCAATATCTGATAAGTCTACAAATATATTATGGATATTTTTGAACCCATTCATATTCCAAAAGACAATTTTTAAATTGTTGTGACTCGTTTTAATTTGTTGGATTGTTTTGGAATACAAACGATGTTCATCTCGAGTTACATTAAGTTTTTTGATTTTGACGTATCAATAATTAACTTTTCCTCCAATCGATCCCATCTCCATGATATTCCATTTATTTCCAATTTTTGAAATCTAACTATTACAGTTGCCCCCTTCTTTCTCTCCTCTCTCGCGTAATCCCTGATGTTTTTTTGAATTTCTCTCTCCACTTTTGTTAGTTCGGACTCAATATAAATCTGTTTTCCTTTCAATCTTCTCTTTTCCTTCAGGATTTTGAGTTTGTCCTCCCATTTATCCATTTCTATTATGCGTCTTGTTTGCCCAATTCTATAACCCTTTTTAATTTTGGCTTTTATACCCAATGCACTATCCAAAAACTCTTCAACTTCTTTCTTCAACTGTTCTTCACTCCCAGTTTCTACTTTGACTTCAGACATTACTAAATTATTACGAATTTTATGTTTTTCAAGTTTTTCTAGTCGTTCCTCGGTTTTCTTCATTCTATTCAATATTTCCTCCTTTTCTTTTTTCCACTCATTCTTGAATGATTTGATTTCTTCCTTAATTAGATTAATTTCTTCTGTGTTGTTCTTAATGTCCAGTTTCACTTCTTTTATATCCTGCTTGATTTCTTTGATATCATTTTTTATTTCTGATTTTATTTGTGCGATATCCTCTTTTATTTCGTGTTTCAGCTGTTCAAGTATGGTTTTAATTTCCTCCATATCCCAACTATTAGCGTTTAATTCTTCAATTGATGGTTCTTTTTTCTTTTTATTCGGTGTCCTCTGAGTTACTTTACTTCTTTTAAATGCTTCTTGATTTTCTTGAAATGAATTATCGTGTTCAGGTTTATCTCTCTTATTACTCATACAGATAATATACTGGTATATTTCTTCAAATTATTGCAGCTTAACTTTGAAATATCGCAAGCTTAGAGTACAGACCTGTCCTTAGTTATTTTGATGTATGTCTTTAATTACCTCTTATCAGCTGGCAACTTGATTAATCGTTTTACCAGTTCTTAATATATAATGTGTATTTGAGGTTAATTTATTTGGATTAGTTCTTTTTTTTTAATTAAGGAAAACTTACAAGTTATTTTGATGCACTGTATAGTAAATCCAATATTCTTTTCACAATGCACCATTTACAGAATTTTCACAGACTTTTTCTCGAAATATTTTAGATTAAATCGGACTAACAATTTTATGACCACAAACACTTTCGATCCAGGACCGAACTCCCAATAATAATCAATTTATGACAGTATATGCTGATGATACTAACCTTTTGGTAGGAGGAGAAACATATCCAGAGGTGATAAAAAACTGTGACAATTTATTTAAAAAGACAAAGGAGTGGTTCACAAAAATAAGCTGATATTAAATGAATCAAAAACCAACGTTATACTATTCAACAGAAATAATTTTATTTATCCACATCCCCGATTAACCATTACTGAAAAATCTCCAATATATACGGCAATTAAATTTTACAATAAATTACCATTACGAATAAAAACCCTAATATCCAGCAATAAATTTAAAAAGGAACTTAAAAAACTTCTTGTTGACATTGAGCCATATTGCATTAATGACTATTTACATGCAAATTTAAACTAACTTTCCCTTAAATGTTAAAGTTGTGATGTCAACAATTATAATTTTTTTTTTGTAAATACTAGCATTTTCTGAAATATATATTATTATTATTATAACTTCAATTCCAGTAGCTTCGTGTCTTCTATAAAGGCCACTAGTTTGACTAGAGGGATTTTCAGAAGTTGTAATGCTTGTATTAATTCCTCTCCAAAGTGCTTCCGTCTAAGTTCTTGTAAGATCTCGCAGAAGCAGAGTATGTGAGTAGGTGTTTCATCATTAAGTTTACATTTTCTGCACTTAGGATCACTAACTTTGCCCACATTGTAGAGATGTTTCCTCAAGGTGCAGTGTCCAGTCACCACGTCGGTAACTGTCTTCAAATGTCTCTTACCCAGTTTCAGTAGCCTGGTTGAGAGTTCCTTGTTCAGTAAACTCTTTGTTTGTGTCACCCTCCATTTGAATTGGTGTTCCCTATCTAGCCAGTTCCCGATTTCCCCTCTTATGCAATCTTTTGTGATTCCACAAAACCAGGACCTATGAAGTCTCCTTTAGAGCCTTCTTTAGCTAACTGGTCCGCCATTTCATTACTTGCAATCCCCTCATGTGCCGGCACCCATATTAGAGACACTTTGTTGTCTCTTGCCAGCCTGTTGAGTGATTCTTTGCAGTTTTTCACCAGTCTAGATCTAGTTGTTGAATTACTGATAGCCTGGGTGTCAGTGAATATTTCAATTTTTTGTCCGATATATCTTCTTCTGATGTTTTCATCAATACAGGCTATAGCAGCAATCGTCTCAATATTGAATGTTGGCAATGTTAAATACAATAAGATGAGCAAGTTTCTTGGCAAGATGAGCGCCGTTCGAGATCTGCCACGTTCATCAATTAAGAACCATATCAAACGATTTTTTGAACTTGTAACATATTATTTTCGATTTATACCAAATTTTTCAATCCACTTTGATGCTTGATGAAGAAAGATCAACGTTGGAATCCGCCTTCCTTGAGATTAAAACTGAACTTTGTTGTGATCGAGAAATGACACCAATCAATCCCTGTCTGTCACTTTTTTTCCCGAGCTCCTCAGCCGAATGGCTTATTGTATTTTTGCTCGAGCTTTTTCATAGCACTCAGTCCAGCACCTTTGTCCCAAATACAATTGTCATCTGAATACCGTTAAATCAAAATAACAGTATGGAATTACGAAAAAGTCATAACGACTAAATATGAGCAGCAAGACGTCCCCTTTTTATGATTATTGTCGTGTTTTTTTCATTTTTTTCATAAAAGTGACGCCTTCATAATTATGTGGGGTGGATAGTTTTCATTGAAATGCTCTGTATATAAGAAGTATTCAAACCTTTATAAATCGAAAAGGTTTTTCTGGCGTCATTAAATCAATGGAAGACAAAGTTAAAAATATTTTAATTCGCTATAGAGCTACACGACCTGTTTGTGGGGTGGTTTGAATGTAGTAGGTAGTTTCTGCCGCATATTCAAGATCTCCAATAATCCATCTACAGGGTGATTCATTACTAATTGGAAATAATTTAACAGTAGAATTATGACTTCAAATTATGAAGATTTAACCCAAAACACCTAAATAAAATGTAGCTGCTTACTTAGTTACAGGGTGTTTTGTTTAAAAATTTAAAAACTATTTGTGCTCACTACTTTAAAACTGTTTTACGTATTAATTTCATAATTGGCAGAAAGTGTAGACACTGTACACACCCTACTAAATTATGTTAAACAAACGTTTCTGGCTACTACCAGAGGCGTACGACAGGGGCAAGTGACAGGTTAATCGTTCCCAAATTCTACGCCACTGGCGGAATAGAAATTTTAGCACAATTTTTCGATTCTCCAATACTTTTTACGTAAATATAGTACTCTTTTCTCATAACGATAAAGTCAATATTTATCGAGATATTATAAGCTGAACATAAAGCTGCACAATTTTGATGTGTAATAACTACCCAAGTAACACATTTTGTTTACCAAGCAAATAATGCTAGATCGAAGCATATAATTCAGAAAAAATGCTGAAGTTTGGCATATTTTTAGCATCAGTTTATAGAATAATTTCAGCATTCCTTCAAAGACGTCCCATCCCTTTTAAGACTAAATATTGCAGCCAAGTAGCAATGATTACTAATAAGTCATGAAAAGAAGCCAAAAAATAGAAATAATGGCTTTAAAAAATGCCAAAAAAATGAATAGCGAAATTGGATTTTTGTATGGTCATAAAATGCCTTTAAGTGCTTCAATTAGTGCTATTTGAAAGCAATGCTATAAAGTTTTGTATTGGAATTAATATGGATTTTAAATGGAAATAAATTCCAAAAAAATTCTCACATTATTGCTAACCTTAATGCGATTGTAAATCTCAAATTCAGTTAAGGCTTCATGATATTTCAGAAATCATTATAGATCATGGAGAAAAATAATGAAATGTTAAAAAAATTACAAAACTACGGAAATTTGGACGAATGGGTGCGTATTACAGGCGTGTAAATAAAAGTAGTAATGCAGCTGAAAGTTACAACGAAGTAACTATGGAAACAGAAGATTACCTTCCTGGTTCTTCTCATCAAGGTGAAAATCCCCAAAAACTATTAGGAATTGATGAATATCAATGAATATATTTTTGAGTATATGCCTTATAGCGGCAACGAAAGCTCAAATAATTATGAAGATAACGATTGCCAAGAGGAGAATAATACTCAGCTTTTACGGCAATGGGCTGTGAATTTCAATATTACGCATACTTCATTAAAAGGATTAATTGGAGTATTGCATAAAATTAACATAAAAGATATAGCTAACGATCCCAGAACTTTACTGGAAACACCCAGAAAAGTTACCATTGATGAAATGGGCACTGGTCAGTCTTGGCATGGGGGATTTGAGGTTGCCTTGAAAGGCATTCTTAACTATTCTTCAGTTAGTTCCCGTGAGGTATTCTTAAACATCAGCATAGATGGATTACCCATACATAATAGTTCAACGAAGCAATTTTGGCCAATACTATTTTCAATACAAGATATTGATAAAGTGCTCCCTAAAAGTATTGATATATTTTATGGTGAAACCAAACCACCCTGTGCCAATGAATTTCTAACACAGTTTACTGCAGAAATATTACCAATTCTCCAAAACGGAGTTATAATCGGATCACGGAAAATTTCAGGAACAAGACACAACATTTTTTCTCCGTTCTCTAAGGTCTCAATAACTTTAAAAGTGTTCATTTTTTATTGCAAAATAATTATGAATTATGACATATAAAATATAAGTCAATCAATAACTAAAAACATAACCTCGCAATAATCTTCATTTTCTTCAATTTCACAATTTTGAAAGCTTTCACAAAGCAAAACAAACAGCTATCTAGCTTTTAGTTCCATAAAGCTTCTTATTGGCCTAGAAAAATGCTTATTAAATACAATAAAGACATGGCCGAACCGTTTGCCCACGATAATAAGCAATGTTGCCATAGTCTCTGCAATTAACTAGAGTCCAGAAATTATTAGACTGGCTCGAAAAAATTAAAATGTTTAGAATCATTGTATGTCATGTGGTGTTGATATTACATTGAGAAATGAAAAACAAAATAATTAATAATTATTTCTTTAGTAAAACATGGAATAATTGCATACCTATCTTCTATCTTACACTAAGTCCTGTATCATTTATTACTTAAATACTTATATTGATGATAAGAAATTAACAACTTTTTCTTAAAAAAGATTAATATTGAAACTATACCTATGTGCATTAAATCAAAATAACTTTATAGGTACAAGCAATGATTTCTAAAAGATTTTTTATCTATCATGGATGGCATAGACGACGTTATGAAGTAGACTGTGTAATTGGAGTTGCATAAGTATTTTTATATGTTATTAAACAATCTCAGTTACACATTTTTTTTAAACAACTCGATTTTGTTTCACTACTTTTTTCATCCAGCAATAGAGCAATGAGGTATAAGGTAGGTACCTATCTAATATTACGCTGGTACAGCTCGTCAAGGTAATTCTATTCGTCTATCCATAGCATTGAGAAGAAAAGTATGACTAAAATTTAGTGTACCTACACCTCTTGAATGACCCACTTAATTCATTAATTATAGTTTTTATAATATTATTTGCAATAATGTAACATCTGCCAAAAAATAATACCGATAATTCTTGCCCAGCTTTGTAAACCGGCGGGTGTCGGGTTCTATTATTTGCAGTTTTATTTTAAAATTTTTTATATCTATATATTGATAGGTATATGATACTATTTTTTTACCTATATATGCAAATAATCTGGTTCAGAAAATAATTTGTTTTCACACTGGGATACAAATTTTAGAAAAGTTAGAAAAAATAAATCAATTCAATCCATCATATAGGTATATTATCAATCAATCCAACTAAAAATACTATTAAAAACTTTACTTTCAATTAGATTCAAGCATATAATTCATAGATAGGTATGAAAATTAAATATGACAACACCGTAAATCATAATGAAACAATTTAATTTATAAATTATATTTTGCTCATAGTTATCACTGGCCTCTCTGTTTTCAAGAAGTATTTTATTCACATTTTACAGAAAAGTAAGGTTTGCAGAGATTTCTAATGGTTCACAATGATATTTTCCAGGTTTAAAAACATTAATAATTGTCATAATATATGGAAGGAAAGATCTCTGCTATCACAGTTGGCGATATTTGTTTTTGTAAACACTTACATAACTGTTGGCATAAATTTCAGATAAAAATCTAATATTTATCCTAAACGAAAACCTGATTACATTCTCGCGAGAAATGTTTATCTGCGCATGATCATTGAAAGCATTTAAAGCCATATCTGGACTAAACGACTGCTTCTTAATATCGCTTTGTCAGCCAATATTGGTCATCAAATCTAATAAAATGCTAAGACTTACAAGTTTTAACTGCTCTTTCGGTGCCAATTATGGCTATTGTGGCCTACAGGTTGAATTGCTTATAAGCTATAAAATCTACTTTAAGGCCAAACCGCGCGCTCCCTTTAGGCAGCGGTTACATAATGAATGTTACATGTAGAAGCTTCAGTGGACGGTTTTAATTGCCTATTAGCTTCAATAGTGACACAAAAATCGATTTTAAATATACTTAGATGCCTATTGTGTTACTTGGGTATGTTGATGTTTTGGACCAGTAAATTGCATTTAATACGCAAATGAAACTTTAATCCGTGTCAACAATAAAAAACACAACTATTAATAGAACGGATGAATTGAAAACAAATTGTGGTTCTGAAAATGTAATCTAAATAAAAGTACCTACAATTTTAATAACATATCGGAAATATCAGAAACGAACAGTACCTAAAAACCTTTTGGCGTAGAATTTGGGAACGATTAACCTGTCACTTGCCTCCGTCTTACGCCTCTGGTGTTAGACAGAAATGTTTGTTTAACATAATTTAGTAGGGTGTGTACAGTGTCTACACTTTCTGCCAAATGTGAAATTAATACGTAAAACAGTTTTAAAGTACTGAGCACAAATAGTTTTTAAACTTTCAAGCAAAACACCCTGTAACTTATTAAGCAGCTACATTTTATAATTTGAAGTCAGGATTCTACTGTTAAATTATTTCCAATTAGTGATGAATCACCCTGTATAATCTTTCTCTTCTACGAGAAAATGGGAAGCTGAATTAAAATGTAAGATTAGAGGCAGTAGAGTTAGGTATATGAGAGGTGTCATAGTTTCAGACAAATACAATGAGATTATGGTTCTTTGTGTTTTTGTTTTAGTTAAATCAAAAAAAAACCAAAATAGCCAAATGATTAACAAGTATAGTGCAGCCACAGTTATATACACAGCGCAGCATTGATCCCCTGCTGGAGGAATCTCCAGCAATAGTTTTACGAAGCTAATTTAACCCAAGCAATAACCTTAAATCAATCACTAACACCAGCCATGTAAAGGAACTTATCGAACAGTAAATCCTGGTACTAATTAGTGACTAAGCTATTCAACTTTTTCAATGCTTTCCTTCCCAAAACCCCTCCCTATAAGGGGACCAACGGTATTATAAATGTTATAACGACATCTATTTTAACACTGGTTAGTTTGTGTGTAGCGATTTTTCCAAGTTTTAGTTTTTTTTATACAACTAACCAAGAACATTGGGAATTGCTAAATTAATTATATTTTTGAAGTAGGTAGGAAGGTATTGGCTTTTTTTTAAGTGAAATTGAGAATTATTATCTATGTTTATATCGCGCAACTGTTTTGTATACTGCATAAAAAATCAATAATATATATTTGCCAAAAAAAGTTACATAAATAGATATATTCAACAAATCAATAAAAAATATTTTAAGTT
Organism: Lochmaea crataegi; assembly: GCA_947563755.1. Taxonomy (NCBI): domain Eukaryota; kingdom Metazoa; phylum Arthropoda; class Insecta; order Coleoptera; family Chrysomelidae; genus Lochmaea; species Lochmaea crataegi. The sequence goes on along the minus strand of OX387427.1, from coordinate 52,585,205 downwards.
TTTTGTTTGCCGTAATAGTTGACGATTTAGTGTGGGCAGTTCTTTACAACCCTATTTTTATAGTCAATCAGCAGGTGTGTATTTGTTTTTGTTTACGCCGTTCGCTTTTCAAATATAGATCGACTTTTGATTACCTATACAGAGTGAGTTTTAAGTATAGAATGCCTAAATTATCCAGAAAACGCTTACGGGATTTAAAAAAAATTCTGGTTTGTGAGGGTATTGTTTTACGGTCGACCCTAGGGTAAATGGAAATATAATGAACTTTTATTAAAATCGTGCAAGCCGTATCCGAGATAATTGATACGTTCCATTCTTAACACTAACTCTGTATATTCTTGTATGAACAGTTATGTGACGTTCGGTCCTTTAAAAACAACCCTTCATTTAAAAAAAAGCTTACCACATTTGGCTTAAAAGGAGGTTCAATTTGACGAGCTTCTAAAGCTCTCCAATCTAGATTTCGATAAAAATTATGATCCCTTATTGGACCGTGTGGAGAAAACCTAGTTCCTAGCCGCTTTGATTGATCTTTTTCCATTAACTGCAAAACAGAAAAATAGGATGAAATTAATTGAAATGAAATTACTATTAATATATATTTTTTTGTAAATAAATAAAATTATTAACACTTTTGAGAATATCTAGTATATAGTATAGTTGATTCAGAGATATTTTGTACTAGATTGTAGATTACAAGGGGGTCGATTTGCCTAGTTGGCTTAAAACCCCCCGAAATCTTCAATAGCAAACTAAACTTCTCTGAAGAGGTGAAATACCTTGGTATTACCCTCGACAAGAAATTCGGGGAGGAGAACTACTTCTTGACACAGGTGTTCACTGGACATGGGTCGAGAGTAGGGTACCTTCACAAGATTGGGAAAAGAGAGACTGGAGTGTGCGAGAGGCGTGGAGTGGAGGATGATGTGGGGCATGTGTTTAGATGCTGGAGGAACGAGGCTGTGCCGAAGAAGTTGGAGAGGAAACTAGGGGAGGCGGTGTATTGGGAGAATATGGTGGAGATAATGTTGAAGGGGGGAGGAGGAATGGATGGAGGTAAGGGGCGTATTAGAGATCATGGTTAGGGGGAGAGAAGTACTTGATATGGCATGAGAGGTAGGAGTGAAAGTTAGGAGTGGAGAGTGTGCGAAGGACTGCCGCCCGTCTCGGAGTATGCTAGGGTAGTGATTCCGAGGCGGGGGTAACGAGAAGTTTGAAGTGGGTTTGGTTGGTAGGCATCTCCTTGGGGATGAGTCCAACACTGTTTGGGTCCTGGACCAATTCGAACATGAGTTTCCCATCTCGGCCCGAAAAAAAAACCCTCAACAAGAAGCTAACATGGAACTCTCACCTACAGAGCTGAGCATATGTGGCTTATGGTGTCAGTATTTTTCCAGGATGTGGCTTTTTGGAATACACCAAAATGGTTCGGGTCCTTCTTTACGACAATTTATTTATAATCTGTAACTTTGTTCTGTTTAACCAGCTGCTTAAGGGATTGTTTGCAGTTCCAGACTGTTTTAGACTCGTATAAGTTGTGGACTTCAAAGCCTTTAAGGCAGCCTGACTATCAGACACAATAAATATTCTGGCGTATTTTGAGACACTCTTGATTACTCAAATCTAATAATTCTGCTTGGAATATTGTTGGAGTGTTTCCTAGGGCTGTTGATATCCTATTATTAGGACCTGTGATCCCCATTTCTACTCCTTCGTCTGTTTTTGACCCATTAGTATAATAAGTGCGGGTACCTTTCGTAATGGGCATGATGACAGTCACTAATAATTACTGAAATGATGATTTGAAATAATCATATAGATTAGGCAGACTGGGGCTGGGGAGGGTTGAGCCAGAGGGAGGTTTGAACCATAAATGTTGCATTGGTAACGTATCCCTAAATAAATTAACTTTTCCGTTTAGTGGATGCTTATTCATTGTTATAATGAAATAGTTATTTGTGTATTTAGAGCGTAAAGTAACAGATTGCCGCTTGAGATAGAATGCTGCCGCGCGACGCGGAGCGGAGCGCGGCGATCTTTCGAAAGCGGTAATTTTACTTTACGCTCAAAAAACAAACATAACTTTTTCTACAGTCGCCCTTTTAATAATGAAAACAGTTTTTTATATTATCTTAGGTTATAATAGGAGTGATAAAGTAATCGTCATTTTCGCTATTCATCATGATTAACCTTAAAAAGATCTACTGACTAGGGATGTTAAAAAATAATTGATTTTTATATAAATCGATTATTATTTTCTTTTAATAGATTTTTAGTTATCGATTTTTCATAGTAATATTTATCGATTTTATAAATTACGTGTTTGAATCGATTTTCGGAAATGGCTCGTATTATTGATTGACTATTTTTCAAAATGTTGACAACTTTTGACGATTATTGACCATTTCTCAAAATTTTGACAATTATTGACCATTTTCCAAAATTTTAACAATTATTGACCATTTTCCAAAATTTTAACAATTATTCACCATTTTTGACAATTGTTGACCATTTTGACTGTTTTTCAAAATTAGTGACCATTTTTCCTAAGTTTTGATAATTTTTGACCATTTTTCAAAATGATGACAATTTTTGACCATTTTTGACAATAATTGTCCGTTTTTAACAATAATTGACAATTTTTAACCATTTTTGATAGTTTTTGACCATTTTTGACAATTTTTCAAAATTTTAGACCGTTTTTCAAAATTATTGACCATTTTTGATAATTATTGACAATTGTTGACAATTATGGACCATTTTTCCAAAATTTTGACCATTTTTGAGCATTTTTGACCATATTTCAAAATTTTTGACAATTTTTCAAAAACTAACAATTTTTGACAATTATCAACTATTTTTCAAAATTTGGAGAATTTTTAACAATAATTGTCCATTTTTGACAATTTTTGACCATTTTTGATAGTTTTTGACCATTATTGGCGATTTTTGACAATTTTTCAAAAAATTTTGATAATTTTAGACAATTTTTGATAATTTTTGACAATTATCGACCATTTTTCAAAATTTTAAAAAAATTTGACAATAATTGACCAATTTTGACAATAATTGTCCATTTTTGACAGTTTTTAAAAATAATTGACAATTCTCATCCATTTTTGATAGTTTTTGACCATTTTTGACAATTTTTCAAAATTTTTGACCATTTTTCAAAATTATGGACCATTTTTAATAATTATTGACAATTGTTGACAATTATGGACCATTTTTCCAAATTTTTGACCATATTTCAAAAACTTCAACAATTTTTGACAATTATCAACTATTTTTCAAAACTTTGACAATTTTTAACAATAATTGTCCATTTTTGAAAATTTGTGATAGTTTTTGACAATTATTGGCCAACTTTGACAATTTTTCAAAATTTTAGACCATTTCTCAAAATTATTGACCATTTTTGATAGTTTTTGACAATTATCGACCATTTTTCAAAATTTCAACAATTTTTGACAATTACTGACCAATTTTGACAATTATTGACTATTTTTGACAATTTTTGACCATTTTTCAAAAAAAATTTAAAATTTTTGAAAATGTTTGACCATTTTTCAAATTTTTTTTAAAGCTTTTGACAATTATCGACCATTTTTGACAATTTTTCAAAAAGTTATGACCATTTTTCAATTTTTTTTTAATTTTCGACAATTATCGACCATTTTTCAAAATTTTAACAATTATTGACAGTTTTTGACAATTATTGAAAATTATTGACCATTTTTGGCAGTTTTTAATCAAAATTGTCGATTTTCAACAGTTTTTGACAATTATTGACCATTTTTGACCATATTTCAAAATTTTTGACAATTTTCATATAATTTTATTTAATTTTTAATCTGATAAATTTTTAATTATTTACCAATTGAGTTAATTCGGAGGGCGTGGTTTGATGAAATAAGCGAGCGAAAAAGATTTCTTTTTTGCGCTAGAGCGTAAAGTAACAATCCTCGGCATTTGTCGACTTTACGATTTCATTTGAATAAAGTAATTAGTCATTTTACGCGCGACTGTAGAAAAAGTTGTTTTTGAGGCTAAAGGTAAGTTTTTCAACAAACTTTATAAGGATTCTTTATTCGCATTATTATATTTGGAAATGTATGGACGAATTACACGAATAACATAATATTTTAACATACTTTCATGTATTAAATTATATGTTAGGTTATGTTTTAACTTGAAAATCGTAATTTGTTGTGGCTGCTGGTACGAGGAGGAGGGATGAACAGGTTTCATGTAACAGTTTTATGCCCTATAAGTACGTCTGGTAACACTATTCGCACATTTTTGATTTTTCCGAGGGCTAGAATCCAGGATTATATGACAAGAGGACTTCCCATTGGTGCCGATGCTGTTGTTAATCCATCAGGTTGGATGACCCACGAGAATTTTGAAAAATATTTACAGAACTTTATCAACTATTCCCGGGTTAACGAGAATCACAAGTGTCTGCTGATACTAGACAACCATGATAGCCATATTTCCCCAAAGGGGCTTAACATTTGTAAAGAAAATGGAGTAATGCTACTTCACCTCATACTAGCCGTAAGTTACAGCCTTTGGACACCAATGCTTTCGGGCCTTTCAAAAGGTTTTATAATGAAGCGGCAGATAACTGGATGGTCAACAATCCTTCACAGCTCATATCCTTGAAAGAAATACCTGCCAGATCCATCTTAAGCTTTACAGAGAGAGAATTATAGTGACCTGTCCACTTTCCTGAAAAGGACAGGATGACGATGACCTAGGAGGACAATTCCTCGGAAGGATGCACAATGGGTCACATGTGGGACAAAACTCACCCTCCCCACTCTACAGATACAGATAGTGTGCACTTGGTTTCAATTGTAAGAACCTCAATTATTGTTGCAGATAAGTAGTTTCTCCAATAAAACATTAAAAATATCAACTTACCAAACTTAATAAATCAATAGCATATGTGGAGAGATGTTTAGGAAAAACAGGTTTTTCGTTACAGATAGACCAAAATAGTTCATCTTCATCACAACCACTGAAAGGTGACTGGCCAAGGAACAGTTCATAAACGAGAACTCCGAATGACCACCAGTCCACTGCTTGGTTGTAATGCTGACCTTTGATTATCTAAATAAACAAAATTAGTTGTAGTCACATAAGAATAAACAATTAAAAGTAAAAGTAATTTTTAATTAAAAACAGAACCGTAGAAGGTATTGTTGTCATAGCGGTCAAATCTTGTTTCAACATTTAAAATTCATTTTCCAACAAATGAAGTAAAAATGACTTTCATAGGTTTTGTCGTGCATGTGATGCCTTTTGGCATAAAGTAAAATAAGAAATAAATTCCCTTGATACTATTTTCAATAAATCATTGCATTGCAGAATGCATAAATAAAACCCACGAGGCCGACAGGTATCGAAAGTCAAGTTCATCACGTAAATAAACATATAACATTAAATAGTAAATTGAACCACTATATGAATATCATAGAAGCAGACGATAACATATTCATTATTCAATTCATTTCTAATTCAGTTAAAATGAATGTATTCCTTCTGATTCATTCTAATTAGGTATTAGATTATATTAAAGATTTGTTATTCACTTATATAATAATGTGTAATATTGAAGATGGTAATAAACTTATCCCAGTGCAAGAAGTCGTAGTTTTATTAAAGTCAGAGTGACCTGGAGGACCACCAATTAAAGAGGCCTTTCCATAACAACATCCCAACATCACATGCATTCTTCATTTATTAAGGACTTATACAAGTACGACAAGGAAAATATGAGCAAAACTACGTGAAAGAGAGAGAAGACTTGTTAGCCCAGCGATCAGTCCCCTCTACCAAAACAGTTGGGCGTGTATTCATCTCCCCTCTAGTTCAACCGCTGTTGCCAGAAGCTCAGATTAATTTGTAAAAATAATATTTTTGTCACGTTATCGTCAACTTTTTTTCGAGCTGCACACTACTAGGTAAAATTAAACACCTTCATCCGGCAACAGTGTCCTTTACATAGAGAACTCACATTTAAATGTGTGTGATGTGTTTTTTATATCCAATTACTTTATTATTTTTATCTCAAGAATAAATGTTTTATTTTCAAGTTACAAGGGCTAAAATAATATCCTATTGTAGTTAGAAATTAATTGTCAGCTTGGTCATAAACGATTAAATTGACAAAAATGAATTTTAAGATGTACAGGTTACGTAATAACGAGTGAATTTTTTTATTTCTTTTACAACTTCACTCTTTCCATGTTGGGAAACTACTGAACCAGAGTGAACGTACTCACAGAGTGGGGAGTCAGTCTCTGCTGCAGCGTTGCCAGTTTAGAATGTTTGGTACTTTCTAAGTAATAAGTAACTTATTTTGCATTTGACTTTTAACACCGGATAACGGTGTATTTAGTGGGAGAAAATCGAGATTGGTAATATTGACTTTTGAAAAATAAGTGAGATCAACACAAATAAGAATAAAATAATGGAGTTCAAGAAAAAATTTGGACAAATTACAATCTGCAATAAATAAAATCCGTACTCTGCTTTCGATTTAACAATTATTGGTATTTAACATTGCTGCCGCTTGAAATGCCGTTGAAAATTTTAAAACAACGATAGACAAAAATTAGGAATAATTTTTACAGATAAGTACACTTGGCAACACAACAGTTGAAATAAAGAGGAGGGGACGGAATACACGCCCAACTGTTTTGGTAGAGGGGATGAATGATCGTTGGGCTAACAAGTCGTCTCTCTCTTTCACGTAGTTTTGCTCATATTTTCCTTGTCGTACTTGTATAAGTCGCAGCGTACGAAAGGGACTTTCGCAATCTGTATATATTGGACACAATAATTTTCTAAACTTTACGTTGTTATACATACTTTAGACTCTTATTTTTTTCTAGAATTGAAAAACTGGTTAAAAACAAATTCTTCGTTGTTATCCATGTTAATGATCCGAATTTTAATTACGTTTATCTCGAGCTAGAGGCAATCAACCGACTAGATACGAAAATTTTAAATTTTTTCGCGCAAGGAACATCACTCGACAATTACATTTGTATTTGTACCTTGAATGACAAATGAAATGCCATAACCAAAGAATACACCAACTGACAAGAAGCGAAACTTCGGGAAAAAACGAATCTGCGGAAGCCATGTTTTTAATTAGTCATCACATGTGGGCGTCTTGCTTATGGTCTTTACAAACCCAAATTAGATTTAAGTTTACTTGTAGAGTAGATATTAAATGACAGAGCATCGGGGGTAAGTACGAAATATATGATGAGAGAGCACCGGGGTAACGTACGAAAGTAACACCTGCTGACCTACTTTATATGAACGGTTAATGCTGACCTATTTAATATGCAGTACACGGAAAATGTTAGTATATGAAACATGCATTGAAATTGTAACATGTCTATCGACCTGTTTCGATTTTACAGAATAAATCCTTTTAATTAGCGCTCATCGTCACTAGCCACTTCCAATTATAGTTCTGTGATCCCAAACTCTTCAATCCTGACCGTAAGACAATTGACGTCTGCCAACGGACGTTTCCATTTTTCCCACCGCCACGTGAAACACCCCTTTCTGTTATCGACCGCCTACGGGGAAAGATCATCTTTCGCTATCTTTCATATCTTAAGTACCTATCTTATAAATTTTACTGTGGTAAGCACAGCCCCAAGAATATAACCCAAGGATATAACCCGAGAATATAACCCAAGGATATAACCCTAGGATATAACCCCGACGATATAACCCCAAGGATATAACCCGAGGATATAACCCCAAGAATATAGCCAAGGATATAACCCAGGATACAGCCCTAGATCAAAATACCGCCCTAGAACAGAACACATCAGTTCAGATCAAGACCTGACTTCTTCTCCAGGAAACCACTTCATCTAAGCTAAGTACCTATAAAAGTACAAATTCCTCTATTAAATTCCGTTATTCATTTCCTGTGGCAGAATAAATTAAAAATTTTTTTTTAATTTTTTTTTTATTAGAAATCCTCAACTATAAAAGTTGAGGGAGATATCGCCCGGGGTAATTTTTAGTAACTTTTTTATTTTTAACTTTTATTCAAATTTTACAAGGCGTTTCTACCTTTTCCGCCTAAGCTTTTAGTACTTTTTATCGTTAAAAAGGTAGTGGCGCCCTCAATTTTTACAACCCTTCTGTTATCCTTGTGTGACATAAACTTGGGGTCGAATCACCCTTGAGAGGAGTCTCTAACCGGAGCCCTTCGAGCTGGTGCCCTGTGAGGTTACAGCCATTTACCGTTACAAAATAATATACAGGGTGTATCCAAAAATTTATAAGTATGCGTATGCTTGCTTGAGATAACCTGATGAGCTCCTTACAGCTGCAACCACTCGGAATCTTGGTAGTTTCCATTACCTTTGAAAAGTCGCACTTTATATGTTGTACTATTGGTGGGCATTTCAGCTCTTAGGGTTACCGAATTGTTTGATGTATACGATTCCATTTTACAGGCCAACCATCATACAAACACTTCTCTAATATTATACAGATGCTGAATTAAAAGGTAGTCACCAACAATAGCTTGCAATATTATAAACGTCAGCATATCGACCAATACTAAATAAATGATAATATATTCAATATTTTATATGATTTATATTTTAGACGTTTCACATTTATGTATATTACATTCCCATTATCAAACAAGCCTTTTTTTTCTAGTCAAGCAGTGTTGGATAATAGCATGGGTTATATATTGTTGTATCAATCAACCCCTCTCCCTCATCCTCTTGCACATCACTATTTTTTACGATTTGCACTTTTAATTCGTGGATACAGTTCACATTAAACAGGCTATACAAATCACAGGGAATTACAAATTCATAGATAGTATCATGTTTGAAATATCCATAGCCGCTTCCAATGTTCTTATTATTTACGTCTTTGATACACCAATATGCAGCATTTGCAGCGATACTTGCTAATCTTGGAGCACTATAGTACCTATACACAGTCTGAATTAAAACTAATCTCTAGTGTAACACACCTGCTAGCTTCCATTTCTACTCAAATTAATTTAATTTTCTACTCTTCAATACCTAATAATTGAATTTTCATTCTGTACCGTATATACTACCTTGCCCCCTCCTATTATATGTCGGAGCACCCTTACTTTCGGTGCACTCTATATTATTTTAATGCATCATTCATATACTGATATTTACAATGATATGATTTATTTAAACTCTGAAATTTTGATACACCCTGTATATTATTTTAATGCATGTTTCATATACTAACTTTTCCGTTTACTATATACTAATTAGGTCAGCAGCGGTAATTAACCGTTCATTATATAAAGCAGGTCAGCAGGTGTTCGTACATTACCCCTGTTCTCTCCCATCATATATTTCGTACTTACCCCCGATGCTCTGTCATTTTATATCTACTTTGTAGGTTGAAATTATTTACTTAAATGATCTATTTCACGTCTATATTGTCAACGAAAAGTCCAGAAATAGTTACTGATGGAAAAATACCTATATAACCAATACATTTGATAAAACACAACTTTATGCTAGAATATTTTTTCTCAGTGTGATTCGAGTCAAGCTGTAAGCATTTATTATGGTTCTCAGGATATGCCAGAGTAAGCTGTCACCTTCAAGGTTATTTATTTTTGCCCCTCCAACATCAAAAGATTTTCGCCGGGCTCCGCTTCTTGTTGTTGTGTAGGTATTCTTTGCCATAACATATGCTGCAGCCAGTGGCGGCTCGTGGTAAAAATTTTAAGGTGTTCTGTAATTTTTGAAAAAAGTTTACCTTGTAAGGGGGTTGTCTCCCATCGATTTTATCGTTCTTTCTCCGCCTTTCGTGTTGAAATATTGGATTTCTGGAACGATTGTTAATTGCCACACAAGAAAAATAAGAGTCACGCAATAAGCACTACTTCGCTAACAAAAAATTATTTCTTATAACTTAAGTCTATTCGACGTTATTTTCGGTTCGCAAAAAATAAGAGTCTCTAGGCACTACTTTTCTAACAAATTCTTTCTTATAAATGAAGTTCTTTTCGGTTTGCAAATGTTTCAATCACTTCGTCATTAAAATTGTCTATTTCGGATATACATTTTTTTCAATAGCATGGAAAGAGCTGTTAAACGATCTTCGGACATTGAAATATTTTAATTCGTACCGTACCGTATGCCTCGTTGCGCTGGACTAAATGCAGCGATTTTAAGAGGGAAAATCACGCATGATCACGGCTTACTTTTAGACAGTCAAGGGGGTTAAGTGTACAGCGCGGGTGTTTTAAAGTGCTCGCAGAGCACGTTGGTATGACCCAGCTATATAAAATATCAACGATCGCGCGAAATAGGTTCGTTATTCCACTGGTGGACTTCAGTGGGTTCAACGGCTTGTTTTTTCATCATTATGATAATGCGAATGCCTTACAAAATATATTATAAATTTTATATTTGATAAAAGGAAATATTTTAGTTCATTAGAAGATTTTTTGGGAGCTCTGCAGCTATGTGTAAAAAGATTTACTCAAGCTGCTAATAAATATTCTTACCTCGGGTGCCATGTAATCGGGTGTACCACAAAAAGATTCAGCCATTCTATCTAAAAATATTTGTAATTGGCACATTCCAAAATCAGCTAAGCGAGCGTGACCATCAAAGTCCAATAAAACATTATCTAATTTCAAATCTCTGAAAATATAAGTTAGATAATATTATCATGCTACAGAAAATTATGGTTCTTTGACGGATACAAATTTTGTGGATTACGGAATATTTAAGTTTTATTATTACCCAATTATTTTCAGTTCACACAGACATCAATTTCAACATATTCGGAAAAATACAGGGTTGTTAGTGATTGAGGAACAAAAATTAGTGTTTTTTTTTGCAAATTAAACATATTATTATGTCTATTGATTCTTGTCCATGTAAGCTTTACGGTAGTATTTTGTTTTTGTTAATCCGCGGCGTTGCAAAATTAAGTTCGGACTTCCACGATGCGGATTTTTGGGTTCGGGTCCGATAAAAGGAATACAAGCTACCTCTTTTGCGAAACTATCAGCAATATCACTTACATCCACTGGCACCAAAAAGAAAGTAACTTGTGTGTCTAGCCAGTTGCTTAAGGGATTGTTTGCAGTTCCAGACTGTTTTAGTCTCATAAGTTGTATACTTCAGAGTTTTTAAAGCCTCCTGGCTAACAGACGCAAAAATATTCTGTAGTTGAGGCGTTTTTAGAGGCACTTTTAAGCACAAAAATGTATTGCTAACAGTTCAGCTTGGAGTGTTTCGCAGGGCTCTTGATATCCTAGTGTTAGTAGAGAGATGACTGGTGTGTGATCGGATGACAGATCATAGTTGGATTCTATTAAACAACTTTTGTTATGAAGTAGTCCAGTAAGTCTGGAAGTCTTCTGGGGTCACTCGGCCAGTACGTGGGAATTCCGTTGGTAAGGCAATCATAGTTATTGTCAGTCATGGCTTTCAGAAGGTATCGCCCTTTTGGTGTTATGAGTCTTGATCCCCAATGCGTGTGTTTTGCATTCCAGTCTCCACCAGCTACAAATCTGGTGCCTAGTGTTAGAAAGTGTACTATGATATGGATGGTGCTGGTTAGGTTAGGAGCATGTTCACTGTGTTGTGATTGTGATTTTTCACAAACACTAACCACCCTGTATATTTTAATAATGTTGTCAGTGAAAGAATGTATGACACTGCAAAATATATTCTTGATATTTCTTTCAGTTTAAGTTCTAGATACCGAGTGGAAATAATTGACGCACCCTGTAAATACAATTCTAAAATTTTTTTTAAAGGGTATTCATTCATATTAAAGATTAGTACCAGGAAATTAATGAATAATTTTATCTTTTGTTAAGCTACTTATTTAAAGAGTAACTGAACAATGATAATTGGGTTCAAATATAAAGCAGATTCCTTACATTCAGCTGTACAGTTACAGTTGTTAATAGTATTGCCAAATGAAGAGGTCGTAGACGTAGTAACTATTAAGGTAATTGTACATAAATCAGACACCGACCCAAAAGTTTATAAAACGTTACAAAATAACAAACTTGTCTCTGTAAGATTGATGAAATCTAAAGATATCATTGGTGTAAACCTCTGGCGGGCATATTTAAAAATCTCCTACATATTGGTGGCAGATAGTAATTAGACTCAAGAAAAAATCGTCGAAAGTGGTGTTTCTTTTGCGTTAACACAGGAGGGAGAAATTTTTTTAACAGATTTGATAATAAACATGACTAAGATGGGATTCCCTGTAACTAAAGACCTGTTATTAGACAGCGTATCCCTATTGGTTAAGTCGTTAAATAAAAAGCATACATTCACCAATGGTAGACCTGGCCGACATTGGTATGAAGGGTTTTTGAAAAGGAACACCGAATTGTCTAAACGAATGACCCAAAATTTAATAGCAGCACGGGCACTGGTTGCAGAAAATAGTATAAGAGGCTGGTTTAATGAAATCGAGGAATACCTGTTAACGTTTCAACACCTTTTAAAAAAGCGTTGTTTCTTCCTGACAGGAATTCAGTTAATAAAGTGATCAAGAGAAAAAAATACCAGCGGTTACCACTTTCGAACAATAGAAGGCGTATTATACAAAAAAGGAAGAATAAAAAAAAACAACTAAAAGAAAAGAACTGAAAGAAAGTCAAAAAAAAACAAAGAGAAGAAAATAAAATTAAACGAGAAAGCGAACACCTGCAGAAAAAGCGCAAAAAGAAGACTATAGAAGAAAAACGAGAGAATAAAGACAAAAAAAGAAGTGAATAAAGATGCGATACAAGCATTGCAAAACTTTGTTAATGCATCCATTTTGCCACCATAGGCGTACAAGGTTTACAAAAAAAAATGATTGAGAAATAAATTTGTTCGGACTCATTTTTATCACTGTCAACGCCATTTTTATAACAAAGTTCATAACAAAAGAAACTGCTGTGTAATAACGCTATAGTTTTAAGCAATTAAGTATAACCAGTTCACCAGCCCCAGCAAAATAGAGCATAGCTTAATAAGATTTTCCCTTGTTTATTAGGTCTTAATCATAATCATAACAGCACATATGCATGATAAAACATACACCTTTAGGACAACTAAAGGATGACCTCAAGATGGAGTACTTTCACCACTTTTGTGGAACCTAGTTGTGGATGACTTGATTTGTAGGTTGAATGATCAAGGCATATCGACGCAGGGTTTTGCGGACGATATAGTGATTGTCACCAATGGGAAATTCCCAGAGGTGGTTATGAATGTCCTACAGGAAGCACAGCGAATAGTGGAGGAATGGTGCCTTAAAGAGGACCTTTCGGCTAATCCACAAAAAAACAAACCAGTTGCTTTTACGAATAGAAGAGTTCTCCCGCGGGGTAGAGTACTGTTGTTCGGAAGGCACACCTGGAAAATATTACTACCAGGGTGACTAGGCTTTTCTGGGAATGCAGAAGAGTTATCGGCAAAACCTGGGGAATACAACCTGAGGTGATTCACTGGCTTTACACAACTGTATAAGGCCAACGATCACCTATGGAACAATAGTCTGGTGGAGGAGGACAGAAGTGTCCTCTGCAGTTAATATATTAACTGCAATCCAAAGACAAGCCCTTCTTGGTATTACCGGGGCAATGAACATCACGGGGACGGCATCAATGGGAGCCCTTATTGGACTTCCTACTCTACAACTTTTTATAAGGGAGGAGGCAATGAGGGCAATTCTTAGGCTGAAATCAGGAGACTTATGGTCCCCTAACAGGACCTAGACCTGTATTGATGAAAACATCAGAAGAGGATATACCGGACAAAAAATTGAAATATTCACTGACATCCATGCTCTGCTTAAAGCTATTAGTAATCCAACAACTAGATCTAGACTGGTGAAAAACTGCAAAGAATCCCTCAAGAGGCTGGCAAGAGACTACAAAGTGACTCTAATATGGGTGCAAGCACATGAGGGGATTGCAGGTAATGAAATGGCGGACCTGTTAGCTAAAGAAGGCTTCATAGGTCCGGAACCGTTTTGTGGAATCACAAAACATTGCCTAAGAGGGGAAATCGGGAACTGGCTAGATAGGGAACACCAATTCAAATGGAGGGTGACACAAACAAAGAGTTTACTGAACAAGGAACTCTCAACCAGGCTACTGAAACTGGGTAAGAGACATTTGAAGACCTGGTGACTGGACAGTGCAGCTTGAGGAAACATCTGTACAATATGGGCAAAGTTAGTGAACCTATGTGCAGAAAATGTGAGCTTGATGATGAAACACCTACTCACATAGAACTGCGGGAACTTACAAGTACTTAGACGGAAACACTTTAGAGAGGATTTAATACAACCGTCACAACTTCTGAAAATCCCTACAGTCAAACTATTGGCCTTTATAGGAGACACGAAGCTTCTGGAATGAAAGTAGATAACATGGGAAATGGTACATAGACTCAGTTCAAATGTCTGCGCTGATGAGCACAATCCAAATATATGAATGAATGAATGAAACTGCTGTGTAATAACGCTATAGTTTCGAGCCATTAAGTATAACCCAGTCCCAGCAAAATAGAGCATAGCTATACGAGAGTAGGCTGAGTGCTTTCAACATAATTATAATCTAGCTACTAATAGTATAATATTTACCTGTATATTATTCCTTTACTATGAAGAAACTGAAGACCAGATATCACTTCTGCCGAGTAAAATCTGGCTTCATCTTCAGGAAAACTACCTCTGGTTGTTATATGGAACATTAGATCTCCCCCATTTAAATATTCCATAACAAAAAATAAATGTGACTGAAATTAAACCAGAACAAAAATTACAATTAAACTTCTAGATGCGAATGAAGCAGAATGTAATAAATAAATTTGTTCCAACTGTCGTTAGAACCGTTTTTGGTATCGTTCGCGCAAGTGATGCATTTCTTTCACGTTCCAACTGATTAAAGTATCGTTCTTGGGACTGCTTGGGACGGTATACAAACTGTACCTTCCGGAAGAGGTGATAAAGTTGATGTGTCCATCCCAAATTCGAGTTTGCGCACTATACAGTATTAGAAACGATTCCAGTACGATTCATAAATGCCAGTTGGAACAAACCTAAATTGTGATTTTAACCAATGAACATTCAATATATCTTCCAAGTAGTGTAGTCTGTTAGTAAGTTCTTTGCTATTTTTATATATTCGTGTGAAGAAAGAGAAATACTATGAATATGGTGGGTGAAGGTTATAATGGTGATGAATGAAGTTATGAATAATTCGCGTTGCTATGAATGAACTCCATCTTCTTTCTTTGTAATGGTTATTTATCAAAAAGTGGTGTGTGTGTGTGTTGAATTTCGAGATAAGTTATGTTTTTTTGACTTTATTACACTGCCGAGCATAAAATTAAGGTCACCCAGTAATTTGGCAGTGATAACAGCCTGAAAACGACGAGGCATGCTTTGGATTCGATTTTAGATTACATTATGTGGAAGATTGTCCCATTCCCGCACTAGTATATCGCGAAACTATCTAGAATTTCTGGGAGCCGGGAGCCATCTACGTAAATGTCTCCCTATTTCATCTCAAACATGTTCTATTGGATTTAAATCTGGACTGAGGGCAGGCCAAACAAATCGCGTGATTTGAACCTCGTCAAGATACGCAGTAACTATACGAGCAGTGTGAGGCCGAGCATTATCATGCATAAAGGTTGCGTCGTCTCCAAGAATAACCATGAACAGTAAAACATGGTCTTCTAGAACCTCTGTCAGTCAACGTCCCATTCTGCCATAACTGATCCTCCACGGAATGGAAGTCGCTCAGCATTACACGCTTGAGCATATCACACGCCTCGTCGTCGTCATACTCTTACACGTCTATCTGAGCCTGTGAGACAGAATCGCGTTTCATTAGAAAACAATACGCGACTCCAATCCGCTATTGTCCAAGCTAAGTGTTGTCGTGCAAAATTCAACCTAGCAATCCAATGTGCACGAGAAAGCGTCGGTCCAGTAGCTCTAGTTCGAGAAGATAAACCAGCAGCGTGAAGTCCACTCCCTTATGTTTACACTTCTCACTTTTTGCAGTTCGGTTTCTTAAAGTACTAGAAACCAGAGAGCGGCCATCTCTAGCTGTTGTTACTGCCTCGCCCTGAACCAGGTTTTCGAGTGAGCATGCCAGTCTCTTCGTATCGTTGCCATACTCGTTGCACACTCGAGAGACTTACACCAACGTTTCTGGCAGTTTAGCGCTGACCTCGACCATCTTCTAAAGCCGCCACAATTCGTGCCATAATCCGTGTACTCTTATATCACTAGAATCATCTTCTATGTCGATGATAAACTCATCTACGACTTGATCTATTAGAGATTCCTTCCTTTTCAAATTTTTGTGCATGGTCACACCTTAATTTCCACATTCCCACTGAAAAATTCTTAAAGAATTCTACTACGCCACTGGAATTACTGCAATATTAACCGTTTGCGGACAAAACAGAGACTGGGGTCCTTCATTTTAGAGAGTCTCGAGCGATCGGATGTTCTACCGCGCATCTCAGAAGTCCAAAGTCCAAGTGCTAACTTACACTAGGCGAGTTATACAATAGGAAAACTGACAGAGGAGAGTGGGACGAGTATAACATGATAAGAGCCTTGGAAGCTGTAAGGAAGAATCAAATGGGATGGGCCCGTGGCTATTTGGTTTAACCCCAAAGATGTGTATTCTCTTGCCTATCAAATAGCTGAATAAATAAAAATTGAACATCCTTTTAGCAAACAGAAGAGAATTGCGGAATATCTTGGCTCAAAGGTTTTCAAGAACGCAACCCCGAAATATCACTACGACTTCCAGAAGTTACTTCTTTAGCTTTTAAGTGCCTTTCGGATTCATACCACAGGAGGAAGCTTTGTACCTCCAGCGCAAAAAAAGGAATGATCTTTTGTATGATGGAGCTCCTGTTAGAACTCTTGACCTATGTAATGAATCAGATATTTGACCGGAGAATTGTTTTTAAAGTGGATTAAAAATTCTATGGATTTTATGGTATTGGGAGAGAAAAAGGCTTTATTGATCTTAGATGTACACCTAAGACACAAATATTGTAACATTTATTCTAATTTATATTTACAATTAATTTATATTTACAGATTTATATGTAATACGGTCCTTATTTAATAATTTATCTAATACACTTAGCACACTAATTATAATTTATATGAGAGTCACTTAATAAACACTTTATCGAGGCGCGATTACTTTCCTTCGGTATCAACACTGACTGCCTGCAGCGATGCTCGTGGCCTTTTTATACTCGCGCGCCGTAATTCTAGAAATCTCTCGTCGTTCTGGCGGATGCTCTGGGTGTTCTGGATGTTTCGTATTTTGGATGGTTCTCGAAAATTGGGCGGAGGAGCCATAGTCGTTTCAAACGGGGATTTCACTGGGGGCACTAAGTGAGCATATTAATGCAGTAGCTCGCGTAACAATATTTTGAAGCATTAATACTGACAAGTGAAAAAAATGTTATTATTTTTGGTCTACCTCTAAATGTAGCTTTCTTCGGACCACTGAAAACCTACTACAACCAGGCGGTAACAGACTGGATGAGAGCCAAACCAGGATGACCTGTAACAATCTACCAAGTCGCAGCTCTTTTCAATAAAGCAACAGCTACTCCTGCAATTGCCTCGAGCGGATTCCGTTCAGCAAGTATAGCACCATTTAATCGAGATATTTTCCAGAACACTTGTATGTGTCGAGTACTACCACGATATTCCTATTGTTGACGAATACCGTAACAGGCAAATCTTGAAGCACTTTCTGCCTCTGGTGTACAATCAGTGGTTAAAGAAAAGTATTTGGTTTCTACTAATGGAGACAGTCAAGTCACAGATAAAACTTGCCCGTCTAGTTACTGAGTGTGATGTTACGAAAAAGCGTTCGTCACGCGATAACTCATTCAAGCGACTGTGCGCAATCTCTCTTGCCGCACTGAGCTCGCACACCCATAGGTGTGAAAAATTGTCAAAAATTGTCAACATTTTCAAAAAATGGTTAATAATTGCTAAATATGTTAATATTTTTGAAAAATTGTCAAAAATTTTTAAATATGGTCAAAAATTGTCAAAAGTTTTTAAATATGGTCGAAAATTGTCAAAAATTTGGAAAAATGATCAAAAACTGTCAAAATTTTGAAAAAATGGTTAATAATTACCAAATATTTTCAAAAATTGTAAAAACTGTCAAAAATGGTCAATAACTGTCAAAGACGCTCAATAATTGTCAGATCAATCAAAATTAGTCAAAAATGGTAAATAATTGTTAAAATTTTTGAAAAATTGTCAAATTTTTTTAAATATGGTCAAAAATTTGGAAAAATGGTCAATAATTGTCAAAAATTGTCAAAATTTTTGAAAAATGGTCAAATTTTTCGAAAATTTGTCAAAAATGGTCAAAAATTGTCAATAATTATAAAGAACTGTCAAAAATGGTCAATAATTATTAAAAATTGTCAAAATTTTTGAAAAATTGTCATAATGGTCAATAATTGTCAGAACCTGTCAAAAATGCTCAAAAATTGTGAAAAATGGTCAATAATTGTTAAAATTTGGAAAAATGGTCTAAAATGGTCAAATTTTTTGAAAAATTGTCAAAGATGATCAAAAATTGTCAAAACTGTCAAAATTGGTCAATAATTGCCAAAAATGGTCAATAATTGTTAAAATTTGAAAAAATTGTCAAAAATTGTCAAAATTTTGAAAAAATGGTAAATAATTGCCAAATATGTTAAAATTTTTGAAACATTGTCAAAAATTGTCAAAGACGGTCAATAGTTTTCAAAATTCGTCAAAAATTTGGAAAAATGATCAAAATCTGTCAAAATTTTTAAAAAATGGATACTAATTGCCAAATATTTTCAAAAATTGTCAAAAACTGTCAAAAATGGTCAATAATTGTAAAAAATTTTGAAAAATGGTTAAAATTTTTGGAAAATTGTCAAAAATGGTCAATAATTGTAAAAGACGGTCAATAATTGTCAAATCAATCAAAATTCGTCAAAAATGGTCAATAATTGTTAAAATTTTTGAAAAATTGTCAAATTTTTTTAAATATGGTCAAAAATTGTCAAGAATTTGGAAAAATCGTCAAAAACTGTCAAAATTTTGAAAAAATGGTTAATAATTACCAAATATTTTCAAAAATTTGGAAAAATGGTCAATAAATATAAAGAACTGTCAAAATGGTCAATAATTATTAAAAAGTTTTGAAAAATTGTCATAATGGTCAATAATTGTCAGAACCTGTCAAAATTGTCAAAAATGGTCACTAATTGTCAAAATTTGGAAAAATGGTAAACATTTTTGAAAAAGTGTCAAAAATGATCAATAATTGTCAAAATTGGTCAATAATTGCCAAAAATGGTCAATAATTGTTAAAATTTGAAAAAAGTGTCAAAAATTGTCAAAATTTTGAAAAAATGGTCAATAATTGCCAAATATGTTAAAATTTTTGAAAAATTGTCAAAAATGGTCAAAGACGGTCAATAATTGTCAAAATCCGTCAAAAACTGACAAAAATGGTCAAAAATTGTCAAAATTTTTGAAAATAGTGAAAAATTCACGAAAAATGGACATTCTATTGTGCATAAGAAGCAAGCTTCTGTCGGTGGTCCGACGACCGCTCATCTTTTTTTCGTGGCCTATATTTTCTTAAATTTATTTCTACCCTCTGAAATTACAAGTAAACCTGATTGGCTAAAGACCCAATACATGTTGCTCTCTTAGTTTCTATCCACATTAAAGATATCGGCTCAATAAAGATTGTATGCCATCTTGCCTGGGCAGGGTAATGGGTTTGGTGGAAAGAGCTAGGGAGGGCAGCTGGAGGAACAAGAAATTGGCCCTATTCGTGTTCTTCGACGTTGGAAACGCGTTCACCAGTGTCCGAAAACGGGCAGTGTTGAGCGCGTTAAGCGCTAAGGTTTGGAGTGGGGGAGGGTTTGGTTAACCTGGTGGAGGACTACCTGATGCGACGTGTGATAATAGGCACTAGAGGGAGGAGGTATGAGACGGAGGCTGGAGTGCCCCAGGGCTCGGTTCTTGTACCGACGCTATGGAAGTGTGTGTTTGAAGAGGTTTGTGGATTAGTATGTGAAGAGGGATGTAAGATTACGGTGTATGCGGACGATGTGTGTCTGGTATGTACGGCAAAGGGAGAAGCGGAGATAGAAAGAGAGGCGAAGAGAACGTGTAGGAAGATTGTGGAATAGATAGAACGGTGCAGACTAGAAGCGGCGGAAGATAAGACGATGGGGTTGCTAGTGAAGGGACGGAGCAAGACGAGGGAACTGGGGGTTATGGTGAAGGAAAGGAGAATTCGTATGGAGGAGTCTGTGAAATACCTAGGGGTGTGGTTGGATAATCAATTATCCTTCAGAACATCTTAAAGACGGCAGAGAAGGGGAAAGTGAGGGCAGCATAGCTGGGGAGATTGATGTGTCATGTGAAAGGGCCGGGAGAGTGGAAGAGGAGGATAATTGGTAGGACGGTAGAGCAGAATATGCTGTACGGTGCGGAGGCGTGGGGTGGAAGAGTGGGAGTGAATGCAAGGGTTAGGCCACTCCTGTGGATGCAGAGAGGGATATTGCTGAGGGTGGTGCAGGTGTACAGGACAGTGGGTGGATTGGCAGCAGCAGTGCTGGCATGGACCTACCAATTGGACATGATGGCTAGAGCCAGGAAAAACGCTGGAGTGATGCGACCAGAGAGGAAGTACAATAATGGGTGGAGGAGGAAATGGAGAGAACGTGGAGGAGTATGAAGGCGCGCTAAAAGGAGCGATTGAGACTGGAGTGTACGAGAGGTGTGAAGTGGAGGATGATGAGGGGCATGTGTTAGATGCTGGAGGAACGAGGAAGTGCTGAAGAAGTTGGAGAGGAATCTAGGGGAGCCGGTGTAAAGGGAGAAACATGGTGGAGATAATGTTGAGGGG
Organism: Lochmaea crataegi; assembly: GCA_947563755.1. Taxonomy (NCBI): domain Eukaryota; kingdom Metazoa; phylum Arthropoda; class Insecta; order Coleoptera; family Chrysomelidae; genus Lochmaea; species Lochmaea crataegi. The sequence continues at coordinate 52,564,195 of OX387427.1, read as the reverse complement.
GGAGGAGGAATGGATGGAGGTAAGGGGTGTAGTAGAGAGCATGGTTAAGGGGAGAGGAGGACTTGATATGGCATGAGAGGTAGGAGTGAAAGTTATGAGTGGAGAGTGTGCGAGGGACCGCCGCCAGTCTCGAAGTATGCTAGGGTAGTGATTCCGAGGCGGGGGTACCAGCGAGTTTGAGGTAGGTTTGGTCTGTAGGCATCCCCTTGGGGATGAGTCCATCACTGTTTGGGTCCTGGACCCATTCGAACAGTTTCCCGTCTCGACCCAAAAAAAGGCCATCTTGCCTGCCTCTCCCCTACCTATGTATCGGTTTTAAGCAGCATGCGATCACAATATTGATTTGTGAAATATTGACATTAATAGTTATATTTTTGTATATTTCAGGGTTTCCAAAGAAAAATATATAAAATTTCTATTGACTTACTTCAGTCTGCAGCGTACACAACAAATGACACAGAAACGGATGCTTCGTTCCTAATGCTAAAACTTTCCTTTCAATAAGCGTGCATTCAACATCATCATCTTCGATGATTACATCTTTTTTAAGACATTTCACAGCATAATAATAATCAGTTTCTTTTAATTTTGATAACAGCACCTAAAATAGAAAATAAAGGAAAATATTGCAGCGGCAACTCAACGTCAATTATGTAATATATTTTAAAGTTTAAATTACATGAAAGCAGTAATGATACATTTATGTCCGATTGTTCAGTAAAGTGCTTCTGTAAAGTAACTTCATTTCACTATAATTTTTTACAATATAGACTTAAAATAATCCAAATATTTTTTTATTCAAATTACCTACTGAACAACACAATACATTTATATTTTCATAAAAACTAGCAATTTGGATTTGGATTTCATCAGTTTTTTGACTTGAAACTTCACAGTCAATTGATGTGAAAAGTACGCCACTAGAACTTTTTAAAATTTGAAAATTTGTTTGGCAGCGGTAACCTTGGAATTCTCACATTCTTCAATGTAGCCTCCTACTACTGTCGAGCACCTCCATGTCTTTAATTTTTTCCATATTCACTCCACTATTGACCAATGCAGTTGCTGACGAGTGCCCGAAGCATGTCCAGTGTATGAAGAGAAGATTGGTAGAAATAAATACTTGACCACAATGGCTAACACATTTCATATTTTGTATATTCCTACTGGTTGTCTGATACATTCTTCTTTTGTCCCGGTTGGTCATGAGAGGTGTATTTTATATACCATGAGTTGTTCGGCAATGCGGACTTTGCCTAGGAAAACCTAGGTATAACTGTCTAATAATGTTAAATTATTCGGTTTAGGTTCCTTTTAATTAGGGTTGACGTTCTTTAAATACTTTCCTGACCAAAAACCCAAAGCAACAATTGCCAGCCAACACATTCTTTTAATCTAGCGCGTGTCTTCTTATTTTGCAATTGTTACTTATATCGATAATTAAATTAGAATCATACTGCTTATTTTATGATTACAAGAATTATTATAACTGAACTCATACATACTAAAGTTAATAACCTATAATTTAACAATAAGCATAAATTCTAACCTAAATAATTAACTACCCATTACAACTGCATAAAGGAATTTGCAGGTAACATATACACCACACTTAACACTGTCATCATTATATTATTAAAACTTCATGAAATACTCGAATATTTCGCTTAAAGAAAGGAATGTTACCAAACAAAAGCTTATTTTGAAAATCGATTATTCCAAATAAAGACGTTTATTAGGTTTTAGAAGCTTGTTGGAATAAGTCTACCGAGTTTTTGTACCGAAATAAATAATGTAACATTTCCATTAAACTATGATAGATTCATTTTCGATATCTAACAAAAAATTTAAATCAAGCATTAAACATGGAAAAATAAAGAGTTGATAAAACATAAATAAAAAAAAATCGTTGTTATGTTCAACTCAGACAGTTTTGAATCACAGAGAAAGCGGCGTGGGTGGTTTTATTTGGAGTAGTGCCCGACAAAAAATAAACAGGAATGATTAATGTCTAGTCGCTAACACAACTACTTATTTTATTTAGAGATTATAATCTATCACTTATAGATAGTTTTTGAATTATTGAAGTCAAATACAGTTTTAAAGTGATTTCATCAGTTTTTATACATAATACACTGAAATAATGGGATCAGCATATGCAGATCAAAGGAAATAATCGGCAAGTGCGATGAACACTTGTAGCTTACGTGAGGGCTTTCTAACTGAGGGGTCCCGGAGGTTTCGCTTTTTCAATGTTCAGAATATTTAGCTTATATTTTGATGATTTGGGTTAGGTTAGGTGAGAAGATTTGGGTACGTCGTAAATTAATATTATTTGACATGAAAACTTGAATTGTCAGAATAATTTTGAACTATCTTGAATATTTTATCCGAATATTATGTTGATATACAGATTGCGAAAATCCCTTTCTTACTATGTGACTTATACAAGTACGACAAGGAAAATATGAGCAAAACTAGGTGAAAGAGAGAGAAGACTTGTTAGCCCAGCGATCAGTCGTCCCCTCTACCAAACAGTTGGGCGTGTATCCAGTCCCCTCCTATTTGTTTTAACTGTTGTGTTGCCAAATGTACTTATCTGTAAAAATTATTCCTAATTATTGTCTATCGTTGTTTTAAAAATTTCAACGGCATTTCAAGCGGCAACAATGTTAAATACCAATACCAGAGACAACCCTGAAACGCACAAGTGCATAGGAAAATTAGTTCGGTGAGAACATGAGAAGAATTCTTTGTCTGATACATTGGAACTGCATAATTATGTCTTTGTTTAAAAGCTCGCAAGGTGTAGGCAGGTGGCGGTAGAAGCGCTGCAATTCTATTGAGTGTTCTGGCCATTCTCATTCCGTGCATTTCTTGTATCGTGATCGTGTATTCGCTGACATCTGACATTTGCTGTGTCGCCATATTTGGTTTATGTTTGTGTTGCTCTGTATCTGATTTTAATTTTTCTCGTTATTTGTTACTTTTTGTTTTGCTGGAGTTATTTAATTTTATTAGACCAGTTTGAAGTACTTAGAAGTTAAGATGTCACAAAAACTTTATTTGCTTTGTGGGATTAGCGGAGAAGAGGTTGAAAAAATGCATTATTTTCCGTCCAATGATAAAAAGTAAGAATATTTTTGGTCTTTTTAAAGTAAAAAGTAGTAATTCTTCAAAAAAGAGAAAATAAGTCAATAATGAAACTGATTCCTCTCCTAATCTTTATTCTTTCTGCTTTTATTCCAATTTCAACCAAACTGTATCTGATTTTATCGCCAATGAACATTCAGGTTCCAAATATCATTAATTGGCACCATAATTTGTAAGTATGTTTTTTAAATTCTATTATACTAACACCCTTACAGGTCTGATGATGGTTAAGTTGACCGAAATTATATTGTTTAACAAATCATTCATGTAGTATTGACTTGTAGTTTTCTTATTTGAAACCATAATTTGTACTTATTTTTGCAGTGTAATAATTTTTTGAGCTTTGCATTGCAGGGGAAGCAGTAATGCCTGTCACAGAGGCAGTTGCAAGTTGTTCAGGGTTGCAAAGAGCCAATGTAGGTACCCTTGGGCCAATTAAGCGCTCTTATTTTCGCAACATTAAAGGCCTTTCTAAAGTGGGGGCAACACATCATAAGGAGGCACATATTCGTAAACTTGAAACACTGTGCAAAAAAGGGCTGGTGATATGAAAGGACTAACAGATATCGGAATTTGTTTGCTGAGATGTCGAGTAGCACTGCAGATTTTCTGATATCATGGATGGACCATCCAGGAAAAAGTGCTTGCATTGGCACTGCTGAAAAAAAGTCCACGATGATTCCTCCGAAAGATTGTTGCCCTTTTCCACTTTAAAAATGAACATGTTTGTTATACCCTTAATTAGCAAAACTTCTAACAAAATCTCAATAGCTCAACATATGGATTGCAATTTTTTTTCAAATACTGTAATTTAATTATAATAATATAACTGTATTATGTTTACGCACTTTCATATTTGTCGCTATAGTTATCAATAAACAATTCTTTTTGGTGATTTGTCTTATTATTTTTCAAACAACTTTATGGTACGAACGCATTTTGAAACCGCTTCGTAGTTCGCGCTCTTTTTCAAACAGTTCTGAGATCTAGGAACCATCCTTACCTCTGTCTCAACATGCGCGCCACTAGAAATGGAGAACTATCGATAGTCCCGAATACCGATATTTATCGATAGTGCTATTTTTACTATCGATAATTTTCGATAGTTTTACAATCGGTAACATCATTGTACGATTTTTGTCATAATGTTAAAAATATTCATAAATATATTTTTTATTTCAAAACAACGTATCAACTTTGTCGAAAATTGTCAGAAATTTTGAAAAATTGTCAAAAATGGTCAATAATAATTGTCAAAAACTGTCAGAAATGGTCAATAATAATTGTCAAAAACTGTCTGAAATGGTCAATAATTGTTATAATTTTTAAAAATGGTCAATAATTGTCAAATATTGTCAAAATTTTGAAAAACGGTCAATAATTGTCAAAAACTGTCAGAAATGGTCACAAATGGTTAATCATTATCAAAATTTTGAAAAATGGTCAATAATTGTCAAAAACTGTCAAAAACTGTTAATAATTGTCAAAAACCATCAGAAATGGTTAAAAACTTTGAAAAATTGTCAAAAATGGTCAAGAATTGTGAAAAACTGTCAAAAATGGTCAATAATTGTCTAAAATTGTTAAAAATGGTCTATAATTGTCAAAAACTGTCAAAAATAGTCAATAACTGTAAAAATTTTGAAAAATGGTCAATAATTCTGAAGAATGTTCAAAAAAGGTCAATAATTGTCAAAATTTTGAAAAGTCGTCAATACTTTTGAAAAATGGTCCAAAAAGGTCAATTGTTGTCAAAAACTGTCAAAAATGGTCAATAATTGTCAGAAATTGAAAAAAAATGGCGGATTTTTAGTACTTTTAATAGCAATTTCCAAAAGTGAATTTTTTCCTTTTAAAATGTTATATAAGCAAAATGGGGGACTTTCAAATAACAAAAAAAAGCGTGACAAAATTCCGAGGGTCGCGAACCTTACCGAATCCGTCTTAGATTCTGACAGTTTAAAATAATGATTGTACTCACACGCAATACCTCCCGTCTTTCTCTCAATCTCTTCCTTCTCTCTTGCTCTTCCATCTCTCTCTCTCTCTCTCTTCCATATCTGTCTCTGCTATCTCTCTCCCTGTCTCTCATCTTTCTTTCTCTCTTCCATCTCTCTCTTTCCTATCTCGCTCTTTCTTCCATCCCCCCTCTTATCTTTCTTTCCCTCTCCCATCTATCTCTCTTTCTCTCTCCCATATTTCTCTCTCTCTCTCTCTTTCCCTCCCTCTCTCATCTTTCTTTCTCTGTCCCATCTTTCTCTCTCTCCCATCACTCTCTCTCTCTTTTTCACTCTCTCCCTCCCTCTCTCTCTCTATCCCATATCTCTCTCTCTCTCTCTCTGTCCCAATTTTTGATAGCATTTTTATTCCATATCAGCTTTCAAAATATATTTTTATGTTCTTCACCTAAACATCTCAACTATCGATAGTACCGAAAACTATCGATTTTTTTCTATAGTCAAAAATATCGATAGTTATCGATAAACCATCGATAGTTCTCCATTCCTACTCGCCACCTTGCAACAAAATGGACCAGTGGAGTATTGCGAACTAAAATTTTGCATGCACTGGGGCGTCTCTGGTACACTTTTACTTGTAGTTTTCTATCATACAATTTTTGTTTCCCAACCTCACTCACCCCACATACTGTCTAATGAGCTAGCACCCGATAAAACAACATAAACTGCAAGTATATGAAAGGTTTATGATTGGCTGTTATTGTTATGCAGTTCTGTTAAACTTGCTCTCTCTACCATGACCAGAAATTGGAATACATGGAGTCCGATCTCCTTATATAGTCTCCATTATTTGATCCTTCAAAGTCAAAAATTTGAGTAGATAACCTACACCATTTCTGTGACTCAAACCTGTTTGTAGAGCTGGTTTTTTTAGTAGCTGACCTTCGCTTTATTTATATACGTCAATGATACAAATTGACCACTAGATACCACTGGAAACCGAGTAATTTAAACCTGTATGTAAAACCAGTTTAACCTGTTTGTAGAGCTAGTTTAACTATGTTTGCCTTGATCACTAACCTTTTGAAACCTTGGAACAGGTTTAAATTACTCGGTATCCAGTGTTGTCTGTTCCACGGTTTCAAAAGGTAAGTGATCAAGGCAAACATAGTTAAACTGGTTCTACAAACAGGTTTAACTGGTTTTACAAACAGGTTTAAACTATTCGTTATCCAGTGGTGTCTAGAGGTAAATTTGTATCATTGATATATAAAAATAAAACGAAGGTCAGCTACTAAATAACCGGCTCCACAAACAGGTTTGTGTCACAGAAATGGTGTAGGTTATCTACTCACTGACAATTTAAAATCGAAATAATAAAACGCGTACGTTTCGTAACAATATTTACAGTATGATCAGATAAAAAGACTCCCTATTTCCCCGACTATACATTAATATTGATGATTCAGTTTGCAATAAAATAGAAACATTTAAAAACAAAAATATGGTAAAATTACGTTCAAAAACATTCTTAGAATGGAGCCATATTATATTTAAGTGTTTTGATTTGTATTATCATATTTTATCATCAAGATTTACACTTTTTAATCGATTACCTTGTATAGTAAGAAACTGGCCATTAATCTTTAATTTTATGTAATAAAGTGTTGGTACTCACTTTGCCAAAACTACCTTTTCCAATTACTTTAAGAAAATCGAAATCCTCTACACAATACTTTTTAAATCGAGGTAAAGTTGTTGCAGGTGGAATTATTTTCCCATCACTTGGTGGTACAAATATATCTGGTTGACTGTCAGAAGTTTCACATTTCTCGGTAACGGTTTCTTGTTGCAGAACTGAAAATGGAGGAAAACAATAATTATCAATAATAAACATAACGAGTGCAATTGATAATTTTTAGAAAATTTGCTTGAACGCATTTATAGTGTGCACGAATTGAACGAATGCCTTTTTCAGTTGAAAATGGAAGAATTTCACTGGCGTCAAAAAAACTGCCAAATCACAATCAACCGCAGTCTCCTTACTCCAAACCATAATTGGTACAGGAATTGCCCAGAGGGGAGGAACGAGATAACAAAATGTAATACAGCGTCAGCAAAAAAAGTTGTTGAAGTTCACTAAACACTCGTATAAACCCGCAGTAGTGACAAATTCAACAAAATTACAAAATTAACGGGTCATGGTAATATTAATTCAATACAATTTTATTTACAAATGGTTCAGCAGCTTCATCAAAGCCTTGGAACACAGTTGAAGGAAAATTGTGAAAACAAAGAAGGAGAAGCGTCTAATTCTACCCTAACCATCAGCACCAGCAGCATATAGTGACTGGACAAAGCGGTGGCGGACCAAATATCAGTAACAATAACTATGTGGTCGATTGTGATAAGTTTAATATCCAGATTAAAATACCTATAAATTTGTGAAGCTAATTTGGAAAATAAAAATACAATACATAGTTTCTTTTTATTATTTTATTATTTAAAAACTAATATCAGACATCTGTTAGTTAAATTTACTATTTGGACCCTTACTTTGTGGAATTACTGTTATAAATGAAACTAACTGTTTCTAATTAATTCCACTATTTATTGAAAAAATTATGAAAATTCTAAGATATTGATAATTATTAGTATACCTGCTTGATGGGCCGAGATGGGAATCATCCCATATGATCATATGATCTTTGAACCTTTTTGAAGATATGATGATAACCAAAGGTTTGCTACCATTTTAGCTCCAAAATTTTTTAATTCTATACCAAATTCAACAAAAACAGCAACCAAATATAAGACATTTGTCAATCTATATATTGAGACGAATAATCAATAAACGAATAGTTTTATCAAATAATAGAAATAAATACCACAATCTATGAAAAAGAAAATTAGTAATATTCATGATCTATATAAAAGATCGAATAAATATTGTAAAATGTATTGATAAACATAACTATCAGTACAGAATTGTGTATTTGATAGTAGTAATAATAATAATGGTCAATAATTGACATGTTATTTATTAGAAATATCAAAATTCAAAGTTACTTCAAATTATAAAATCATTTTATTTATTAATATAAGAAAATATAATTTGATGAAAGACATTTCAAAGTAGATTGACATGTCTATCATTACTTAATTTCAAGTGTAGAAAGAGGGCATGGAGATTAGGGCTCTGATTAGGGAGTGACAGTAATTTTTATATGACGTTTGGGTGAAAAAGTTCGTTTAAAAAAAAACCTCTGTAAGTGAATATAGAATCGTGTTCGAAGTTTGTTAAAGGGATGATATAATCAGTTGGGGGGTATTTGTCCTGTGGATCACCACCAAAAGGAGGTTTTAACTGCTAAACCAAGTCAGCATTTGGTAAAATTATCTTCCCGAAATGGACCATTAACTTCGAAGGCTTCACTCACGTACTTGAGATCTGTTCAGAATAACAGAGACTGCTCTTCATCAGAATATGGATCATCGCATTTGCATCATTCAAGTAGTTCATCCAATAAGCATATGAGCACATCTTGTCATAACGGCATCACCGGGACCTCATTAATCCACACAGACTCTTCCGTTGCTGGAGACAGGCAGATCGTTTTCCAAATTGAACTTGGACTCTACCAACAGATATTTTGATATTTAATTTTTTTAAATGACAATTTATGTATATTTATCTAGGTTATAGTCCGGTTAATTCTTGGAATTGATTCTTTAGTAACAGTGACGTCACGGTTATCCATAATTGGAACTGTTATTTTTTTTAAATTATCTGTTTGAATTTATTATTTTGTTGTATTGTCTACCTTATCGTTCTGTCATTGACGAGTGTTACAACCGAATTCACATATACCCTGAGAATAAATAACTAATTAATTAAGAATAAGTTGGACAATACAAGTGGTTTCCCAATGTAAGATATTGAAATTAAAAATATCATCACAATATATATATATATATATATATATATATATATATATATATATATATATACATACTATATATATTGTGATGATATTTCAATTCAATATCTTATATTGGGAAACCACTTGTATTGTCCAACTTATTCTTAATTAATATTTATATATATATATATATATATATATATATATATATAAATGTATATTCGAAAATTAATTTAATATAATTTATTAAAAAAAAATTAAGTACAGCTTTGTCCATTCAAGTGAAGACATACGGTTTTTTACGTAAGCGTGGCACTACTAAGCAAAACATGGTGTAATGAAAGATTGGAATTATCAGTGAGCTGCACTGTTAAGCCATACATTTAAGCTAAACTGGTGCAATCGGGCATTAATATATATGAATAGAAAAAAGAAGAAGATATGATATTACAAATATTAAAGCTTAGGTATTATTAGCCCTATGGGGATATCCTGGATATCTTTTTTCCCATTTAAGATCAGTATAACTGTGCAATGATATAGGAAACCAGGGAAAACTGTATCTGCTAATCTCTACAATTGTTACTTAAGAAGACAGTTTAATAGTGGAGAGTTCCCTAGATTTATCTGTTCATTCACGACTTCATATTGTAGGTCTCTTAAGTGTCTTCTAATTCTTCAAGAAAATCTAGTTCTTGTTTCTTTTCACAAATATGTAGTACTTTTAGTTCTGTGTTAAGTAGATGTTTTGTGTAATGGGACTGACTATTTTAATTTGTATGCTCGTAAGTGTCTAATTTCAAAATTTCGACTGATTTGACCAATATAGACAGCATTACATTTTGGACATTTAAGTTTATATATTCCAGACTTTTTTAATGGGGATATTTTTGTTTTTACATAATAACAATTTTTTACTTAAATAATGGAATTAATTAAAAACAGTTAGTTTCATTTATATAGTTAGCTAGCTGCGTAATGGAAGTCTTTTTTATGTTGACTATTCCAGAAAGTTTTAAATTGCAAATTAGATGGGATCACTCTTAGAAAAATTGCTAACATATTTTCTAAATAGAAAATCTATCCTATTTATTGTATGTAACTTTTTATAAATAAAATTAGTGCCACCCATATATTTTTAAATATTCATTGTGTCACAGATACTTCCTAATTATCAATATTTAGAAGCTGTGGCCTTATTACGTCAGTATTCTTGGGTAAGTGGGTCACCTGACAAATAAAAAAAGTATTGTTTTTACTGCCGAGATATTTTTTGAGGCCTAACCTAACCTGACGGATTTATGCCAGAGGTTCAATAAACTCTTTTTGTTTTAGAATAATGTGCTGTTCAGTTATATGAATTTGTGTTTTTAAGTGTTTATTGGTTAACAACCATTTCAACTATAAATCATTAAAAAAACCCGAATAAAAACTTATGTTACTATCCTGATTATTGGAAATTTCTCTCTTCATCTTTGATAACCAGATTTGACTACATTCTGTTAGCTACACATTTCTCTGCATTTAGTTGTATCAAAGTACTTTCTTTAATTTTTCGTTTTTTACGAGATTAAATTTTAAACCTCTTTATGCACTTTACTAATATCTCTTGAGCAAAAAAATATAAGTCAAATTCACAATTGAAAACTACATTTTTCAACCAAACTCAACAGTGAGATCGAAAAGTCTGGAAAGTCGGAAAAGTCTGCATAACTCTAATAACTTGCTGATAGGTATGTAAAACCTGAAACAGGTAGATTTGTGAATTTGATTTATCATGTGGGTATAGAGAACAATTGATTTTTTTCAATGGAAACTCGTCAATCGCTTAAGCAAGTTATAAAGATTGCATTGTTTATGATATATAGTAGTAAAAGATGGCATGACATGACTATAAATTGGAAATTGAGCATAATGAGGTTGAGCAGAGCAAAAAGAGCATATGTGGCTTATGAGCAATGTCGGAGGATAGTGGGACGCACATGGGGTCTTTCACCCCGTGTGGTCACTGTTGAAAATAATCAGGTGCTTTAGGTTAGGCAACACATTGTGTTCCCTTTCGTCTAACTATTGGTATGACTGTTGTTGATGTAAGTGGTGACAAAAGTAATGTCAATGTTAGTTAGTTAGAAAAAGTTCATGTTCGATATAATTCTAAGTAGCTATTGTTTTATTAAAGTTTTTGTATTCGTCTAAGTTTGTATTACTGTGCACACAACAGTCACCTGGATCTACACTGCAATCATAAGAACTATGCTAACGTACGGAGCCATAGCATGGGGACCGAAGGGTCAACAAGCAACGGCCATCCAAAAATTATATGAAATACAGCGAATGACTTGTTTAAACATCTCAGGAGCCATGAGAACAATATCAACCGCGGCAATGGAATTAATTACTGGTCTGGCCCCTCTGGACTTGTAAATTAATGGCTATGTTACGATTGCACATTGCACGATTGAAGTAGGAGTGGGTCAATTGAGGCTAAGCCTATGGCGAGAAGCGCTTACTGCGCTACCTCTGCTGCAGGCGGCAAATGGGACTAGACTTTAAAATTTACAAACAAGACATTTTTCCGAAACTGGTTCCCTTCAAGATAAATATTAATATGGGGCTTATACGCTTCTAAGAGCCTCTCCACTGTGATATTTGCAAATATTTTCTGTATGCCCTCATGTTATGCTGGTGTTCCTTGTCTTTATAACTCTTCCTTATATAACTAGACTCCGTAGGCCGAACCTTAGGTCCTCCATATATTGGGAGGATTGTGGTTTTTCCTCCCCTATCCTCGAAAACATCAACCCAGCTGCTGAAGAATATATTGGAAAAACTGCCAACAATACAACATTTGGACTCTTCGAATTTCCATTTATGACGTTTGGACTCCGAAATGCTGGTCAACTTTTCAAAGGTTTATGGATGAAGTTTTTAGTGGTTTGGACTTTTGCTTAGTTTACATGGACGATGTTCTGGATTTTTCTCGATCTAAAGAAGAACACGAGCGTCACCTCAGAATTATTTTTGAACGTCTTTCGGAGTACGGTTTAGTCATAAATCCACAGAAATGCATTTTTGGAGTTGCTGAGGTTGCAGAATATAAATGCTGTTACTGTGATTAACGCTCTATTGGATTGCTGGATATCTCGTTTTGGAATTTCTCAAACTATAACCCCAGATCGTGGAGCATAATTCACTTCTCATGTTTTCAAAAAGTTCGTAAATTTTTCTGGAATTCGATATAATCTTACTACAAGCTGGCATCCTGCTGCAAATGGTTTGGTCGAACGTTTACATCGTCACTTAAAAGCTGCAATAATGGCTCATTCCGACATCGACTGGGTTCATGTTTTGCCCCTCGTAATACTTGGAATTCGTTCAGCTTTTAAAGAAGATATCAAAGATACTTCCTCTGAGATGGTTTGTGGAGAAATTCAACGTTTACCTTTTGAACTGTTCTCTTCAAATTTTGAAAACAAGAATCTTGACGATACAAGCAGCTTTTTCTCAAGCTTGAGATAATTCATGTCACGCTTACGACCAACTCCAGTATCAAGACATTGTCAACTGGCGTTTTTGTTTTCAAGGAACTCTCGAAATTCAGTCATGATTTTTTGAAAGAAAGACCCATTCTAAAAGCACTCCAAGCACCATACACTGGCACATTCGAGATCATTGATCTAGACGAAAAGACGATGACACTCTTGATACATAATAAACCTACCAAAGTGTCTTTCGATCGAGTTAAACCTGCATTTATTTTACAAGATGAAGTTACTACACCTGTTCCTATTTCAAAACCCGTTCCTGTTCCAAAATATATCCTGTTTCCATCTGTACCTGTACCATAAGGAAATTAGAAAAGCTAAAAGAAATAGCTTCAGAAGATTCTGTGAAGATGTAAACATAACACCTGCTGCTGCAAGACTCTACAAAGTCATGGCAAAAAGTAGGGTCAACACAGATATGGCTTTTAGGAAGCCAGACGGTAAATATACCGAAAATGAGGAGGAAAGAGTGAGACTCTTACTAGAAACTCATTTTCCTGGGAGTAGCCCAAATAGGGGAGATAATCCTCTCGAAGGTCATAAAAGACCTTCGAGAGAAAGTACTACAATGGCTGAGCACATTCGTAGTAACGAAAGGTTAAAATGGCCTATGAGCACCTTTTCACCTTTCAAGGCACCGGGAGCCAATGGAATTTTCCCAGCATTGCCCCAGCAAGGACAAGACGATATTCTACCACATTAGGTTAGGATCAGTCGAAGCAGCTTAGAACTGGGTTATACCAGAAGCATGGAGAAGGGCAATAGTAACCTTCATTCCAAAAGCTGGAAAAAGGGACACAACAAACTCCAAATCCTTCAGACCAATTAGCCTTACATCGTTTGTGCTCAAAACCATGGAAAAAGCTATTGACAATTATATTAGAGCGGAAATCCTAGGGAGACCATCTCTCCATCGCACCAGCAAGCTTACCGGGCAGGCAGATCTACGGGGACTGCACTGGTACGACTAACGGAGGATATCCGAGGTGTTCCAGACAACCAAGAAGCCGTTGTATGCGCCTTTTTGGATATTGAAGGAGCTTTTGACAATACTCCTCATGAGGCTGTCAAAAGAATATTAAATAGAAGAGGTATAGACAGCATAATTGGATGTTGGAACTGCTCAGCACTAGAGTAGCAGAGACGAGGACGAGCAAAGACATTGCCTCCATCTGTACAACCAGAGGATGTCCAAGCTAAAAATAGTGGAGGAAGAAGAATGTAGATTCTGTGGCATGGAAGAAGAAACCTCCATCCACATACTTGCGAATTGCACAGCAATTCAGAATCCAAGAGCACAGCACCTTGGAGATTACTGGATAGAAGATGGACATTTACCTAAGTCAAAGCCTGCAGATATCCAAAAATTCCTCCGGGAAATGGGACTAAAGGAGCTATACTAGTCTCTGAAAATTCCCCAGGAACTAAGTAGAAGTAAGATGGCGCAATAGATCTATAAGGTCTCAGTGAATGTCACCCCAATTTACATACATACATACATCTGTACCTGCAGAACCCATTTCTGCTCCCGAATATACCGAATATACAACGCGATCTGGCAGAAGAGTAAGATTTAGAAAAACTTTAAATTTGTAGGCAAATTCTCTGCTAAGGGGGGTAGTGAGGCTGTTTAGATTCTAAAATCGATGGGGATTAAAGAAAGTGACAGCAATGAACATTCAAAATCGATTATATTTTTACAAATAGATTTTATATATTTTAAGTGGATATCTACATACATTTTGTAACCTACCATTGTATTCACAAATATAATACTTTTATATAAATAGGAAATATTTAAGTTAACGGTTCGTCTATTTCCTATTCTGTCTAAAATCAAAATTCTTTAGACTCATATGTAGATAGTGCTGTTTATCCAAATCTGTAGGTTAACTTCTGAACGATGTTGCAGTAGTTGTGTTGTAGTGACAGTGATTTGATATTTTCTTCTATATTTTTCCGATACGAATTTTTTTGTAGTTGTTACTATCAAGTACCTGATCTACCATAAAGCTTTCTATTTTCGGGAGCAATGTACCGCCATAACAGGATAGCCAGAGTAAAAAATTAAAAGCTCCAAACATTTTATAGATGTCACTGAAAGTGGAATTCATCTTACTATTATTTTTTGTTGAAAGATAATTTTCTACCCTGTAAGATAAACAGTGTGTTATCTCTGTTCTTGAATCATTTGTCAACATTTTTGAAATTGTAAGTAATTGACGAAAATTGATCTTTTAAAATGTATTTATCGATAATCTTATGATAAGGCGAACCAAGAAATTCTTAAGCACACGTGTCCGACTGTTTATCTTATTTGTCACGAACCCCAAACGTTTTCATATTTCTCACCAAGGAAACGAGTTGATTTACGATTACTATCTACTTATGAATTTTGGGCTTTTATAAAAGGTCTCAAGTTGAGTGAAAATTATTCGAGACATTCTGTTATTGACTGTGTTTCAAAATTGTCTAGTGTTCCGAGAAATTATTGTTATTGTTAGATATTTTGAATTTGTGGGTGATTAAATTGCAAGATATTCAGGTGATCTTTTTCACTGAGTGTTCTTTCTTTGTTATTTTATGTCTCTATACTAATGCCGTAATTATTGATTGTTATTTATCTGTTGAATTTATTGAATATAAAATATCTGAGCTTTGATAGTGATTGAATAATAATTCATTCTCACTTAACAAATATGTCTGGAGCGGGCAAATGTGTGTTTAATCTCTTTTGTCCATTGCACCACTCAGACTCGACCATAGGTCAAGCTCTAGTAGTTGGAGCGAGCATGTCGCGAGTCAGCCCTTCATGTTAATTGCATTGCACCACTCAGTACTAGTAGAATGTGTAGCGTAATGCAAGTTTAATCCCTTTACGCTAGAGGGTAGTCCTAGAAGGGATCATGGTGGCACGTTTAATCCCCTCCATGTACCATAAAGTAAAACTCCTAGGTACTAGGCCCCTTTGGTAGATAAATTAGTGATAGAACACAATGCGAGTTGAATTTCTTTAAGTTCGGTGATTGATTGAATAAATATTTAACTAGTAAATGAAGACGGACACTCACCGATATTTTCTTTGTTACAGGTAAGCCCGACTATGCGCACATGGTAGAGCCTCGACCAATCCACTACGACCTTTCCAATTAAGTAAAAGTTTTGTTCTTAATTCGTATTTTGTTTTAAATATTATTATTATATCATTTGGTTCTTATATCTATTTCTCTCTTTCATTAATTGTCCCCCCTTTCTTCTAAAATCTACGTTACAAAATTACATTAACATAATTATTTCGGTCGCTTGTACTACATTTATCAAAAACTAAAATTAAACAAGAGATCCATCATTTAGAACATATATGTCCATAATAAAGCATGGTTCAGATGAAGGTGATATTTTTAACAAACTGAGTGGGATGTTGGCAAGTTTACTTCATAAACCACAGTAGGTAGTACAAATAAAAATATAACTAACTAAGCAATTTAATGTCATTTCTTCTCCAAATGCAGTTTCTAACAGCTGTTCATTTTTAGTTCATTTAACAAACAATTTTGCTGAAAATATACCATTTTTCACGTAGAATTATTACTTTATTTTTGTAACATCTGAGTACAAAGACAAAATTCATGTCTAATTTGAATAAGACAAGGACGTACCCAACGAGAAAGAAGAGAGAAATAAGATTTATTGTGATGAAAATTGTACAAATTTATGGTCAACGCTATATAATTTATAACATAAATCAAATATGAAATTCACAACAAAATATAAAAAATTAAAAATAAATAATAAAAAAATATAATACCCAGAGTTAATATATTATAATATATATACACTATACTAAATATTGAATTATGCCAATGTAACTCAAAAGTCTAGGGTACATTGTAGAATTCTGTCATTATAACATATTTCAAGCAGAAATGCATTCGTCAATCTTGAGAACTTATTAAATGTATTTGCCACTTTTAATTCTAAAGGTAGATTATTATATAATTTCTTGGCATTGACGGTGATGGAATTTTTTAACAGATCAGAGGTGGGCATTGTTAAACGAATATCAAAAATTTTCCTTCTAGTTGGATAATTATGAATTGGTCTCTCAGTTGAATTGTGAAACTGTTTTCGAATAAAGCGGGAAGAGTTAACATTTTTTATTTTATAAAATAATGCCATACATGTTACGAATAGCCCTTTTTTGTAATTTGAAAATTTATTCGAAGAGGTGCGAACTACAAGACCCCAGAAAGGCGAAGGTTCGATTCAAACAGAAAGTAGCAAGTTCTTAATGCAGTAAAAGAATCAAGTTATTTAGAAACATATTTACTGGCAAAATAGGCATAGGATAATTTTTCGCTAAAGTGTGGGTGGGCAAATAAGAACGACTGTCGGCCATATCTTAGGTTCGGATTGTAGTACAACTTTGGAAAAATATATATAACAAAAGTGGCCACGAGAAAAACCTGGAAATGATTTATAGAATTGTAGGTCCACCGCTAGAGGGCGTTATTGAATAAAAAAAATTTAAAATTTCAAGATTGACGAATGCATTTCTGCTTGAAATATGTTATAATGACAGAATTCTACAATGTACCCTAGACTTTTGAGTTACATTGGCATAATTCAATATTTAGTATAGTGTATATATATTATAATATATTAACTCTGGGTATTATATTTTTTTATTATTTATTTTTAATTTTTTATATTTTGTTGTGAATTTCATATTTGATTTATGTTATAAATTATATAGCGTTGACCTTAAATTTGTACAATTTTCATCACAGGTTTTTCTCGTGGCCACTTTTATTATAAATTTTTTTTTTCCAAAATTGTACTACAATCCGAACCTAAGATATGGCCTTGAGTCGTTCTTATTTGCCCACCCGGTACAGACCATCAATATGGAGACCAAGAAACTTAATCGAATTTGAAGATCTGATTAAGTCATTGTAAAGTTTTTTTTTTTCGGGTCGAGATGGGAAACAGTGTTGGACGCATCTCCAAGGGGATTGTGATGCCTTTTGGCCCAATATAATAATATAATATCTAATAAATATTTAAAATAAGAATTAAATTCCCTTGTACTTATTTCAACAAAACATTCGAACGTTTTAATATTATATAATTAAAAGAGTAAGAAGGTCGTCGAGTAAGAAGTCAAGTTCAGAACGTGAAGTAAACTCAAAACAGTAATATGTTTATTTACTGTATTTGAGCTTGACTGGCTGTATAAATATACATTCAATATTTATTATAGAAGGAATTGATTCCATATAATTCAAGAACATTCTATATAGTTGATTAGTAAGATATCAGTAAGATGATTTAATCATCGGTAATAATTAATCATTAAGTATAAGTATGCTATACGGTTAGGTACTTACACATATCGTTAGTAATAGTAAGTAGTGTAATGTATTATAGTAAAGTAGTGTAATAAATCAAACATATCCCAGTACAATAGGTAGTTGTTTCATTCCCTTAAGATGATCCTCCAAGTGACCCGCAACACCACCGATTCAGAGGCCTTTCCACACCTTTAAACTATCAACGTTTCCATTGGAGACACAATCATTACAGGATGCCTACCAACCAAACCCACCTCAAACTCGCCGTTACCCACCCACTGTCATGTACCCCCTGCAGTGTGCAGGAGTGGCCTAACCCTCGCATTCACTCCCCCACACCTCCGCACCGTACAGAATAGTCTACTCTACCTTCCTACCAATTATCCTCCTCTTCCACTCTCCCGGCCCCTTCACATTACACATCAATCTCCCCATCCATGCTGCCTCACTTTCCCCTTCTCTGCCGCCTTTAACATGTGTGTTCTGAAGGATCATTGACTATCCAACCACACCCCTAAGTATTTCACAGACTCCTCCATACGAATTCTCCTTCCCTTCACAATAACCCCCAGTTCCCTCGTCTTGCTCCGTCCCTTTACCTAGCAACCCCTCCGTCTTATCTTCTGCCACTTCTAGTCCGTACCGCTCCACAATCTTTCTACACATTCTCTCCGCCTTTCTTTCTATCTCCGTCTCTCCCTTTGCCGTACATACCAGACACACATCGTCCGCATACACCGTAATCTCACATCCCTCTTCACATACTATCCCACAAACCTCATCAAACACACACTTCCAGAGCGTAGGTCCAAGAACCGAGCCCAAGGGCACTCCAACCTCCGTCTCATACCTCCTCCTTCTAGTGTCTACTATCACACGTCCCGTCAGGTAGTCCTCCACCAAGTTAACCAAACCCTCTCCCACTCCAAGCCTCAGCAACGCGCTCAACACTGCCCGTTTGCTGACACTGTTGAACGCGTTCCCGACGTCGAAGAACACGAGTAGGGCCAATTTCTTCTTCCTCCAGCTGCCCTCCCTAGCTCTTTCCACCAAACCCATCACCTTGCTCAGTGCCGAGATGCAAGACTTCCCCTTCGTGAATCCGTGCTGGTTTACCCTAAAACCCCCATTCCTACCAACTTCCTCTTCAATCCTATCCTTTATTATCCCCTCCATCAATTTACCCATACCACACAGCAGGCTGATGGGCCTGTAATCCCCCGTCCGCTTCCCCTCTCTACCCGCCTTCTTCAGCCTGATCACCTTCCATCCTTCCGGAAACTGTTCCTCCCTTAGCACCCTGTTGAATAGCTCCCAGAAGTACTTACCCCTCCTCCACTTCCCACTTGTCTACCGGCCACTTGTCGAATCCTGCCCTCCACTCATCCTTCTCCCACTGTTAATAATTTCCCTATAATCTCCCTCTCTCAATCTTCCTCTAGCACCTCGTTCCTATTTCCACCCATCCTCTTCACCGCTATCTCATACGCCCATGGATTGTTTTCCTATTCCCCCAGTAACTCTTCCCACTTTCCTCTCCCCCCCCCCCCTCCCCCCTTATACAGTATTCTTAGCATTGAAGTCCCCTGTCACCATTCTCCTAATGATCCTCCTTTTCCCTTTTGACACACTCAGATCGTTCTCCAATCCTGTCATGCTCCTCACACTCGCACTACCACCCATCCGTTTCCTTTCCATACTTCATCCGCCCTCAGTCCATCTCCCACCACTCTTATTCCTGCCTCTCGTGAATCATCCACAATCCATCCCTGTTTTCCCACATATCTAGCATTTTCCTCTGATCCACACACCACATCCACTTCCCTCCTAAAAATCACTTCATCCAATATATCATGCGCTATCCTGAATTTCCCCAAATTTATCTGCAACACCCTCCATCAATCCATTACATTCCTTCTTCCCGCGCACTGCTCCCCCCTTCCTCCTATTTGACCAGACTCGTCCCCTCTGAGGGGTCAAGAGGGTATCTCCCATTTTTTCCTTCCTGTTTTTCATCGTGTCCCCTTTCCCCTCATATCCTACAAAGGAAGGCCTGCCGACATTCTCTGGTCATGTGGACGATGAGTGTCTGGTAAGTACGGCAGAGGGAGTGGCGGAGATAGAAATAAAGGCGGAGAGAATGTGTAGGAAGATTGTGGAGAAGATAGACCGGTGCGGACTGGAAGTGGCGGAAGATAAGGTGGGGTTGCTAGTGTAGGGTCGGAGCAGGACGAGGGAACTGGGAGTTATGGTGAAGGGAAGGAGAAGTCTGTGAAATACCTGGGGGTGTGGTTGGATAGTCAATTATCCTTCAAAACTTCATATGTTAAAGGCGGCAGAGAAGGGTAAAGTGAGGGCAGCATGGCTGGGTAATTGGTAGGACGGTAGAGCAGAGTATGCTGTACGGAGCGGAGGTGTGGGGTGAATGCGAGGGTTAGGCCACTCCTGCGGGTGCAGAGAGGGATACTGGTCAGGGGTACAGGACAGTGGGTGGACTGGCAGCAGCGGTGCTGGCAAGGTCCTACCCTTTGGACGTGATCGATAGAGCTAGGAACAAACGCTGGAGGGGTGCGACCTGAGAGGAAGTACAGGAATGGATGGAGGAGGAAATGGAGAGAAGGTGGGAGGAGTATGAGGGCGCGCTAAAAGGAGCGATTGGGAAAAGGAGAGATCGGATGGAGGTGAACTGGAGGAACGAGGAAGTGCTGAAGAAGTTGGATAGGAAACTAGGGGAGGCGGTGTACTGGGAGAACATGGTGGAGATAATGTTGAGGGGGGAGGAGGAATGGATGGAGGTGAGTGGAGTAGTAGAGAGCATGGTTAGGGGGAGAGAAGGACTCGATACGGCATAAGAGGTAGGAGTGAAAGTAGGGAGAAGACGACGATGTGAACGGAGAGTGTTCGAGGGACCGCCGCCCGTCTCGAAGTATGTTAGGGTAGTGATTCCGAGGAGGGGGTAACGGCGAGTTTGAGGTGGGTTTGATTGGTAGGGTGAGTCCAACACTGTTTGGGTCCTGGACCCATTCGAACATGAATTTCCCATCTCGGACCGAAAAAAAACTCTTTCAAAGCACTTTCCACTTCAGTCTTCAACAGCTATTTGTATAACAAGGGAGGAAAAGGTACTTTACCCTCATGTTATTCATACGATTTTTCCGCCTCCCTCAAATAACAACTCATTTTTAAATTATTTATTTATGAAACTAACAAACAAAATTTATTAAAGAACTAAAACTAAGAAGTAGGTCCAGTATAACTTATAGGCGCGTTATTTTCATTCTTGTATCCTACATATTTTTAATTTGTGGTAGAGTAATTATTTATATTAATGTTGAACTTGCAGTTTTGAGCAATGGTTATTTGAATACCACTAGAAGTGAGAGCTGGAGCCAACGCAGTTTTCGTGATATTTTCACCAACAACATTATTATACAGCTGGTTTCCCCTGGAAGTACTCGTACTTGGCTGATTACAATCAATTTCATTAACTTCAGTGACTCCCATAATTTGGTTCGAAATTTTTCTCTTTTTTGCAAGAGATTGCTGCACACACCCTTTGACTTTTCCTCCCTAGGGAAAATGTATACTTTGGATAGAAGTGGGCGGAAAAATTTTTTAGTGCGTTTTTACGATTATTGTCATATTTCGGGACACTTATTCTCAATGTCTACCGTACCCAAAGGTGGAGCATCCAGGAAGTCCTGGCAATCGGGAGAAAGGTCGTTGTACGGGATGTAGAACGTATCCTGTTTTGCAGTATCAGATATCCGACATAATATGTTAGCATTAAACTGAAATGAAAAATTAACCTGTCTCGGTTTTTTTCATCAAAGTAGTTTGTTTAACTAACTATTTAAAAAAAACAAAAAAAATGTATAATGAGTCAAGTATCTATATACTATTTTAAACGTTGTGGAAAAAATGTCTGACACCTTGAATTAGGTATCGTTTAACTAATTACCTTAAATCTTTCAACACAAATCTGACGCATCTAAAACAATGTACAAAAATAACTATTTTCTGTTGATATAAACCAGCCGGCAGAAATACTAAAAAATGGTGTAAACAATGGAGAAAATTGATTATAGATTGTTACTTTAAACAAGTTTGTCGCACCAAAATATAAATGAGTTAGATGCATTTTTATGTATGACACATTCTGAGTAATCCCCAAAATATCGTTAATAATTTACCTAAGCTACTAAAAGTTTCCGCTATTTTTGTAACTCGTCAAAACAAAAGAAACTTATATCGACAAAAACTATAATCCAGGGTATCATAGATTTGTCGTTTAACCAATAAATGAAGGAGTAGGAAAAGTAGATGTAGGGTACCTCCACAAGATTGGGAAAAGAGAGACTGGAGTGTGCGAGAGGTGTGAAGTGGAGGATGATGTGGGGCATGTGTTTAGATACTGGAGGAACGAGGAAGTGCTGAAGAAGTTGGAGAGGAAACTAGGGGAAGCGGTGGAGATAATGTTGAGGGGGGAGGAGAAATGGATGGAGGTGAGTGGAGTAGTAGATAGCATA
This sequence comes from Lochmaea crataegi, assembly GCA_947563755.1. Lineage (NCBI taxonomy): Eukaryota > Metazoa > Arthropoda > Insecta > Coleoptera > Chrysomelidae > Lochmaea > Lochmaea crataegi. Next base: position 52,541,733 of record OX387427.1, on the reverse strand, counting down.
GTTAGGGGGAGAGAAGGACTCGATATGGCATGAGAGGTAGAAGTGAAGGTGGGGAGAAGACGACGGTGTGAGCGGAGAGTGTGCGAGGGAACTCTGTCCGTCTCGAAGTATGCTAGGGTAGTGATTCCGAGGCGGGGGTATTGGCGAGTTTGAGTTGGTTGGTAGGCACCCCCTTAGGGATGAGTCCAACACTGTTTGGGTCCTGGACCCATTCGAACATGACTTTCCCATCTCGGCCCGAAAAAAAAAGGTCCTAATACTAGGATATCAACAGCAATGGGAAATACTAACACACAACAATTAGCAATAGATTTTTGTGCTCAGAAGTGTCTCAAAAAAGGTCTCAGCTCAGCCATAATATATGTATTCCGTCTGACGCCCGGCTGCTTTAAGGGCCCTGAAGTCCACAACTTATGAGTCTAAAACAGTCTGGAACTGCAAACAACCTCTTAAGTAACTGGCTAGACACAACAAACTAACTTTGTTATTGGGAGTCAGGAAATGAAAGAATTGTCGGATATGAGATTGCTGATGGTCTCGCTAAAGAAGGAGCCTGTACTCCTTTTATCAGACCCGAACCATTTTGTGGTATCCCAAAAAGCCGCATCGTGGAGAACAGGTAGATATTTTTTGTGTTGTGTGAGGAATCCATACCCCAGGAGTAGGGTCTGTCAGTATAGCAGGAAATTTTGTCCCATCAGGTTTAGTTTTTTCAAGAAAAAAATTGAACGAGACTTTGTATGATGGCGCTCCACCTGGCACTCTCTTCTTATGTAACGAATCAGCCTATATGACTGAAGAACTGTTTCTTAAGTGGATCAAACATCACAAACACCTGTAGTCCTTGGAATTTGCGAAACACAATCATATTATTCTGTCTGCCATTCCATTGCACTCATCGACTTCATCCGCTTGATATCGCATTTTTTGGCCCGCTGACAAAGTACTATGACCAAGAAGTAATAACTTGATTGAAGGCTCATCCAGAACGGTTTCAATTTATCAAATTGCTTCATTATTCGGACAGGCCTACAGCAAAGCTACCACCGTTGAAATAGCTCTCAGCGGATTCAAGGCTACCGGCATTAATCCCTTCAATCCAAACATCTTCCCAGACTACTTGTTTCTACCCAGCTCAGTTACTGACATAAACCAAAACACCAATATGAAGAAGTTTCGAGTAATGAATTGGTTAGTAATTTAGATATCAATCACTCGGTATCAAATCTTCCTTCTACATGTTTGTCTAATCAATCTGTTTGTTAAGCTGTCCAGCTTTCTACGAGTTCAGATAACCAGCATTTAACGAGTTCTTCTGTCATCCCAGACGTTGATAAAATTTTGACAGAATTTTTTCCAATGCCGATAGCAAATAATACGACAGGGCGTCGAAGAACAAACAGTAGCTATGAAAGCATTTTGACATCAAGCCCATTTGTCAATGAATTGAAAGAAAAAGAAGCTGAATAGAGAGAACAGGAAACAAGAAAGAGTAATAGAGCTCGAGTAACTAAACGATTGGTGGTGTTCAATTTTTCATTTTATTTGTATTTTATCTCTTTCAGGTCTATGTCGTCTTGCCGAAAATGGGAAAAGGAACTTGGTGTAGCCTACTGGTCTACTCCATGCCAAACACAAGCAAAAATGTTATTTCCACCTTCTAATTACTCTAAATTACTCTTAGAGCTTCAGAAATCTGATCTGAAAGTAATCACAGGAATTCTCACTGGACACTGCTCACTCAAATACTCTTGCGTCTAGACTGACCGTTTAATGCGCATTGCATGATCAATTTGCCTCCTCCTAATTTATCGAGAAGGGCAAGGAAAATCATTGAAAAAGCTATACAGAAGGGACAGGGTGAATGGTTATTTTTCCTTCCCCTTCTTCAAAAATTAATCAATGAACCAAAAAAATTATGAAACTTATTAGAAACAAAAACAAGTATTAGTTCCTAAGAAATTTCAAAAGGACAAGACGAGGCAATCTGATAATGCTACAAAATTAAACGGTCAGGCTAGACGCAAGTCTCAAATACCATCTTTATCTGCAATTACAGGGTAATCGTCCGCCAACACCTCAAACACAGGTCTTCTATGGGCCTTATCAGGCTATAGACATAGATCCAAAACGGATAATAGGCTTTCTCAGATGCCTAGATGTTTGGGACTAAAATATAGATGTAAGGTGTACACGAAAGATCGTATAACTCGCAGTATGGTAAGACCAACTGGGCCAATCGATTCCCTTGTAATCTAATCTGATCTAACTAATTTTTGAACAGTTCTTGTACCCCATTCAGTTATGGTACAGACAGTTTACAGAAGTTCTTAGTAATCGGACATTGAATGAAATAGTGTGATATTCAAGTGGTAAAAATAAATTAGAACTATTAAACCGAATATAAATAAATTAGTAGACATTAAGTAAAGTGTGTATATAAATTAAGTTTAATACAGAGGGCGTTTCTGAAAATAAATCAATAGTAATTAGCGATAGAAGTGTGTATAATTTTATCCCACAAGTATTTAAATACATAACAAAAACATTACAATAATAACCAAGTAAAATAAATCCAATAACTGCTTTCAAGTTTTATCATTGTGATAAAATGGATTCTTATTTCAATATTAGTGATAAAATGAACCAACCACATTTGCCAACGAGAAAAAAAATGTTAAAATAATGGATTTTCGTATCTAAATGGCAAAAATTCCTTGGCACTGAGTGATTTAAGGAAACATTAACCCAAAACATTATGCCAGTACACCAAAATATCTGTTTATTACTTTGGTCGCTGAGATATTATTTGTGGCTATTAGCAGACCTACACCTACAATAAACCGCTATGTCACGTTTATATTATGTTTTATGTATTATGTCACGCATTTAATATTAAAAACATAATTTCTGAATGGTATTTTTACAGAGACTTTTATTTAGCAAAATACTCTCTCTTTTCACCAAAGGAACAGATACACTTTTAATGTCATCTCGGAATCAATGAATTAAAAAGCATTTATATTTATATATGCTACACCATAAAACTCGATATTATAGTGTTTCGTGTATGATTATAGTTTATTTCAGAAAGGTATAGAGTAATAAAACCTCATTAGGTATGCAAAGGGAGCACAGAATGACCCAACGAATATTTAAGCCACTTTCATAGTTTGGCATTGATTTCATTGTAAAATTCTTTATTTTTATCAAGTGCAGGTAGTACCACCCGAGTTGGGGTCAATATATGGGTTTAGCCTATTGTTATCCATTCACAAACACTGAAAATAGTGTGCCAAAGGCGTGCCGGCAGGATACTCGTAAAAAGGAAAGAATTTTATTTTAACAGAATAAAAATTAGGCATTATGTACATAGTATTAGGTGCACTTATTTTTTATTGAACATTATACAGAAATTAAATTATAAAAAATCATAATATTCTTCGTCATCTGAGGAACTGTCATCTCCTCTTGAAGTTATAATTAACGGGTCGACGGTCCGATGGATCAAGTAGTCAAGATCCCACATTTTCTCCTCTTCTTTAATGTCACGCTGGACTGCTTTTCGCCAGTTCTCTGGTGTCACCTCCTTGATGGCTCGATCAAACAGTAGCTTAACGTCTTTCATTTTGAATGTCGTGTTGTGTCTTGCTACAAATCCTTTCACTTGCGTCCATATAAGTTCTATAGGATTTAGTTCGCAATTATATGGCGGTGTGCACAGCACAGTTACACTATGTTTTTCTGCTATATCTTCCACGGCGTATTTCATATAGCTAATAGTTCCTTTTTTATCAAATTATCTTCAAATTCAATACTTTTGGTGGTTAACCAGTCAATAATTTCTTGTTTTCTCCAAGATGGAGTTGGAGTCTTCTCTATGCGTCGAGAATGATAACTCGCGTTATCCATAACTACTACTGAATCTGTCGGAAGATATTTTATTATTTCACCAAAATAGTCTTCAAAAACATCCGAATCCATGTCCTCGTGGTAATCTCCCTTCCGTATGGCACGACTGAAAGGTTAGCAAACCTTCTTTTAAAAATCCCCCTTCACTTCCAGTATGGACGATTATTAGTATTTTCCCTTTACCTGAAGGCACCTTAAGACCCGTTGACAGGCCTTCCATGAAAGCTTGGCGAGCACTGGTTATATTTTTGTCTTGCCACATTTTTGGTATTGTATAACCTTCATTGATCCACGTCTCATCAAGATAAAAGATTTTCTTCTTCTCTGTTCTGTACTGCTTTATACTTCTCAAGTATTTTCGTCGCCAGCAAACAATTTCATCGCTTTCCAGTAAAAGTGCTTCACGGTTATGCTTTTCCCAGACAAAAACCATATTTTTCAAAGTGGTCCATAAAATTTTTTTAGTAATCAAAGGAATACTGCCATCCTGGCCAAGCTCCATTAAAATCTTATCTAGGGTGGGTATTTCTTTTTTAAAATAAAAAGAGAACTTTTCTTCGAATTACACTTTTGGTGTCTTCATCAAGGACTTTTACTGGTCTGCCTGGACTTTTCTTGGGAGGCTCCACTTGGCCTGCTATCTTTCTCCCTCGCAATAATTTAAAAACGGTGGACTTTCCAACTCCAGTTTCTTGTACAGTAAATTTCGGGTAATCGTATTTTATGCAATCGTGTACATTTAAAATAATAAGTTTTTCATTCACTGATAGTGGAGAATTATTGGAACATCTTTTCATTGGTGTAAATGTCGCCATTTTATTACTAATCTTATAATACTGTGAACACTATTTACGGCTTAACAGCCAATACTGATGCGTTAAACTAAATAAATATACTTATAAAGGTCTAAAATTTTTGGGTAAGGCACCTTGCGGCGCGTGGTTGACCCGAATCTGAAACAGGGTTGGAATTAGGCAGAGGCACTAATAGAAGGTTAAACGCAAAACGTAACTGTATAATCTACTACCTAAGTAATCCCTACACAATATTTCGATATTGACACTTCAGGCCAGAAAACATACTTTTCCTAATTCTCTTACGCAATTACTTGAAATTTTAATATCACAAACAATACTATTTCAAGACCTACGCCTATGGCCGACACCGAAATTGAGCCGAACTGGACTGAATTCCCCATTTTATTACTTTTCTGAAATAGACTATAGAAATACTTTTTCCTAAAACGGTTTTAAATCTGCAAAGTAATTGTGATATATAGTTTGAAAGGACTATTCAAAAATGTCTTCAAATTTATACACACTCAAAGCTCATTTCCCATTTAGGTATTTTTTTAAAGTTGGTAAATACGCATCGACCACGGTGGTCATTAGCGTCGTTAAGGTTGACAAAAAAGAAAAAATGTTTTACACGTGAATGTTTTTGCCGAGATATTTAAAGTTTCTAACTACTTCAAATTTATATTCCCCAATTTTTATTGATTGATTATCTTTGTTGTCTCTGTTTCTTTCTACTTCCATGTATTTTGTTTTATCCTCATTGATTTCCAGTCCCCTTCTTCTGGATTATGTTACAACCGTTTGCAGCGTTTCTTGTAAACTTTTCTGGTCTCTCGCAATTATGGCTACATCGTCTGCATTTGCCACTATTTGAACCGATTTATTGATGACTGTTCCAGATTGAAAGCCCATCTCCTTGCCTCACGCCTGAGTTAGTTTGGAACTCTTTCGATATACCTCCATTCCATATCCACACTTAATTATGATAGAAAACATTTGTAATCAATGTCAAACCAATATAACGGTGGAACATATCCTAATAGAATGTCAAAAATACAATTCCAAAAGTACTCAATTCAACTTTCCCCACAACATATCTGACCTTCTTGGACACAAGTACAACACAACGTTATAAAGTATATATACTGTGTTCATTTGAAAAGGACTCACCCTTAATATTTAAAAAATGGGACATATTAGAAAGAAATGCCGAAACACGTCAACTTTTAACTTGAGGGGGATACTTTTTGGCGCTAATATCATAAACGTCATATTCACCCCCTCCCTACTGGAGACCCAAAGAACCGAAATAATTTTCCTTTACGGAAAATGTGACGAAAGTGCTAGAAAAACAGCTACTGTATTTAATAAAAAACACCCAGACAAACATGTCGAGTATGTATTAATGTTAGTCAAAAAATTTTTGGAAAGAGGTTCTGCCTTGAATAAGAAGCGTGAGGGCAAAAGAGTTCTAGATCAGATTGGTCGAAGAGGTGCTATGGAGTGGCCACCTACATCTCCAGTATTAACACCACTCGATTTTTTCTGTGGGGATATTTGAAATTTGAGGTCTACAAAACACAACCAATATCTCTTGATGACTTACGACAGCGCATTATTCAAGTTTGCAGAGATATAAAAAAAGGAAACATTTCAAAAAATGCGACAGGAATTTGAAAATAGACTTTATTATTGCCTGAATGTTAACGGTGGTCACTTTGGAAATATGATTAAATAACACTTATTTCTTGTTAACAGTTGTCTTTTTACTATTTGTAAATTTTTTATTCTTTAAAGCATCGTTTCTCAACCATTTTTATGTGGCGACCCACGAAAAAGCCAAAAAGTTAAGTAAAAAGTCTTGCGACCCCGTCACTATTTTGTTGGGAATAGATTAATAATAATAAAAATCGAACTGGCAATCCTAGCGAGGCCGAGCTACAATTTTTATATTCAAATTTTTTCCTAGAACCTCAGCTTTGGCCGGAAATCGCAATAATGTATTTTTCCACCCCCCAAAAATCATAAAAGTCATAATTCGAAAAATTTTCAATATTTTTATTTGAAATTTTTTTCCATGGTTTGTGACTATCAAAACCACCTTTTCCCAACTTTTCATCGAAATCGAACAATTTTTGACGAAACTAAAAAGTAAAACCAAAAAATGCAGTTTTTTGCGTTTTTCGAGCTAACTTTGAGGTTATGTGAAAAAGTGAGTGATGTAAAAATTGTAGATTTTTCCAAGATCTACAACTTTTATATTCAACTTTTTTTCCTAGGATTCTAACTTTTGCCGGAAATCGTAATAATGTCTTTTTTTACCCCCCCAAAAAAGTGTTTTTTTTTGCCGAAAAAACGTCATAACTCAAAAAATTTCCAGTATTTCCATTTGAAATTTTTTTCCAAAGTTTGTGACTATCAAAGCCCCTTCTACCAAATTTTCATCAAAATCGAACATTTTTTGACAAAACTAAAAATAAAAACAAAAAATGCAGTTTTTTGCGCTTTTCGAGCTAATTTTGAGGTTATGCGAAAAAGTCACTGATACAAAAGTTGTAGATTTTTCAAGATCTACAACTTTTATATCCAACTTTTTTTTAGGACCTCAATTTTGGCCGGAAATCGCAATAATGTATTTTTCCATAGTATGAATCTTCGTCGAGTGAGAACGATGAAGAGGTCAATATTATGTTCGATTTCGAATATTTCGATTCACTCATTCGATTCATTGTCGTTTTCACGTCACTCTTTAGATTTTCTTATAGGAACTGTGACTGACTGTGATTTGTTCGTATAAGTGAAAAAGTAACAGTTCGTGAAATATCTCTCATCGCTAGTACATACCACAACTATCTTATCTCACTCACACTAAAATTCATTCCTTTAATAAACGAATACTCGACCCCCAAGGGTCGGGACCCTCCGCTTTAGAAACGATGCTTTAAAGAGTCTTTCTGTCATAAAATAATACGGGGACAATTTTAAACAACGATTAAATAACAATGGAAGGCTTGAATCAAAGGCAAAACAAGATGATTGAATAGAGATTTGCCAGACCTTTTAAATGAGGTATGACTTGATACCTAATGCTGATGAAGAAGAAAAGTGCAGGTTTTAGCTGAAATGGTTATTAATCCCTAACAGCCACCGAAGCACGTGGCCGAGGCATGCAATATTTCGCGTACTTTTGTCAAAAATATTTTTAAATGCCATAAATTTAATTCATACAAAATCAAAATTATGCATGAATTAACAGAAGATGATCCTGATGGACGACTCGAATTTCGCGAGATTATGTCAGGAAGAATCACAGGGAATCAAAACTATTTGCGGAATATATGTTTTAGTGACGAAAGTACTTTTTTTTAAACGGAAGAGTTAATACTCAAAACTGTAGGTAAACCTCCATGTTCTCCGGGAGGGACACATACAGTTTCCCCAGAAACTTAAAATGTCTGGGCCGGGAAATTATATTATCATTAATTCAATATTATTATATCATAACTTCTAATTTACTTAATTTTCGTTATAATATTACAATTAATGATTATCATATTGTTTTTGCAATATTTGTTTTAATTTACTTTTGATGTGACAGAAAAAATGACACATTAGCAAACCATAGGCGATGCGTTTCATTTTTAAGAGGTGTTGTACTTTAAATCAATCAAGACTTGTCTTGCAAAGATGGTATAAATATCGAAAAAAATCGTGGACCATCATTATGTCCGAATACTCCATCTAAATGCCTTTATAATGATGTGCCGCACATGGTATATTCCCCATTTAAAAATAAGGCGTTGGTGAAGTGGAAAGGAGGGGTTTGACAAATGACAGATGCTTGTATCGTAAAAATGTGTCCCCCTTAGAACATAAATCGGCGTGATTCCTAATTTCCTTAAAATCCAAGGAATACTGCCTAATATCGGGGTGGACTGTTTTCTGTGGCCCACTTTGTATACATTAAATTATCAATTTTTTGATATATTTTTTCAAACTTTTCAAGTTATCAAAATGAAATTGTAGGTATAAAGGTGGAAGATAATGTGAAAGATGCCTATCAGTACAGCCGTAATAATGGAGATTGTTATATTCATTAAATAATTAATTTTTTTTTAAAGTCATTAAATTTTGGGTATATACGTGAAAAATTACGTAGAATATAATCCCAAATTTGAAAATTGATCATTTCACAAAGTTAAACCAAACCCCCCTCCTACCAGGGAGGGAGAGCGGTAATTAAAGTAGATCAAAATCAAAGATAATCGGCCCAAAATACAACCCCGTAAATTTTTTTTTTCCACCCAATCTGGACCTAAAGTATATCCATCGAACAAACAGAGCGACCCAAACAACGATAGATGCGTGATCGAAGTATGATCACCATGCGCCTTTGCATCTATCTATTGGCTGAAATAAATATGCCTCCCTACGCTGGCCAATCGGATTTAACTGCAATCGGCCGGCAGAATTCATTGTCTTTGGTACATCGATACAGAGTCGGAGAGATCACGAGTGAACTCGAAGGGAGTTGATCACATTTTCACGTTAAAGGTTGTCAGTTTATAATTTAAATTTGGCGTATTTAGAGATTTTCTATTAATGTGTACAGTAATGTATAGTTACTTCTAGTGAAATAAGACAAAAAAAGAGGCAAACCTTGGAAGGAAAGATAACCATCCAAAAGTTTGTAAAAACCTTCGTTTTAGTGTTGTAATGACTGGTAGAAAAGTCCCATATAATAGCGTGCCGGCATCAGAAGATATACAAGATCAAAAGTCACGAAAATCAGTTATTCGCAATTATCTCGTTTCCTATGCAAAATTTGTTACAGAAGGCTATGATGAAATTTGAAGATCATGAAATTGTATACAATTTTTATATGAAACGTTTTTTTGTATCTCCAACCGGTTTAACCGACCGGTGCAGTTGCCATCTCTACCACCTACAAGTTCAGCAGCTGAACAGCCCATTTATCGTGTGTACTACCAAGTCCAAACTTGGTTGGACAACACTTTAGAACCAAAAGAATGGGGTTGGTTTCTACAAAATGAAATTCTGCATCCAAAAACATTACCACCAGCACCAGAAGAACTGTTACGTTCTATATTTTGTAATTGCAAAAAAGGCTGTGGTGCATATGGTGGATGCAAAAATGTAGGTTTACCATGTTCATTAATATGTGGTCGATGTAATGGACAGGCATGTCTTAATGCTCCATTACAATCAAATTATTGTGATGGAGAGAATGATGATGACTTACTTCCGACTTTGGAGTTAACTGTCGACGACGATAACGAAGATAATGATGACGATAACGAAGATAATGATAACGTCGAAATTGAGTTGGAGGATAATGAAGAAGACAAAGACTGGCAATTTTAAATAGTTATTTTTAATAAAAGAATAAAAATATTTCTTTTTACATTTTCATATATATATACACACCACAAAAATTATAGCATCACTGGTATTTTGGGATATTTTTAATACTTAATTTTATTTTTTTGGGACAATCTGTATATGTATCAACTTAATAGATATTTCTGGTTTCTTATCATGGGCAAAAAATTATCACAATTTCTTACAAATTTTTTTGGAAGCAAAAATGCTCGAGTAAATCATTTCTGTCTTGGAGAATGCATTGAGATCGAGAACTAAGCAAATTGTGTTATTAAATGAGTGTTACAAATACAGATAAAAACACGAAAATAAAAGAAAAGATAGAGAGACAGGAATACAACTCTTGGAGAGGGAGATAAGAAAGAAAAACATTATAGTAAAAGGAATAGAAGATAATGAAATGGAGAATGAAACAGAAACAAAAGGAAAAATTTGCGATATACTACAAAAAATAGGTGTCAACATGAACACACAAGAGAACCTAGATGAAAAAAGAAGAATCGGGAAGTTCAACGCTGGAAAGAAAAGACCAGCATTTGTCAAGCTAAGCAAAGAAAGCTTGAGATCAAAAATCTTTGATAACGCAAAAAAACTGAAAGGCACTCCCATATGGATTGATGAGGACTTTGCTAAAGATATCCAAGAGCAGCGGAGACTACCGATACCGTAGATGAAAGAGACAAGAAAGCACATATCAGATACAACAAACTGATAATAAACAACGAAACATACATGGCAAAAGACATAGAAGAAAAAGAGAAGGATATAAACGAGGAGGGAGGAAGCAGTGGCACACAAAAGAGAACCGTAAATGACAGGTCTCCAGAGGGCGGCGGATTTGAGGAACAATTAAGAAAAATAACCCGTATAAACCGAAAAAACTAATAAATAAAGATAAACCCAAGGGCAACGATGAGGGAAAAATCTATGGACAGGATTATGATTTACCGGAAATAAATAAAGCAGAAGACAAATTTAAAGAAACAAAAAAGAACAAAGGCTGGGAAATTGCAACGTGGAATGTAAGGGGACTAAGTGGAAAAGAAAAAGAACTCTTAGATGAATTTGAAAAAGCTAAAATAGACATACTTGCGATAACTGAAACAAAAAAGAAAGGAAAAGAGGTGATAGAGACAGAAAATGGACACATGCTTATACTGAGTGGAGTCGCAAAAACAGAAAGAGCCAGATGTGGAGTAGAATGCTATATCAAAAATGATATATGTAAATATGTCAAAAAGTGGGAGTTTGTGACAGAAATAATATTAAAAATACAGCTAGAAGTAGAAAAAGAGGAAATGATAAACATTATAGTGCTATATGGACCCAACGAAGATGACAAAGCTACTATAAAAGACAATTTTTGGGAAGAAGCAACAGAAGTAGTAGATGAATGTAAAAATATAGTAATTGTTATAGGTGACCTAAATGGAAGAGTGGAACTTAAAGATGACAGATCTCGGGATGTAATCGGAGTGCAGGGAGAACAAACCAGGAACAGTAACGGAGCTAGAATTATTGAGTTTTGTATACACAACAACCTGCTAGTGATGAATACTTTCTTCAAGCACAAGAACATCCATAAGTACACCAGAGTTGTTAAAAGTAGAAACGAAAAGTCAATTATAGACTATGTACTCATCAACAGAGAATACAAACAAAAAATATTAGATGTCAGAGTGAAAAGAGGACCTGAAATCTTCAGTGACCACTTCCTAGTAACGGCGAAAACAAAAATAACACATACAAATAAAGACAACACCCGCAAAGACAAGACCACTAAAACGAAAACTATTGAGTCTATTAGATCTTACAAACTGAAAGATCGGAAAATAGCTGATAAATTTAGACAAAAAATACAAAAAGACGCAGAAAACCTATCAATTGGACCAACCATGGACATAGAAGAAATATGGGAAATATTCAAAACCATGATCCTAAACGCTGCCAAGGAAGTATGTGGAGTGATAAAGATCAATAAGAAACAGACACACTGGTGGAACAACAAAATAAAAAATGAGGTCAAGATCAAAAAACAGAAGTGGCAAGCTTACCTAAGTTCTAAAAAGGTAAATAAATACGAAGAATACAAAATGCAGAGAAAAAAAGTAAAAGATCTTATACAAGAAGAAAAGAGGAAAACTTGGGAAAAATTCGGAACAAAAATGGAGAAGGACTACAAGTCAAATCAAAAACTATTTTACAAAACGCTGAAAAATCTAAGAAGCGAAAAGGTATTCCAAGAAGTTAAGCAGATTACAAATAACCGAGGAGAAGTGCTAACGGAAGCAAAAGATATAATGGATAGATGGAGAATGTACTTCGCAAATCTGTTGACCACAAACAAAACAACAGCAGAAAGCGAGGAGATAGAACAAGCTGAAATAAAAAGAAATGGAGATGAGATAACTGAGAGCGAAATCAGAGAAGCAACTGCAACGCTAAAAAATGGCAAAGCAGCAGGGCACGATAACGTCACAGCGGAGATGTTAAAGAATATGAGAAAAACTGGCATGGAACTTTTAACACTCATATGCAACAGGGCCTGGCAAGATGGGACAATACCCAAGGATTGGGAGGTGGGAATTATTCTACCTATATTTAAAAAAGGAGACAAGCGAGATTGCAAAAACTATCGAGGAATAACTCTACTCAGCGTGCCCTCAAAGGTATATGAAAACATCCTACAACAACGACTAACAAAAGAAATAGAAGAGCAACTAGAAGAAACGCAAAGTGGGTTCAGGAAAGGACGAAGCATCAACGATCACATATTTACAATAAAACAAGCCATCGGAAAACTCAAAGAAGCAAATTCTGAATTATATCAGATCTTCATAGACCTCGAGAAAGCTTTTGATGGTGTGTCAAGGAAAACAGTACTAGAAATTCTGGAAAAAAGAGGTGTAACAGAATCCCTAACAAGAGCTATAATGAGTCTACATAAGAAGAATAGGATGTATGTAAGGACTGATAACATGGAATCAGAAGAGTTTACAGTAGATGCTGGACTGGAACAAGGAGGGGTACTAAGCCCGACATTATTTAACCTGGTGATGGACGATGTTACAAAGGAAAGATGAGAGAGAGATGAGGGAGAGAGAGATGAGAGAGAAAGAGATGAGAGAGAGAGATATGATGGAGGGAGATGATGGAGAGAGATGAGAGACAGAGATGAGTGAGAGATATGGGATAGAGAGAGATGGGAGGAAGAGAGTGAGAAAGAGAGAGGGATGGGAGGAAGAGGGATGGGAGGGAGAGGGATGGGAGAGAGAGAGGGAGAGATAGAAAGATGGGACACATAGAGAAAGATGAGAAAGAGAGATGGGAGAGAGAGAGAGAAAAAGAAAGAGAGAGATAGAAAAGAGAAAGAGATTGCTTATAGAACATTTTAAAAGAATAAAACTCACTTTTGGAAGAGAAAATTGCTATTAAAAGTCCTAAGATCCGCCATTTCATTTCAATTTCTGACAATTACTGTCTATTTTTGACAATTATTGACCATTTGTCAAAATTTTGACAATTATTGACCATTTTTGACAATTATTGACCATTTCTGACAGTTTTTGACCATTTTTCAAAATGATCGACCATTTTTCAAAATTTTGACAATTATTGACCTTTTTTGACAATGTTTGAAAATTATTGACCTTTTTGACAATTTTTGAAAATTATTAAACATTTCTAACAGTTTTTGACAATTATTGACCATTTTTGACAATTATTGACCATTTTTGACAGTTTCTGACAATTTTTGACAGATTCTGACAATTATTAACAATTTTTGACAATTATTGACCATTTTTCAAAATCTTAACAATTATTGACAATTATTGGCCATTTTTGACAGTTTTTGACAATTATTAACCATTTTTGACAATTTTTCCAGATTTTCCGACAATTTTTGACAAAGTTGATACGTTGTTTTGAAATAAATATTTATATTTATGTTTATTTTCAACATTTTGACAAAAATCGTACAATGATGTTACCGATTGTAAAACTATCGAAAATTATCGATAATAATCGATAGTAAAAATAGCACTATCGATAGTTCTCCATTCCTAGTAGCAGCACTGTGTGTTAAATTTGAGGAGCATAGAGGCGAAGATGTTTTTACCCGAAATTTGAAATACCCTCTAAGGATGCAGCAACTGCAACAGAGGGTATGTCTAGAAAGTATTCGGAATTTATTGTTTCTCCCTATTTTAACATATGTCTTTTTTGTAACATCCTAAGATGAAAGTAATGCATCAAGTAGATTGTGCCGATAGTGGGCCGTGGCCCAAATTACACGACAATACCATCTGTGACATATGGTTGATTGCAAGCAGGCTTAGTTTTGTGTAATAATGTCACAACTAGAAAAAAGGAAATTGGTGCAATATTTGTATAGAAAAGGTGTTGAAAACGTTAAAGAATTAGTGGTATTGACCGATTGCACGACACTGGCCACCGGCTTATCATATTAATGAATCCTCAACCATTGTGCCGAATTTTACGACCCTATTATATTTGAGGCGATACAGTACTTTTGAATAAATAATGAAGCAGCTTCTACGGAAAAATTGTACTTACGATTAATCTTTTCCGGAACAGTTGATCCAAAACCAGAATCATTCGATCGTAGACTGGCGCTCGTATCTTCTGTTGAAGAATCGTCACTATCATCACTTGCATTACTTTCATTATCAACAGAGTTTGCTGGTATTTGTGTAGCTGCATTGCCATTTCGTTTACGTGGTCTGGGATAATGTCTGCCGCGAATAATCTTAGGCCTGGCAAAAATTTCAACGGGACACTCATCAAATTGTTCCGGTTTTGCCCACGGGTGCATCCATTGCGTCAAACGATTAGATTGAAGAGGTACAAATACGTCTTTCTTTTCTTCAGGTTCCGGTTGTATCTCATCTGCCTCTGGAGGTGGAACGAATACCATCAAATCGGGATCTTCTACGACCGGTTTGTTTAATAAAGATCGTTTAGACATTAGTTTTGTAGATATTTTGGTATTTTCTGCATCTGAAGTTTCAACTGCAGCAGTTTCATTTGTTTCATTATTCGATTGGTTGATTGTATTAGAATCATCACTAGTTGTCAAATTTGCTTCGTTTTCTTTGATGGAAGTTTGCTCAATCACGCTATCTTCAGGTACAATACTTAATCCAGAAGAATTTTTTATATTTTCATTATTAATGTTGTCAGTTTTGTTCTTTGCGACTTTAATAATAGGCTTTAACTCTTTAATTTTCTTACATTTTTGTTTGGTGTTTAGTTTTTTCATTAAAACATTTTGCACGCATTTTTTTGTTACTGGGTGAACTAATTTACCTTCTTTAAAACTAGCTCTGCTTAGATTTTCTTTCTTCCGTATTTTTTTGCTACACTCATCAACCTTAACTGTAACATTAAATTTTAGTTTCTTTTCGATCTTGGCTGGTTTTTTTTCTACCTCAACGTTATCCACTACGGCCACTAGAGTTTTTTTAGGAATTTTAATATCCTCAACACTGCTAGTAATGATCGGCTTTGTTTTAAACTTTATTTCTTGTATTTCCACATTCGAAATATCTGTTTTTGAACAAGTAACTGCCTCAACATTATTATCTTGATCTACATTTGTTTTTAATTTTCTTTCTTCATTAACTACATTTGTATTAAGCGCCATTGGTTGTTTTATTGGATTTAATTTATCTACTTCTTGTAAAACGTGCTTCTCATCAACAACTATGACGGTTTCATCTACGAGTTTTCTTGCAACTTGATCATTTTCAGGAATCAATTTGTTTGATTCTTTAATAGCATCATTTGGGCTTGAGACTAATAATAAGCCTGTCTCGTTTTTCTTAGTTACCTGAGCTTTTGAAACTGAAGCATCTGGTTTAATTTTGGATACCTTCGTACGTTTTAAGCTTGATTGTTCAGTGGTATCTTCTAGCTTACTTTTTTCTTGAATTGCAATATTATTTTCTGTTTTTTTAACTTGATTCTTTTTCGTAGTAAATTCTCCTTTGTCACTTTTATCACCTAAATTAACTGGTGTTGATGGTTCATCTGAGCTTTTCAAAACAACTTCTGCCTTCGTACTTTTTAAACTTCTTTTTACAGTGATATCTTCTAGCTTAGCGATATTATTTTCTGTTTTTTTAACTTGATTCCTTTTCGTAGTAAATTCTGTTTTGTCACTATTATCACCTAAATTAACTGGTGTTGATGGTTCATCTGAGCTTTTCAAAACAACTTCTTCTTCTTTCATATTTTTTGAACTTGATTTTTCAGTGGTATTTTCAAGCTTACTTTTTTCTTGAATAGCTGTTTTTTCAACATGGTTCTTCAAAAAATTAAATTTACTTTTATTGCTAATATCTAAATTAACTTCATCTGAGGTTTTCAAAACAATTTCTTCTGAACTAGATAAAGTTGGATTGATTAAACTCAAGACCTTAGGAGAACTCCCACTTTTATTATTATTATTAATATTATCACTTAAATTTACTAAATCAACTGACGAAAATGATTCATCTGAGATTTCTGATTCATCATCTTCTTCTTCTTCTTCTTGTGGATTAGATAAAATTGTATTCAACAAGCTAAAGTCTTCCGGACTAAATTCAGCTGATACTCTTCTAATTTCTTTCAATAAATTTTCGCTTGACAATTGCTTACTTTGTCTTCTCTGCACTTCGACTGGTTGACCAGGATTAAGATCGTCACTAATACTTTCGGATGTTATTGCGGTACATATGTCGCGAAAACTTGATGTTTTTTTGATAGTATTCTTTTTATTACCTTCTATTATTGCGGGAATATTTTCCTTGCTTCTACTACGAATCAAAAATTTTTCCTTTAATATTTCACCTTTTGTTTTCTTTCTTGTTTTCACTTCACTGACTAATTCACTGGGCTCAAAATTATCTCTCCATGTTTTCAAAGCACCGATTTCTTGTTTTACAGTATCTGTATGCACTGTTCTCATTCGCACCGTAGCTCTATCTCTTCTTATCGATGGCTTTGGTGTAGATTCTTTTAATTCAAGTTGTTGTTGTTGTTGTTGTTGTTCTGGGTTAATTGTTTTGGATTCAGCGCTTTTTAAACGTTGAGCTTTCTTTTCATATTTTTTATATTTATTAACAGATACGTCGATGTCTGCTGTATTTATTACCTTGATAGGTTTAATGTGACGTGAAGAAATATCTCCAGGATATGTCAGTTTTGGTGTATTGAGTCTTCTATACGATGAAGTAATTTCGGATATAGTAGAAAGATGCGGTTTATAAACACCAGGATATCGCGATAATGGCTTAGAATAATTTAAATAACTCAACGAACCACTGTTATAATGGGGCAAACTTAATGCACTTACACTTGGCAAACTATACAGATCTGAATAATTAGGCATTTTTTTACCAATAAAATTAATTCACGTGATAGTGTTTTCAAATGTCAAAATATCGTTTATTTTAAACTATTTAATGTTGCATGTGAATAGCTATGGAGACGCATTTATTTTATATTGTATAATAAATCTAACATCACCAATCACCAC
This sequence comes from Lochmaea crataegi, assembly GCA_947563755.1. Lineage (NCBI taxonomy): Eukaryota > Metazoa > Arthropoda > Insecta > Coleoptera > Chrysomelidae > Lochmaea > Lochmaea crataegi. Next base: position 52,524,075 of record OX387427.1, on the reverse strand, counting down.
TTTCACGAAATGGTCAAAATTATGACTTATATTTACCGGAATAACTCCCAAGAAAAACTAACAATTCGTGTGGAACTCTATAAAATTACTATTTTTATCTCCGTTCCTAATGACGCAGGCTAGTTCAAGCATATGGTGCCAAAAACACCTGTATTAATATATTTTTGTGCTCATACATTATTACTAAACTCAGTAGAGTATGCCGTACTCCGATATATTTATAACATACAAACATACATACAGGGTGTCAATTTTACAACTTAATTAATAGGCTGTACCTCGTAAACGAAAAAAGATTTCAAAATCGTTTCTAGGATAGAGAGGGAGGAGAGAGAACGCACCCCCATCAACCCCCAATGCCCCACCTACAAAAATTTAAATGGTAACCCCCTACTTGTGATACGTCGTTAGAAAGCCCGTAGAAAATCTTTCCAATGGTCTAAGTCATAATTATACAGGGTGTAACAATAAAGCAGAAAATTGTATTTGACAACAAAATGAAAAAGTATTAAATGTCGAACTACAAAAATGTTAATTAATTTAGTAAATGTTCAAAATGGTTTCCGTTGTTTTGTAAACAATAGTACAACCCATTTTCAAACTCTATAGGAACGTTGGTAAATGTTACTTTAGTAATATCACGACATGCTTGACTATTCTTCTACTTCAGTAACGGATACCTATTTTCTTCAGGTCATCAATCACTTGATCTTCCCATCTAAGTTTGCGACGTCCTCTGGGTCTGGGGTTTACGGGCTTCCAATCCGAGATTTTCCTCATGGGATAGTCCTTATTCCTTCTTCGAAGATGCCCTTACCATCTTATTCGCTGCGCCTTTATATGTCTGACTACATCTTCACCATTCATGTCTTCACTTATTTCATAGTTATATAGTTGTCTGTACCCTTCATTTGGGATCTGTTTCGTCCCTAGTATTCTCCGTATGATTTTCCTCTCTAGGACGCTGAGATTTTCTTCGTCTTTATCAGTTAGGCTCATAGTTTCACCGGCATACGTTATTACTGGTCGTATCGCGGCTTTATAAATTTTAATTTTAGTTTTTTTACTGATGCATTTCTCCCTTACTAGTTTCTGTTACCTCCAATACACTTTGTTTCCGGCCATTATTCCTGCGTTCATCTCCAACTTCTGTTGTTCCACTTATCAATTACTATTCCCAGGTATCTGAAGTGATTTACTCTTTGAAAAGTATATTCTCCCAAATTTATAGTGGCTGTCTTGTTTGTCTTCCTTGAAATTTGCATATATTTTGTCTTCTCTTGGTTAACTACCAGTCCTCTCTTTGCTGCCTCTTTCATTAAGTTATTGAATGTATTTTTTAGGCTTTCTTTGTCTCTGGTAATTTAAGCTAAATCATCGGCATATCCTATTATTTGTGTTGAGCTGTGGCTAATCATTCCTTTTATGTCTATTGCTTTAATCACCCCATCAAGTGTTATGTTAAAAAGAGTTGTAGACAGACTATCCCTTGCCTTACACCTACTTCATTGTTTATGTCTCCTGTATTTCCGTCTCTGGTTATCACCTTTACAGTCGAGTCATTCATTGTCATTTTCACTAGTCTTATCAGCTTTTTTGAAATTCCCATGTTCCACATATCAGATAATAGCCAAACTCTGTTGACTGAATCAAATGCTTGCTGAAAGTCAATGAATAGTACATGTAGATCTATGTCATGCTCATAACACTTTTCGATTGACTGCGTAAGTAGGTGTATGCGTCTATCTTTGATCTTCCTTTTCTAAATCCCTGTTGATATTGACCTAGTTTGTTTATTTAGTTCTTTTTTTATTAGATTGGTTAGTATCTTGTATGTAGTGTTAAGCAGCATTATACCCCTGTAATTTTTGCATTTGGTTGGGTCTCCTTTTTTAAAGATCGGAACTAAATGCCCAATGCTCCACTCGTTTGGCATGCGTTCTTCTGCCCATATATCTGTCACGGGCCATGTCCGCAATCGGGCCGGGACGTCATGGCCCGGGCTATGTTGACACAGCCCGGGCCCTGACGTCCTGGCCCGACCTTCTTGGACTATGTCGTCTTGGCCCGGGCCATGACAGCGTAGACCGGGCCGTGACAGCAGCGCCCGGGTATTGTCAAGACGGCCCAATACTATCCGGGCTATGTTGTCAAATAGTTTTTTTTGCAAAATTCAATAAACGTATAAGTACATTACAAGATGAGAACTTTGACCAACCTAACAAAACCTAACCCCAACCCCAGTTAGATTCGACGGCGGACCGAACTGGGGTTGGGGTTAGGTTTTGTTAGGTTGGTCAAATTAAACAAATAGTAGGTACATGGGACCCAATTCCGAAATCGCACTCCGAATTTTTCGTAATTCGGTCCGCCGTCGAATCTAACTGGGGTTGGGGTTAGGTTTTGTTAGGTTGGTCAAAGTTCTCATCTTGTAATGTACTTATACTTTTATTGAATTTTGCAAAAAAAACTATTTGACAACATAGCCCGGATAGTATTGGGCCGTCTTGACAATACCCGGGCGCTGCTGTCACGGCCCGGTCTACGCTGTCATGGCCCGGGCCAAGACGACATAGTCCAAGAAGGTCGGGCCAGGACGTCAGGGCCCGGGCTGTGTCAACATAGCCCGGGCCATGACGTCCCGGCCCGATTGCGGACATGGCCCGTAACATATCCATTATCAGGTCATATATTCGTTGAAGTAAAGCTTCTCCCCCATGTTGGATTAGTTCGTTATTTATATCATCTGGTCCTGCAGCCTTGTTTGATTTGAGTTGTTTCACAACATCTATAAATTCCTCAAAAGAGGGTCTGTACTGCTGTTCGCCGATTTCTTCTTCAGTTGCTACATCCTTATAATTTGCATCCATAATATGATTGTTTTGGTATAGATTTCGAAAGTACATTTCCCATTCTTTTTTTTTGTTATTTTTACTGTTGCATTTGCGCTTTTACCACTGTATTGCTTTCTCACATAATCGAATCCTTATAGTTCTTTTGTATTTTTTTCATTTGTTGTGCAACCCAACTTGATTTTTTTCTTCTGTAGAGTTTTTCTGCTTTTTGCTTTATCTTTCTGTATTCGTCCATGTCTTCATCTTTTCCTGTTTCCAACCACTTACTTCTTGCTTGTTTTTTCCCTACGCTTGCCAGTTTACATTCTTCGTCGAACCATTCTTTGGGTGCTTTGATTTGTTGTAATCCAATTTCTTTTTCTGCAGAGTCTATAATGCTACTTTTTATACTCTTCCATTCGCTTCCATTGCATTTTATAGGGATGAAATTTATAAAGCTTCAAAACTTTCTGTACCGACCCATGTGATAGTCCTGTTATTGCAGAGACGTGACTAGTTGATAAAGTAGGATCTATTCCAAATTTTCCAAGGACTTCAATTTGGGTTAGGTTAGATTCTGCGACCCCCGTTGGGTCTATTGTGGCTCACCCCTAGGGATTATAATTCAGCCCACAAGCCTGTGCTTCTGACGAAGTCCATGGTTGTATTTGGTGATACTTTTTTGAAGTCACTCGGCTCTAAGGTACTAGAACCGAATATGTTATACTTTACCCAGCCCAAAGCTGGGCATGAGCAATGTATGTCAATTTGGGTTGCTTCATCGAGTACTCTTGCTGCATTGCTTCTTCTATTTGCCACTGTACCCGTCTCTCTAAATTTTGCGACTAAATCACGGATATACACGTTAACATGTTTTTCAGGATGTCTTTCATTAAACACGTTAGCTGTCTGCAAATAACTTTCGTTCTGGGAGCCAAATATTAAAACTATCTCCACACGTTCAGGTATACTGTAAACCATCGTGACTGCAGTACTTAAATTGACGTACAAAATATTTTCGGACCAAACGCACAAATAATCAATCTATCACAAATGACAATGACATTAACGTAAATATCAAATATACCAATAATTTGAGTACAGAAAAACTGCAAAGCAAACAAGTTTTTTTTTAAATACAATTAATAGAACATTTAACACTTAAATAGGGACTGTACTTGAACTTCCAAAGCGAAGTATCGTTCCACAATTAATTGTTATTTTTGTTGTCAAATAAATTCTTCTGCTTTATTGTTACACCCTGTATAATTATGACTTAGTCCGTTGGAGAGCACTTTCTACGGGCTTTCTAACGACGTAAAGTAGGAGGCTGTCATTTAAATTTTTGTAAGTGGGGTAGGTGGGGCATACGGGGTTGATGGGGATGCGTTCTCTCTCTTGTCATTTTAGTTCCCCCTCTCTACCCTAGAAACGGTTTTGAAACTTTTTTGAAATCTCTTTTCGTTTTAAAATTGACACCCTGTATAATATGGGTAATTAAATTGATCTTGACCTCTGAGTTTGAAATTGTATTCAGATTCCATTCCTTAATTAATTTGCTAATTTTAAAATTATATTTATAGCTTTTATATTTTTTTCAATAAACACTTTTTTATCAGTAAAATTATAATATGTAAAAATACAAAATTGAAACAATAATAGAAATAAATAATGTAACAATAAAAAACATATTAAAATTTATTTATGTAAAATCGAGTTTAGTGTAAAAGTGTGACGCGACAACATCGCAATCCATTGATGATTGGATTTTAATTATGATATTATTTTTCAAGCGGTAGAAAGTTTAAATTTAACTCCAATAATACAGACATATAAAGTTGTCTTTGTAAATAAACGTGAAAATAAAAAATTAAAAATGAGCACACGTGGACAAATGAAAAACTAATAAATTTAGATTCAAGGTCATAGCTGTATGAGCCATAAGTAACCATGTGTTGGAAAAAGTATATATACAGGGTGGTCCGTAAGTAATGGTCCAAAGTGAAATGGAAGATTCTTGGCCTCAAAATATTACGATCTGATTCAACTTGCTTTAATAAAATATTGATAATAAAAAAGATACAGGTTGGCAAAGTTGAAATGTAAAAAATGTTTTTCTCAATAAATTGGGAGATTTTGGATATACAAACGTAAAAATTTGAAGATAGGGGAAAATCATAATATTATATCCGTTTCGATGTATTTTCTAGAGGGCGCCACATGAGCTATGTTGTAGGTGCAACTGTGCGTTTAAATCTCTTTTTATTGAAAAATATTAAAACCACATCATTTTTGCGAATGTAACATTTCAAAAAATATATTATTTTGGTATAGGTATGTAGATGACATATTAGCTTGTTTTGTAGGTAGTGAAAGACAATTAGATATATTGTTCAATCATATCAATAATTTACATTAGAAGTTGAAGAAAATAACTCAATCAATTTTCTTGATATTAAAATTCAAAGAGTCAATAATATACTTGATTTTTCAATTTGAACACCTACTACTACATAGAGCATTTTCAGTTCCTATGAACAAATATAATTTTGATAGAGAAATTAATATAATTAAACAAATAGCCACATCTAACGATTATCCATTACATACAGAGTGTCCAGAAACTCTCCTGCCAAACGGAAACTACAGTTACTAGAGGTGATTATAAGTCGATTTAGCTCAAATTACCTTAATCCGAAAATGCTTCCTAAGGGAGCTACGGCCCTTTGAAGAAGACGTACTCATATGAGTTTTCTTCAAATTATTCAAAAATACCGTTACTCAAAATATTCAAACTTGGTATAATCAATAAACAGTTACAAACCAGTCGTTCGCTGTAGATAAATTTTTTTCAGATCGATCACAAGCGTGTCAGTCGGGGGGACCAACAGGTATTTTTATTAAAAAAAATTTTATTTTCAAGTTTTTTATGTATCCGACACCGAATTTGGAGAATTCAAGATAATTTTCATAAAAAATGTTCTCTTCTTTCAAATCGATATCATGAACCGTTTTCGAGAAAAATAAATAAAAACTTTTTGTGTTTCTTACATAAAATCATGTTGGATTATAAAATTGTATCTGTAATATCAAGTTGGTTTTGAAAAATCAACAAATTGTACAGATACTGGTAACAAAAGTCGTAAGTATTAAGTTGCTTACATGGTTTTGGAAATTTTAAATTAATTTTATTTCGTGAGGGTATAAAACAACAATCAACATTAAAAAAAAAACAAAGTTAGAGATAATTACCAACAGAAATAAGAGAAATGTTATAAATGAAACTAACTGTTTCTAATTAATTCCACTATTTAATTGAAAGATTTATGAAAATTATTAAAGGATATTGATAATTATTTCGATATTGACATATCATCGTCAGAATGACAGAAGTTACATTTTATGTGATACCTACTTGATGTTTAATATTTTGGCTAGACCAAATAGTAAGTGACCTATCTTGTGATTGACTTAATATATATGAATAGAGAAAAGAAGAAGATATGATTTTACAAATATTAAAGCTTAGGTATTATTAGCCCTATGGGGATATCTTGGATATCTTTTTCCCATTTAAGATCAGTATAACTGTGCAATGATATAGAAAACCAAGGAAAACTATATCTGCTGATCTTTACAATAGTTACTTAAGAAGACAATTTATTAGTGGAGAGCTCCCTAGATTAATCTGTTCATTGACAACTTCATATTGTGGGTCTCTTAAGTGTCTTCTTATTTCTAGTTCTTCAAGAAATAAGAGAGTTAATTTTACAACAGATGCTCTACATGCCTACCGTTTGTCTCAATACACAAATTTATTCTTTTCTCTAAAGATCGTCTAATTTTTGCAAAAATTCCTGCATTATTTCTAATTTCATTACAAGCGTTTTGAATTCTTTGCCACAGCTGATTACGGGTTTCTATTGGAACAGCATATGATTTTAAATAACCCCAAATACAAAAATCACAGGGGTTTAAATCTGGAGATCTTGAGGGCCAATTAACTGGACCACCTCTTCCAATCCATTTATCGTGATAGTTATTGTCGAGATATTGACGAACCTCTCTACTGAAATGAGCTGGGCAGCCGTCGTGCATTAACCATAAATTGTTTCGAATCATCAGGGGAACCTCATCTATTAAATCAGGTAAAACATCTTGTAGGAAATTAAGATATTCTTGTCCTGTTAAACGGCTAGGAAGCTCTACGGGTCCCAGAAGCTGATTACCGATTACACCTATCGAAACATTTATACTAAATCTTTGCTGGTGCTTTTTCTCTACTGTTGCATGAGGATTATCACCAATGTAGGCATAATGATGTGCATTATGTGAATGAAAAATTCTGTCTCTGGTAAACGTAGATTCATCGCTCTGCTGCACGAGCGTTACATTGTACTTCCCCATAAAGTAAATGCATATCAGCATATACTTCATTCTAAAAATAAACCATTTTGATCAAATTAACTATTATTTTTTACCTTTCACACACAATAACAATAATAACTGTTTAGAATCAAAATAATTTGACACATTGTCAGATTTTGTTGATTTTTCAAAGCCAACTTGATATTACAGATACAATTTTATAATCCAACATGATTTCATGTAAGAAACACAAAAAGTTTAAATTTATTTTTCTCGAAAACGGTTCATGATATCGATTTGAAAGTAGAGAACATTTTTTATGAAAATTATCTTGAATTGTCCAAATTCGGTGTGGGATACATAAAAAACTTGAACATAAATTTTTTTTAATAAAAATACCTGTTGTTCCCCCCGACTGACACGCTTGTGATGGATCTGAAAAAAATTTATTTACAGCGAACGACTGGTTTGTAACTGTTTATTGATTATACCAAGTTTGAATGTTTTAAGTAACGGTATTTTTGAATAATTTGAAGAAAACTCATATGAGGACGTCTTCTTCAAAGGGCTGTAGCTCCCTTAGGAAGCATTTTCGGATTAAGGTAATTTGAGCTAAATCGACCTAACATCACCTCTGGTAACTGTAGTTTCCGTTTGGCAGGAGAGTTTCTGGATACCCAAATTAATTAATTAATAAAAAAGAGGAAAAAGTGGCACTACAATCAATATTTCCTGAAAAAAACTAGGGAAATACAAAATTACAAAACCATCACATATGCTGGTAATATTTCTAATAATATTTCAAAGATAATATCTTATTCAACAAATACAGCAATTTTTTTTAAAACAGAAAACAATGTGAGTAAAAAATTGTTAAATGTAAAAACAAAAATACCCCCATTAAAAAAGTCTGGAATATATAAACTTAAATGTCCAGAATGTAATGCGGTCTATATTGTAAAGAGGGAAAAACTTGACTTGAGGAGAATGAGTGATTTGTATAGATTGATATATTTAATTAGAATTTAACTTTTAATTACTTACTGTGTACTTACATTCAATTGTTTATAATATTGATAATAAAACAAATCTAAATGTTGAAAATTACTATTTACAAGACACTGGACGTGATGCCTGGATTTAATTGAACAGTTCATGTGGACATGGTCCAAGTAGGTTGAACAACCGAGATGACGTACCTGGAATTAGATAGAAAAACACTCTGAGTATTCAATTTGCCATAAATAATAATTAATTATTTAACTAACGATTAGTATAGTTGAAATCCCCAAAATTAATGAAAGTATTAATAAGATGCAAGGTGCATCTTATGTGTTTGAACTGTGATTATGCATATCAGTACTAAAGTAAAGTTAAAACTTCACTTGATCAAAAATAAATGCCTAATAGTAAATATTTAGGGTTATTAGGAAAGGTGCAAGGGGCGCAAACTCTCCCCAGTGCATGTAAGGAATATGTGGCACAAACTCGCCACAAACAATTCTATAACTACTGTAAGTGGCACAAACTATCCACAGTACAGCAAAATATTAATACACTGCAAGTGGCACAAACTCTCCACAGTACAGCAAAATAAGGTTACACTGCAAGTGGCTCAAACTCTCCACAATACAGGGGGGTGGAAGGAGATATGGGTGACGTGAGAAGACACCCAATATCAGGAATGGACAAACCGCAAGTGGCGCAAACTCTCCACAATACAGTATAGGTATGTGAGTGAAACTGCAAGTGGCACAAACTCTCCACAGTACAGCAAAATAAGGTTACACTGCAAGTGGCTCAGGCTCTCCAAAATACAGGGGGCCGGAAGGAGATATGGGTGACGTGAGAAGTCACCCTGTATCAGGAATGGACAAACCGCAAGTGGCGCAAACTCTCCACAATACAGTATAGGTATGTGAGTGAAACTGCAAGTGGCACAAACTCTCCACAGTACAGCAAAATAAGGTTACACTGCAAGTGGCTCAAACTCTCCACAATGCAGGGGGGTGGAAGGAGATATGGGTGACGTGAGAAGTCACCCAGTATCAGGAATGGACAAACCGCAAGTGGCGCAAACTCTCCACAATACATTATAGGTATGTGAGTTAAACTGCAAGTGGCACAAACTCTCCACAGTACAGTAGGATTGGATGAATAGGAAATGCAACAACAAATTAATGTCCTTAATAACGTTGAATATTAAAGAACTTTAAACAAAATAATTATTAAAAATGATTAGCAAATATATATACTCTATGTGATACAATAACTTTTAAAATCAAATATCAAATAACAGGCAGAAATAAATTACTCTGTGAGATAGACTCAAGACTCACCTATTTAACTCCTGATATGCACCGCAATACACACTATATTTTAATAGATTTATTTGGCTCAAGTGAACACTTTAGTTATTTTCTAGAAACTAAAACTCAAATCGTTCTTAAAATTTTCTTTCCCCTTTCGTGGCATCGAAGACTACGTGACATTATGATACTTTACTTATCTGTTTCAGACAATTGGTTGTTTTGTCGAGAAATGCATTTCTGAAATATTAGGGTATACCCATAATTTAATTCATTTTACTTGAAACGAAAACTATTTTAAGAATAACAGGGTGAGAAAAAAAAATTGTCTTAAAATATTGGTCAAACAATTCGAAATTTTGAAATTAGATATAATGAACACTCACGAGCATACAGATTAAAATAGCCAGATAAATCACATTACGAAAAACATCTTCTTGGCACAAAACATTCATTAACACCTAACACATACTGCATATTTGTGATAAGAAACAAGAACTAGATTTCCTTGAAGAACTAGAAATAAGAAGACACTTAAGAGACCCACAATATGAAGTTTTCAATGAGCAGATAAATCTAGGGAGCTCTCCACTAATAAATTGTCTTCTTAAGTAACAATTGTAAAGATCAGCAGATATAGTTTTCCTTGGTTTCCTATATCATTGCACAGTTATACTGATTTTAAATGGGAAAAAAATATCCAGGATATCCCCATAGGGCTAATAATACCTAAGCTTTAATATTTGTAAAATTATATCTTCTTCTTTTTTTCTATTCATATATATTAAGTCAATCACAAGATAGGTCACTTACTATTTGGTCTAGCCAAAATATTAAACATCAAGTAGGTATCACATAAAATGTAACTTCTGTCATTCTGTTTCCAAAAATGATTTAATTTTTAGGGATATTCCAAAGTGTGTTAGACATTTAAATTGATTATTTTTAGCTTTATCAGAAGAAAATACTTGTTCTAAAGTCTGCTTTAGTATATTTTTATTTATGACTAGAAGATATGACAATAAGATATTATGCAAGCGGTTGTTTTCTGCCCGCTGAGTAGAGTATCAGAGTAGCTTTTGTTTATTTCAAACTTCTATAAATGCCATCCTTAGACAATTGGCTAATCTCCAAGTAACGATACCTATACAAATATTTCAAATTTTAATTAACCGCCATTTTTTGTCCAAAGTAGAATTTTTTTAAATAATATTTTCCCACGGGAACGGGATAAAAAGAATCCTATGTCCGTCTCCTGCTTCTAAGCTACCCCCCACCAATTTTCAGCCAAATCGGTTCAGCCGTTCTTGAGTAATAAATAGTGTAACTAACACGACTTTCTTTTATATATATAGATTGTCAATTAAATTTGGATCGTGGTTATTATTGACTGCTATTTATCTAACGTTATTCAGTTCTTTATTTTAATTAGTAGTATTTAATTATTTGTTACTAATTAATTAGTAACAAATAGTACTAGTTAATAGCATTTAATTAAATTAATTACAATAACAAATAACATGTGGTAGTGACAACTGTGTGACAAAATTTATATCGGTAAAACTTTAAGAAATTTTAAGACTAGAATTTCAGAACACAAACGTAGCTATGACAACAAAAAATGTGCGTCCCACTGTCCTCCGACATTGCTCATGAGCCACATATGCTCTTTTTGCTCTGCTCTGTAGGTGACAGTTCCATGTTAACTTCCTGTCGAGGGTAATACCAAGGTATTTCACCTCTTCAGAGAAGTTTAATTTGCTATTGAAGATTTCGGTGGGTTTTAAGCCCGATAATCTTCTTTTCCTGGTGAAAAGGACCATCTCAGTCTTATTGGGATTGATGGACAGTGAGTGTTCCTTACACCATGTTTCTATTAATTTGAGCCCATTCTGCGCTCTATCGCACAGTGTGGTCACAAATTTTCCGCGTATGCGATTGTGTAGAGGTGATTAATCAGGGAATCCAGGACTGTGTTCCAAAGAAGGGGTGATAAGACCCCTCCCTGCGGACATCCCCTCATGACCAGTCCTCTCACTATGATGTCTTCTACATTGATACTTATTGCTCTACTAGAGAGCATTTTGAGTATCCATTCTCCCACTAACAGGGGTACTTTCCTGGAGTTAAGTTTCTGGGTAATTGTTGGGAAAGTTGTTCTATCAAACGCTCCCTCAGTATCCATGAATATACCCAGGGTGGATTCTTTATTGTCCAATGATCTTTCGATTCTGCCAACCTCTTGGTGAATCAGTGGACCTTCCCGAAGTATATGTATGCTGATTTGGATGAAGTGGGTTGTGAACTAGCTCTTCATCTAATGCGCTCAGAGCTTCTGGGCGGTTGACATCTACCTTGTACTGATGAGGCGCAAATACGACTAAACCGGTCTATAAGTGATGTTGTCCCCTCCAATTACAAACCAGCATAGTTGGTTATATCTTGCAGGTATACCAGCCCCGATTAACTTAGAAGTGTGATTGAATGTCTATCGGGGCATATGGGCCGAGAAGTAGTTGTTGCTTCTTAGTGAACGATCTCTGTTCTTTGAAAAATATTTTTCAAAAACTTTGTAGTATTAAACTATTATCTTCGACATCTATTGATAACACACTTTACTAAAATATGACAATTTTTACAGGAAACTGTAATTAAATGAATAAGTAACTATAAAGCTGAGACTTTTTTTTGTCAATATAGAATTTTTGTTTGTGGTTAGATGTGGGGATGTCGCTGTTATTGCATTCTTACGTTCTTTTTTTTCACTGCATATTAATAAGTTTCCAAACTTCTTCGATTTCAAAATTTTATTACTGCGTATTCAGAAATACACAATTAAGCACTTCCTCACTCAACTTTTTTCATCGTAGGTAAAAAGTCGGAAATTCGAACAAAAAAATTCCTCAAATGTAAAATGCTTCGGGGATTTCGGACTAGTTTCATTGTCTCTAGAATTGGTTAGAGAATACGTCATTAAATTTTCGTGAAAAAATATCAATTATTCGCCGAGAAACCGAGAGTTGATTGTCTAAAATCGTAAAACCGTTTTTTTCGCATTTTCAGTTTAAAAGTCAATTATGACCATCCCCCAATTTTAGAAATAAAAATGTCGTATTCGTGTTCAGCACCCTCGAAAATAGATCATAGACTGTTCTTAGCGACCAGAACGAGATTAGTCGGTTTTTCATTTTCTAGGCGACTTTTTGGGGTTGTCCAGCTCCTCTATTTGATTTAAAACAGTATCGAGTGTTATTTTTAAATTTTTTTTTCGGATCGAGATGGGAAACTCATGTTCGAAGTCCAAGAGTGTTGGACTCATCCCCAAGTGGATGCCTACCAACCAAACCCACCTCAAACTCGCCGTTACCCCCGCCTCGGAATCACTACCCTAGCATACTTCGAGACGGGCAGCGGTCCCTCGCACACTCTCCGCTCACACCGTCTAACTTTCACTCCTACCTCTCATGCCATATCGAGTCCTTCTCTCCCCCTAACCTTGCTCTCTACTACTCCACTCACCTCCATCCATTCCTCCTTCCCCCTCAACATTCTCTCCACCATGTTCTCCCAGTAGACTGCCTCCCCTAGTTTCCTCTCCAACCTCTTCAGCACTTCCTCGTTCCTCCAGCATCTAAACACATCATCCTCCACTTCACACCTCTCGCACACTCCAGTTTCTCTTTTCGCAATCTTGTGGAGGTACCCTACTCTCGACCCATGTCCAGTGAACATCTGTGTCAAGAAGTAGTTCACCTGCCCGAATTTCCGGTTCATCCATTTCCTCCTCCATCCATTCCTGTACTTCCTCTTTGCTCGCACCCCTACAGCGTTTGTTCCTGGCTCTAGCCATCACGTCTAATGGGTAGGACCTTGCCAGCACCGCTGCTGCCGGTCCACCCACAGTCCGGTACCCCTAACCAGTATCCCTCTCTGCACCCGCAGGAGTGGCCTAACCCTCGCATTCACTCCCGCTCTTTCACCCTACACCTCCACACCATACAGCATACCATACAGATTTCCCTTTCGTAAACCCGTAATGGTTTACCCTAAAACCCCCATTCCTACCAACTTCCTCCTCAATTCTATCCTTTATTATCCACTCCATCAATTTACCCATACCACACAGCAGGCTGATAGACCTGTAGTTTAGTATCACCCTGGCCACCTTCCATCCTTCCGGGAACTCTTCCTCTCTCATCACTCTATTGAATAGTTCCCAGAAGTACTCTCCATTGTCATCCAACAGCTTCTTCATCATATCACCCCTCAGGCCATCTATCCCTGGGGATTTCCTTACTTTGAAGTTTCTCCCCCCTTCACTACTTCCCACTTCTCTACCGGCCTTATTCCCCCCATTTTCCCTTCCCGTCTAGTATCCTGGATTTCTCGAATTCTGCCCACCCACTCCTCCTTCTCCCCATGTGAACAATTTCCCTATAATCTCTCTCTCTCAATCTTCCTCTAGCACCTCGTTCCTATTTCCACACATCCTCTTCACCGCTATCTCATACGCCTTTCCCCATGGATTGTTTTCCAGGTCCCCCAGTAACTCTTCCCACTTCTTCCTCCTTTTTCCCTCTCCACCCTACGCTCCAGTTTCTTCTTCTTCTTCTCTTTACATGTATCCCTCTCCTATTGTCTCTCCATCCCTATCAAGTGTATCAAGTGTTGGGTGAATTTAAAATTCTTATTGGGCATTGGATGGGAAAAAATAAAGAATAAATATTTTCGTAAACATCTATTATTTCCTAATAAATACATTTCTCAATTTCATGGTTTTATATTTATTGTCACAAAATTACAATCCTTTATTGTAGAACACAAGAGTGGGTACTTCCTTATACTTGGATTTGATTTCCGCCTAGAACAAACAAAAACAATAAAAACTAGTTTCCAACAAAAACTTATTTCGTAAACTTTTAAAAAAAAATGACATTTTAAAATCATTGCGAGGTCACCAACTTAAAGCCGGCCCTGTCCATCGACTGTACATTTTGGTGGCTGCGCTCAATTCGAGAACATTCTCGAAAAGACGCTTTGTTTATGCATAAGACGAGCGCGGAAAATACTAGAATTTTCGAGAGTCGAGGAAGATTATGTATACGCGGGTTTTTGAGTGAGTTAAACAATTAGTGAAACGAAGACAAAGAGTTAGTTCACAGAAGTTCTTAGTGACCGGATAGTGAATGAAATAGTGAAGATAAATAGTGTAATGTTCAAGTGGTAAAAATAAATTAGAACTATTATACCGAGTGTAAATAAATTAGTAGACATTAAGTGAAGTTTGTATATAAGTTAAGTTACTAAAAATGAATCAGTAGTAATTAGCCATAGAAGTGTTTTATCCCACAAATAAAAACTATTTAAATAAATAACAAAAACATTACAATAAATTGAATTATTTTTACTCTTGAACAAAAAATAGTATACATTACTCTAACTAATACAAACGAAATTATTCTCTCTAAAGATATACAGGGTCTCCAGCTTTTTATTGGCATTGTGAAATCTAAACGATAAGAGATATAGGTTTAACATTGAGATGAAGTTTAATATGGGGCTTATACGCTCCTGAAAACATCTACACTACGACATTTGCAGATCTATTGTGACTGGTCTCAGAGTTGCTTCTCTAAACCCTTCCTTATTAACATCAAAGAATACACCAGCTAACAAGAAGCGAAGCCCGAGGCATTTTCTTTGATGTTTTGGTAATCAAAATTTATGACCTTGAGAGACCGACGTTGACAGATAACTTACTAAATACACTAAGAAAATGATCAAATTCTTAAATGTTAATATGCTCCATATGCGAAACCTCGAGTCCTCCAGGGTTGAAATTGGAATACATGGAGTCCGATCTCCTTATATAATCTACATGCTTTATATACCTACTAACCTGTAATTCAGGCTCCAAACTTGTAAATGAAATTGATGCTTTCTGTTTGAAAAATGCACAGGCTAGAGGAGTTGCAAATGTTAAACAAAGACCTAAGAATCCAACTGAAACTGGTAAATTCATCCAAGGGTATCGGCGTAGCAATCCTTTTCTTTCTAAAGAGTTCATTACGACTGGAGTGAACACTAAAAGCAAAAGAAAACTCGGTCAACACAGTAGTTAATTATTAGTATGCAGTGTGAACGTTGATGGTTCATTAATAATAACAAAAATTCAATGAAGAAAAAAAAGGTGAGCGGTCGTCGGACCGCCGACAGAAGCTTGCTTCTTATGCACAATAGAATGCGATGTTGGGAAAACCATCAATAAAAATAAGTTTTATTTTATATTTTATTGACCATTTTTTCAAAATTTTGACAATTTTTGATGATTATTGACCATTTTGACCATTTTCTCAAAATTTTGACAATTTTTGACCATTTTTTCCAAATTTCTGACAATTTTTGACCATTTTTTCCAAATTTCTGACAATTTTTGACCATTTTTTCAAATTTTAACAATTATTGACCATTTTTGACAATTATTGACCAATTTTGACAGTTTTGACAATGATTGATCATTTTTGACAATTTTTCAAAAATGTTGACCATTTTTCCAAATTTTAACTATTATTGACCATTTTTGACAATTTTCCAAAAATTTTGACTATTTTTAACAATTATGGACAGTTTTTTATAATTATCGACCATTTTACAAAAAATTTGACAATTTTTCATAATTTTTCAAAAATTTTGACAATTATTGACCATTTTTGACAATTATTGACTATGTTTCCAAAATTTTTGACAATTTTTGACCATTTTTTCAAATTTTAACAGTTATTGACCATTTTTTCAAAATTTTTGACCATTTTTCCAAATTTTAACAATTATTGACCATTTTTGACAATTTTTTAGCTTTTTGACAGGTTCTGACAATTATTGACCATTTTTGACAATTTTTCAAAAATTTTGTTAACTTTTCTAAAATTTTGATAATTTTTAACAATTATTGACCGTTTTCGACAGTTTTTTATAATTATTGACCATTTTTTCCAAATTTTTACCATTTTTCAAAATTTTAACAATTATTGATCATTTTTGACAGTTTCTGACAATTATTGACTATTTTTGACAATTTTTCAAAAATTTCGACAATTTTAAACAATTATTGACCATTTTTCACACTCTTTTATAGTTATCGACCATTTTTTCCAAATTTTAACAATGTTTGACCATTTTTCAAAATTTTAACAATTATTGACCATTTTTGACAGTTTCTGACAATTATTGACTATTTTTGACAATTTTTCAAAAATTTCGACAATTTTAAACTATTATTGACCATTTTTCACAGTCTTTTATAATTATCGACCATTTTTTCAAAATCTTAACAATGTTTGACCATTTTTCAAAATTTTAACAATTATTGACCATTTTTGACAATTTTCCAAAAATTTTGACAATCATTGACCATTTTTTTAAATATTTAACAATTTTTGACTATTTTTCAAAATTTGAACAATTATTGACCGCCTTCGACAATTATTGACCATTTTTGATAATTTTTCAAAAATTTTAACCATTTTTAAAAATTTCTCACAATTATTGACCATTTTTTCAAAATTTTTACAAATATTGACCATTTTTGACAGTTTTTGACAATTTTTGACAATTATCGACCATTTTTCCAAATTTTTGAAAATATTTGGCAATTATTAACCATTTTTTCAATATTTTGACAGGTTCTGACAATTATTGACCATTTTTGACAATTTTTTAGCTTTTTGACAGGTTCTGACAATTATTGACCATTTTTGACAATTTTTCAAGAATTTTGTTCACTTTTCTAAAATTTTGACAATTTTTAACAATTATTGACAGTTTTTTATAGTTATTGACCATTTTTTCCAAATTTTTACCATTTTTCAAAATTTTTACGATTATTGACCATTTTTGACAGTTTCTCACAATTATTGACTATTTTTGACAATTTTTCAAAAATTTCGACAATTTTAAACAATTATTGACCATTTTTCACATTCTTTTATAATAATCGACCATTTTTTCGAAATTTTAACAATTATTGACCATTTTTGACAATTTTCCAAAAATGTTGACAATCATTGACCATTTTTTTAAATATTTAACAATTTTTGACTATTTTTCAAAATTTTAACAATTATTGACCGCCTTCGACAATTATTGACCATTTTTCCAAAATTTTTACAAATATTGACCATTTTTGACAGTTTTTGACAATTTTTGACAATTATAGACCATTTTTCTAAATTTTTGAAAATATTTGGCAATTATTAACCATTTTTTCAGTATTTTGACAGTTTTTGTCAGTTATTGACCATTTTTGACAATTTTTTAGCTTTTTGACAGGTTCTGACAATTATTGACCATTTTTGACAATTTTTCAAAAATTTTGTTCACTTTTCTAAAATTTTGACAATTTTAACAATTATTGACCGTTTTTGACAGTTTTTTATAATTATTTACCATTTTTTCCAAATTTTTACCATTTTTAAAAATTTCTCACAATTATTGACCATTTTTTTCAAATTTTTACAAATATTGACCATTTTTGACAGTTTTTGACAATTTTTGACAATTATCGACCATTTTTCCAAATTTTTGAAAATATTTGGCAATTATTAACCATTTTTCAATATTTTGACAGTTTTTGACAATTATTGACCATTTTTGACAATTTTTCAAAAATTTTGTTCACTTTTCTAAAATTTTGACAATTTTTAACAATTATTGACAGTTTTTTATAGTTATTGACCATTTTTTCCAAATTTTTACCATTTTTCAAAATTTTTACGATTATTGACCATTTTTGACAGTTTCTCACAATTATTGA
This sequence comes from Lochmaea crataegi, assembly GCA_947563755.1. NCBI lineage: Eukaryota > Metazoa > Arthropoda > Insecta > Coleoptera > Chrysomelidae > Lochmaea > Lochmaea crataegi. Next base: position 52,505,752 of record OX387427.1, on the reverse strand, counting down.
CTATTTTTGACAATTTTTCAAAAATTTCGACAATTTTAAACAATTATTGACCATTTTTCACATTCTTTTATAATAATCGACCATTTTTTCAAAATTTTTAACAATTATTGACCATTTTTGACAATTTTCCAAAAATGTTGACAATCATTGACCATTTTTTTAAATATTTAACAATTTTTGACTATTTTTCAAAATTTTAACAATTATTGACCGCCTTCGACAATTATTGACCATTTTTCCAAATTTTTACAAATATTGACCATTTTTGACAGTTTTTGACAATTTTTGACAATTATAGACCATTTTTCTAAATTTTTGAAAATATTTAGCAATTATTAACCATTTTTTCAGTATTTTGACAGTTTTTTGTCAGTTATTGACCATTTTTGACAATTTTTTAGCTTTTTGACAGGTTCTGACAGTCGCGCGGCCGTAGTCGTTGCAGTCGCTCGATTGGCACAGTACCTTTAGGTGGTATGCAGCAATTTTTTTCTGATAATGCTGAATGCAAGGTAGGTAATAAAAACATACCAAAAAGAATACCAATTTAAGGCAGTTAATTATACAGGTAGATAAGTTAGTCTACGAACGGTTACAAATTCAGTTGCGCTGAATTCGATTTTTTTGAATTGTACCGCTGTTTTAAATGTAATGATTATAACAATTCATCCAGTAATTGTACTCAAACTATATCTTGTCCTATTTGTAGTGAACCCCATGATTTAAAGCAGTGTACAACATCCGAAAAATGTACGAATTGTTTTATGTATGTATGTAAATGGAGTGACATTCCCTGAGACCTAAAGATCTATTGTGCCGCCCTTACTAGTAGCTCATTTAGTCCTATTTCCCGAGTAATTGTAGGATATCTGCAGGCTTTAACTAGGTAAATGTCCCTCTTCTAGCCAATAATCTCCAAGGTGTTT